>CM033719.1:36447064-37047344 GCA_019671005.1 Hibiscus mutabilis | reverse complement strand
ACTGTGGCTCATTCAACTTTCTCAAATCCGAGGCCCCATGTTTCTTATCACGCTGCAAGATCTCACTCTCCTCCATATTATTTCCTTTCACAATGTTATCTGGAACAAAAGAGTTCACATCATCATTCAGCTTAACTGGATTTAAAGAATCCTTCAAAGATGAAAATTGCATCCAACTTATTTGATTCCCAAATATTGGCATTATTAGGACCGTTTAGAACACCCCTCATCATTTTGTTTCCCTTTTCCATCTTGGACACGAATACGATATGATTGCCCCTCAACCCCTAGCTCCAAAAATCCATCAATCCTCGAGAGGTAGCTTGTTTCATTTAGAATTCGGATTCTTTCAAAGGTTGGTGGCTCTATCGTATTGTAATATAACCGCACTAATGTACCTCACACTCGTGCTATATTCCCAAACATCACTTTCGACCACGCATGTATTGGTATCCCGCAAACAGTCAACCAAATCCTTCGTCTATTCATCCGAATTTCCAATTACCAAGGGCGTAATTCCTCAAACCAGTGATCTAATCCCACAGTGTTCTTAATCCCATTACAATCCAACATACCATCAAACATGAGAAGTATCATCCTCCCAGTCAGACACATAACCGAGAATCAGTACAGGTTTGCCTCAATCAATTTCGTTTCCAAATCTGCGATCAGGATAGGTTGATGGCACCATCCAACCACACGCTTCTTTAAGAGTTCAACTTTTTCTCTATCGATCGCTCCGACTATTTTTTGAATCGATTGAAGCTGTTACATCTTGGTATTTGTTTTTTTACTTGTCTCCATTTATCGGTTGTGTTCTAGGTATAGATTCACCTAATTTCTTTTTTTGTCAATATGTATCACGCGATCCTCACTGCGCTATCACCACTCTAATTATTGATCCATACAATCGAAATATGTTCAATTGTTCAATAACTCTCCCTGCATATTGTCCACTCGCCATTCTAACAAAACCGAATCATGATCCATCCACACCTCTCTTGTTTGGTATAAACACATCGACAATTGAACCACGTCGACCAAATGCTTGCCAAAGCCCTTACCAAGGGATTTTCAGTGGCAGATTGGAAATGAAGAGCGTCCACACATGCCAGTTGCGTTGCTCTCGTCCCTAAATCGGCCGCGGTTCATCCCTAGATCTATTTGAAGTCTGACTTTGATATTTTTTAAACTTTTGGACTTAATTAAACAGCGTTTTATTGGTTGTATGGAGACTTTTTTTTAGGAAAATAAAAAGATGAGATAACATAAGCATTTATAGCCTCACTTTTTAATCGTTAGATATTTTTTGAAGTATTATTAAAAGCAAATAAATTTTGTACATATTCATGTAGACTTGAAATCATTAGAAAGAAATCGATTCACTTTATATATACTTCATCTTGATTTCCTTTTTCATTTCTCTATCACAAATGGTGATTTTATATTTCTAATGCAAATTCAAAAAATTAAAGAATTATCGTAGAAGCAAGTAGAGGAGAAGTTTTATTATTTATATTTAAATTAAAAATTAGTAAAAATATTATTAAATACTCGTTTCCTCATTTATTATTTACTTTATAAAATATTATTAAATTTAAATATTACTGATAAAAGCTTTATCAATTCAATTTAAAGAAGATATCATCTTCCTTAGTACGATATATTTTTATAAATAAATTTAATTAAAAATATTAATTTAAATTTAAATCAAAATAAAATAAATGCATGCGAATCTACTAAATTCAAAGCAAATTTATAAAATAAGACAATAACCCATCCTTTGAACACTCCCCACTCTTAACAAAATTAAGCACAACAATATTAGCATATATAATCAGGCAATAAAAGTTTTTTTAGATGGTAATTTCTTTTGAAGTCCTTATTATTAATAAAGTTATTTTTATTGAGCAACAAAAATACTAGCATGTAAACGATATTCTAGAAGGTTAATATTTCTTTGTGTACATCACGCGGTGTTCAAAGATAATAAAAAGATATAACAAGAATATAGTGTTATAAGAAATAATTATAAAATAAAATATAAATAAGGATATTTTTTTAAATGTCTTAAGGCGATTATTAGGTGGAGAATATTCAAAAACTGTGGGGATTCGAACCGACGATGATGGGGAATAATTGAAATCTTCACCCACGGGAAAGGTAACAGGAGATGTTTATAACAAAAGCTCAAATGGGGTTAGAGACGGAGATTGTTGTATCCGAACCGTGAGATAACCGAACCGTAACCGTATAAATAATCATGAGGTTCCCAAAAAATATTTGCAAGGATCCCGATATTTTATAAGATTTTTTAAAAAATATACTTATTTATTTGTATACCTCTAATATATATCTTAATCAAAAAAACTCTAACTATATTATTATCACTTCAACTTTCTGTCAAGCCTAGCTACACTCAAGTTTCTCAACATGTTTCTATCTTAGTTTTTTAGATATAAGCTAGAGCCATCATCTAAATCTTCCCCAACGCAACACCCTTTCAATATTTATCATCTCGTAACTGCTTCCAATCGAAGTATCCAAAGTTTATGTTTTTGAATGGAATTGGCCATTTATTTTGGTCAATAAAATAGTAATTTTGTTTAATATTTTTTGGGATGAGAATTCTCCTAAAACCGAGGGGATCCACGAGGGGAGGGTTGGGGACGGAAAAATCCCAACATTTAATGGGGATTCCTCGAAATTGTAATCACAAGTGTTGGGGATGGTGGGGAATGCAAAATCGTCTCCACCCACCCGATTTTCACCCTAGTGATTATTAGATAGTATCTATTTATACATATTTTTAATCCTTTGACAATGCACACACCTTGCAGACAAAACAATTTGAACCCGAGTCTCCTAGGAAGAACATCATCTTCTTGTCCATTGGTACCACTTGTTGGGTTCAAATTTGATGCATTGTCAGTAGAAAATGTTTATTCACGGGTGGACTTCTAAAATTGTCATGTATCCTTTTAAGATGCCCTTAACCCTAATTCCTAATTTTTAAACTATAAAATTTATTCACGAACCTTAAAACCTAACCACAAACACTAAAACCTACCCCTAAACCCTAACATATAAATCTTAAAAACTATGCACTTGTGAAAATCTTTTTTCCGCTTCCAATACATAAGATAATAATCTTATAAATAAATAAATAAAACAGATATAAAATAAGAATAATACAAAAAAATAAAAATCTAAATAAAATTAATTTCATATAGAATAATTTTAAAAACTAAGAAGAAATAGTAAATAAATACTAATATTATCAATATTTTTTTGTAGCTTTTAATCATCAGTCTGCAAACGCAATTTTTATTAAAAAATATATTTTTTCCTTTAAAATTATCAGTTAGCTAGAAAAAGAAATGAAGAGACTGGTGATGGTGCCTGTAATTAAAGATAAACGAAAACAACTTTTACACTATTGGCTTGTTTGAAGGGCTTTATGTTGTACACACTTAATCTTCATCGTCGGATCATCGCATCGGGGGATAACATTATTAGATCTGTTTGTTACTTTATTTTTGAGTGAAAAAGAAAATCAAAAGAAAACACTAGTTATGGTCTTTATCAGTAGCTGGTTGGTGGCATTGGAGATTGCCACTTCTCTCTCTCTTCCCTTTTCTTTTGTAATATACACACAAATGAGTATCTTTCTCAAGATCTCTCGCTCTCAATTTCCCTTCAACTATTTTCCGCCTCCTTTTTTCCCGCAAAGCTTTTCCAGCAATCAAGCTCTAATTCCTTTGATAATATATAGTATTACAAAAATAAGAGGGAATATTTGAGATTAGGGCATCCGTGTTTCTTATTTAATCTCATATTTGCTCTCTTTTCGCATTCCTCACTCATTTCTTTCCCCTTTCCCATCCTTGGGATCTCATATTTCCTCTTCCCCTTCAGACAACCAGAAGTGGGTAATTCTAAAAATAGGCCCTTAAATGAAGACTAAAAACAAAACCTCTTGTTTTAAACGGTTGGTTAGGTAAAAAAGGAAAAAAACTTAAAGGGTCATAAACAAATACACGAAGAGCGGGAAAAGCTTGTTTTAGTACTGAAACTGAAGCTAAGGAGCATAATCGAAGGAAGAAAGCTTGTTTTCAGCTACCGAGCTATTGGTTTTGTTTTCGTTCAACCAGGTTCTCTATTCCTCCCTCTTCTTCCCCCTCAAGGTCTTTCAAATTCCCAAAATGAAAAAAAAAGCTTTTTGGTTTTTGTCTTTTATTGCCCTCCATTTTGTGTTGTTTGTAGGTGAAAATGTAATCTATTTTCTGTTTCAAGTTTGATTTTTTTCTCTAGATCACATATTTTGTTTACTGTTAATGGGTTAGGGTTTAATTTTTTGTCTCAACGTGTTTGGTGTTTGATTGGAAAATGGATATTCGGCATAGGGTTTTTTTTGTGTTTTCTTACTTATTTTCATTCCATTGAGATTCTCTTGGGCTTTGTTGGTTGAGATCATGGAATTGATCTATTATTGTTTGGTTATGGTAAAGATGTTGATGAGTTTCTTAATTTTTCAAGTGGGGAACCATGGTTTTTTAAAGAATGAGGAATATTACAAACATTGTATTAGGTTGACATTTGATTGTCTTCAAAGAAACTTATAAAGTTAATGATACTAGAAATGTTTTTTTTGCAAGAAGTTAGCAACCAAGTGAGAGCTAGAATCCTATTTGTTTTATTTTCATGCCGGGTTTGAAAAACATTATTTATCTTGGTTTTGTTGTCTAATCTTGTTCTCATAGCATCTTTAACTATGCAATCAATGAAATTGCTAGATACCATTGGGAGGTTTGCTAGATTTTTTTGAGAGCTAGAATCTTGTCGGGGCATGCAATCAATGAAAGCTAGTACCATTGGGAGGTTTGCATCTTTTTTAACAAGCAGTGTGGGGTTTTGGTTTTTTGCATCTTGTCGGGCATGCAATCAATGAAAGTTAGGGTTTTTCTATTCTAAAACATGTTGAAAGCATTCCAGGGGTGATTGTGCGGGATTTTGAATTTTGAAGGAGATTTAGAAAGAAGCAAGTTGTCATTCTCTTATTGTTTTGACAATCTTCATCTCATGTAAGTCACCTAATTCAATTTGTTTCTATGGTTTAAGGGTTTTTGTCGTAGTTTATTTTGCTCCATGGGGTATGATTGTTAAATTAGAGATTACTCGTCTTGATGAACCTTCCATTAGAATGATTTTATATTTTATGCATGTAGATTTAATGCTTGTGTGATAGACGTTTGTGGAAATTTTTATTAGTTCAACCTTATGGTAAGACGGTTATTGTAAGATGTGATGTGGGTAGAATGGTCTAAGGGCAGTTTAATGGAACTGTCCAAATGTGTTGTTGAACCACTTTTTTATGAGAAAAATTAGTATCCCAATGTGTTAAATTTGAGTTAATAGGAAATGGATTTGTTTGTGGTTAAGATGTCGTGGTGCACAAAACCTTTAGGAAATAGGTATATGATTCTTGTTCTTTCTATTCGAATGGTTGTAATAAGCTTATCTCATATATATATAATTATAATCTTATGAATTAATCAGGTGACTAATTTAAAGGTTAATTAGAAATTTGATCATGAGATTGTATCCTAGAGTATGATAGTGAGAATGTAGGTTAAATTGGTTTATGTAATTATAATAACCTTAGTAATGGAAGGAATGCTGTAATAATCACATGAAATTTTTAGTTTCCAGTATAGGCAAACTTTTGTTAAAATGATCCATGTTAAGAATGGAATTTTTGTAAATATAAAAATTATCTTTTGTCATCATTTACTCCTTTCATCCTTTTGTCATTTATCATTTCAGATTGAAGTTGTTTACAATGGAGCATTGTAGCGAGACCGACATAGTAACGATGCATAAGGCACCTAAAAAATTGACACCATATCTCCATTTCTAGTAAGTTAAAGTTGAATGTATATAGCATTATTGAAATTGTTAGTGGGTTAGCGATATGTATTGCTTAGGCTAACTCTGGAATGATGTTTTTACAGTATAAGTGAATGTAAAGGACTGAAGGGTGGTAAAAAGAAAATGAACAATAGTGTAAGTGAGAAAAAGAAAATACAATTGTGTGTTGTGTAGTGTATTAGTTTGTAAAGTGTATATATTATAAAAAATTAATAATTGTGGGTGTAATACAGGCGAGAAAAGCACTCGGTTTGAGATGGGGTCAAATGACTGATGTAGAAAAGAAGCCTTATATTGATATGTACGAGGAGCAGAAGCAGGCTCAATCGGAATGGATATAAAAAGACAAGGTGAAGAAAATAGTGGAGAAGGAAGAAGTTAAAAAGGTAAGTGAAAGTGTATATTTATTGTTAGAGAAAGTGTTAAGGGTGTAAACATGTTGTAACATAATATATTTAAGCGTAACATTACAGTAATTATTTTTGTATTAAACGTTGTAAGAGATATCATCGAGATGTAGCATGAAGAAGTTGTCAAATATGTTTAAAGAGATGCAGAAGCTGAAGATTGACAATGTTGTTAAAGAATTAGGGTTCAGCCCTTTATTTGGATTGAAATCGCGAGCAATTCATCGTGACCTATGTCCCGAGTTAGTGGAGAAGTTTGATGTGGAAAGCTCGACGATTGAATTTAGTGGACACAAAACACCTGTACTGGTAGAAGATGTGGAAGCTATTCTGGGTTTGAAGAATGAAGGTCTGGATGTTGAACAGGCCACGAGAAAAACAAATGGAAAAGAACTAGTGATGAAGCACATAATCAGTATGAAGGCTACATATCAACAACTTGAGGGGGAGATAGTAAGTGGTGCTTTTAAGGGGGATGAGTTGAAAGCACGCGTACTGTTGTATGTTGTTGGTGTGTTCTTATCTCCACATGCCAACTTTGTGCCTTCCATAGAATATTTCAAGTTATTGTGCTTAGCTGGATTGAGTGGAAAAATGAATTGGTGTAAATATGTGTATGAGAGGTTACTTGATGGAGTAGCCAAATGTAAAGCTCGTGTTGGGTTGGCTTACATGACCGGATGTATTGCTATCCTTGAGGTAATATATTTTTAAAACTATGTCTCGTTCTGACGTAGTACTTTATTTCACCCACATTTTATTTTTATTATAATATTCTGATTAATATAAAATGTAGGTGAAATTATTCGATTATTGGAGTGGAATTTGGAGCAGAGGCTATGCTTCCGCTGACGGTCGTGCTCGCATTCATGCATGGGGGAATAAGGATGTAGGCAAGATTGTAACCCGCCTAAAGGGAGAACGACCTGCCAAAAAAATGAAAGTAAGTAGGTTAATAAATTGTATTCTATAGAGGTTGTAATGACATGAAATGAAATAATGATGATGTCTGCAGGTACTTGGGTCTGATGATGAAAGCTATGAAGGTGAAGAATGTGGATGGATGACTGGCAATAATGATGTTATTATGGAGATATTAAGAAGGTTATTTCAGACTTGGGTGAAATAAAAGAGAGTCTTGAAGCTCGTGTCAAAAAGGAGAAAAAAATTGAAGAGAGTTTGGAGACACTGAAGGAGGAAACTAAGAACATTGTTGAGCAAGTTGCAGGTTTGGGCGCAAATATGATGTATATGAAGAAGGCTTTGCGTATAATCGATGCAAAGTTTGGCATTGGCCTTGAGGAAGAGAAAACAAGGGTGGAGAAACCAGAAGTCGAAGAGTCCAACTCGGAAGATGGACTTAATGGTGACTCGAAGCGTTTATAGACGATGTCACCTTGTTGAAGGAAGACGCCGTTGTGGGGGAAAAAGAAAAAGGTATAATGAGTATAACTTTTTATTTTGATCAGCTTTTCATTAATTTAATGTACGAGATTTTTGTTGTTGACAAAGTTGATGTTAACTTGTAGACTAAGCCAATAGTGGTTGTAGTGTCAAAGGTTAGTGGCAAAGGGATTCGAGTAAGAATGAGAATTCGGAACATGAAATAAGTCACCATTTCAAAGAAGTGTCATGTGGAGTTTCTTTTGGTTTAAGTAGGGTTTAGAAAAAAACTTGATTGGTTGTAATGTTAACTCAATGATTTACTTTGAATGCCCTTAGCCATTTGATTAGAACATGATATGGATGGATGATCTCGTTGACGTTCGTTTAGAACGTAAATCGTTTTTGTAATATATCTTCGTATGGGTTCATTAATTATATATGTTTGACATTATATATAAATTGGTAGAAGGTGTAATACTTAAGAAGTGATTAAATATTGTAATTCTTTAATGTTATTCAATATTTCACATCAAAGGTTTAAGCGTTGCAGGTATTGACGTATGTTGAAATACCTGATGGAGTAGGGGCTGCAGCCAAAGGCACATGTGACTATATTTGGAATACACCTTTGCCCGAAGGGTAAGCAACCTATAATATTGCTACAGTGTATTTCGGTTCAATATAAGTTTAAAGTTATTGCATGTGTGCAGCGAAATCCTCCTAGATTTTGGCCACATGTATATGACTATCAGTGTGATGCTAATACATTACGACCACGAAGTTGGGTCGGTTCAATGGTTAGTACAGTGTACATGTTCCCATAAGCAATAAAGTCATTAATAATGAAATGTTCTATGATAGTTGATATAAGTTTTGTGTAAAATTTAGGTTATTGATGATGTTGGGTAGGTGATTATTGATGAAGATAGTACGAAAAATGTCAAGCAAGGAGAGGGTATCTACCTTGCTCATTGAGTGTATGTTAAATATTCAAAAACGTTAGTGTATATTAAGAATAAACATATGCGGTTTTCGAAACAGGCTGAATAATAATGATTGTCTTCTAGGATTAGCTTGTACGAGGGCTACTGGATGGTGTGCAGATTGCTGATTATTGGTGTTTCAATTTCAAACCATTCGATAAAATTACCGACTGGAAAATGGTATGAAGAAACATAAATTTTTTACAAACCATTTGCAATTTATTACATAGGTATATTACATGGGTGTCGTTTATTGAAAGTAGTAGTGAAATATTTTATGCAGATCTTTATCCCCATTAATGACAATGGATGGCATTGGTATACTTGTGTGTTGGATTATTGATGGTGGGCAATGCAAGATACTAGACAGCTTGCCCACAACTCGAGGTGATGCTGCAAGAGTGTCTGCTATTAAGAAGTTGGTAATAAGTGTAAATTTAGATCTATTCAACAATCTTTACTAATGTTACACAATATGTAAAAATCTATATATGTTTGTGTATCTAGCTTAAAAGGTTAGGTGAATGTTTTTTGGATGAAAAGTTCGTAGAAGTGTTTGGCTCACTATCTAGGCCATTGACCGATCTCTCCGTGTGATGGTGGCTAAAGTCAAACATTAAGACAATGTGTATATAGTTGGTAAACTGTAGATATGTGTTATCTTGCTAGTACCATTTGTATACAATTACTAATAATTTGATGTTTAAACAAATATGTCTTTGAATAGAGATGATTGTGGGATATTTTGCATAAGTGGATGCAGATTTGGCATAGAAAGCGTGTAGAGGATGTGGTACGTGCAGCCATTGTTTATTAAACGTTAATTACTGGTCCATTTATACAAATAAACAATCATTAATTAATGCATCTATTGTTAACATTTGTCTTACTAGAGTGTTGGGTATTGGGACCGAATGTTTGTTTTGTATGATCTTGTGAATAATGATCGGAATACGAGGAGGCGAGAAATTTCAGTTGTTGTTAAGTCATATGTTGTACAGCTGAAGTCACTTCCATTTGTAAATCGTGCAAGCATTCGTCGTCCAAAATGATAAGTGAGTAATTATGTAGGTTTTGTTCCTTTATTTATGAAATAATTATTACGTTGAAGTTAACGTTCGTAACTTTACGAAATCTTTGTTGCTAATAAATAGATTAAAGTAATTTTTGGATATGTGGCAATGCAATTATTTTTGTATGGACCTGGCATGACGTATTTTTGACCCTCTTTTTGTATGAATCGTGCCTAGGTATGTATCTATGCTCATATTTTTTGGTAACATGTCTAATGTCATTGGTCATTTTTTGAATGGGCAGCAATAGGAGCAAAATGTTTTCTAGGATAATTTGCATTTTGTGTACATGTACAACAATTTATACATTACAGGGTTTCACAATCCGAAACAGGTTAGGTAAGTATAGGAAGTCTATTGAAAAGTTTCAATATATGTTAAGAACTCATATTGAATGTAGTGTACAAGTTGTATATTATATTCCACTGGAAAAAATTGAGCATATGAATGCTTTATCCGCATATGTTATGTGAGACCAAAACTGTGAAAAATTTATTAGACATATGTGTTATTCGCTATGGGTATGCAATTTTTGGCTTTGGAAAGACGTTGGTCGGTATAGCAAACCTTCATATAAAAAGTGTAATTCAAATAATTGTTAACGTGGTTGGTGTGAGTACCTATTGTATGCTACTATGAGAGTCGATGTTGCATGAAATAATAGATCGTGTGTAGCTTTTCATGAAAACGTCAAATAAATCATAGATCCATGAGAGCAACCATTGTGGCCAATCTTCCTTCAAAATGTGAAGGAAACCACATGAAATAATAGATTGTGTGCAATGTTCCATCAAAAGTTTAAATAAATCATAGATCCATGACAACAACCAATCTGGCCAATCTTGCTTCAAAATGTGAAGTTAACCACATGTGCTTCAAAACCACTATTGTCAAGGACAAGTGCTACAAAACGGGACGTGAAGCACAAGTGCATCAAGGCATTAATTGACAAACAAAATGCGACCATGCAAAAACAAGAAAGGGGAGAGATGTTTGGTTCCACTTACAATTATGTTCTCTCCATTTTCATATTGAGTAATGTGTGAAGATGCTCTAACTCTAAATCTTGGGAATCTACATCACATTAAGTTATTTACTGTAGGGAGGAAGGAACAAATTCGAAATAAAAATATAAATAATCGGGTAATAACTTGATGTTGCATGAAATATTACCATGGATGTCGCAGTCGGAGATATATTGAAAACATTAGAATCTGCATTCCAAAGATGTGGTCAGTCCTAATTGAAACACAAAACAAACACGCGTTAATTTTTATTTTTGGACACATATGAGAGTTAAAGAATATTGACTCACATTTGCTTCATGTTCAAACATGTTGAGGCCATTTGCAATTTCCATGTCGTCTTGGAAAAAATTTGAAGTTGTCCCAAATGTCGGGGTTGGAAGTTGCAACTTCAAATGAGGGCATGCATTTTTATTATATCCCTCAATATTGTAAAATGAACAGTGATAGGTTCGTGATGTTGGGACTTTCTTTTTTAGATTTTGTTTCCGTTTCGCTTTTTTCTTTTGTAGGTCCCGAACGTTGAATTTGCTTTCCTTCTTAGATGATGACTCCTTCAACATATTGGACTGATCAAATTCAGCAGTTAATCTAAGTATCTCACCTTTTGTACTTCGAAAAGTTTCATCAGTTTGTGATGCAAAGTAGCACAACCGCGAAGACATTGATTGGAGAGAGGTGAATCGAGACATTTGTTTCAATTCGGGAGGCACGTTGAAGTTTACAAATGATGGAGCTGAAGCTTTGCTTATTTTGTCCACCGCGTTAGTATTAAAGATTTTTGGATCTCTAAGAAGTCTTCTAACTTAAGAATGTGCAGTTGGTGGCGACATGGAAGGCCGACTGTCTCAAATTTCCTACAAGAACATGTTAGGTTATGCGTTGCGACATCAAGCACCACCTCATACATTTTGTTAGGATCTCTATACTTGGTTAAACGATAGGTCCGCAATCCTCCTACTTCAACCATCAGATGTATAGGACGATACAATGTCTCATGTTTAAGTTTCGTCTGAAGTATTTGGAACGATGCCCGGGTATATAGATCAATCGTATTCCCTTCAAGGTCATTTAATTTCGTTATCAGGAAAGGCTTCGAATGTGAACTGAAGAAATCTTCCTTCAACTCTTTAATTCGCATCTCATTAATCCCATTTTTAAGGGCACGAATAATATCTATATATGTCTTCTTACATTTGAGCATAATAGCGAACACATCATTCATAGCTTCGCACCTTTGTGTTGAGCGAACATTGGCGAAGAAATGTCTCGTAAGATATGCTTGTGCCCACATATTTTGGGTTTGATCCTTCTCTACAACCCACGGATGGTCTTCGACGTTAAACTGTTGAACAACTGATCTCCACTCTCTATCAAATTCGTCAATTGTCCACCAAGATGACATGCACCTACTAAATGCGGAAGTAAAGTTTTTATCACCTATGTTTGCCTGAGCATTTCGGGACAGATGCTACGGACATATGCGATGTCGAGTAAGTGGGAACACCATTTTTATAGCCCTATGCATGGCCCTATCACCATCTGTCACCACCGAGACATGAGCCTTGTTACACATAGCCTCTAAAATTCCCTCAGTACCCATTCAAAAGTATCGGCAGTCTCGTCAGCTAGAAATGCAACAGCGAAGGAAATGGCTTGATGGTGGTGATTGACACCAACTATAGGCATTAGAGGCCGCCCATACACATTTGCCTTGTACGTTGTGTCAAGTTCAATGACATCACCAAAGCATGCGTAGTCAGACCTCGATGTTGAATCACACCAAAATAGATTATGCAATCCCGCTGTGTCATCAAGACTGTACTACATGTACAACCTGTATCTTGCTCTTTCTTGAAGTCAAAGTAAGCGAGAAGGGCATTTACATCACCATCACGAATTTCAGCAGCGCTGGATTTTTGAAGTGAGTTCTACAGGCCTTTCCTTATGAAACCAACATTATAGAAACCACCTGATTGTTGCATGAAATAATTCATTATTTGTGATGTTTTGACCCCCGCATTTTTCAATGCCCATGCCTTAACAATATCTACATCATTCACTTGTCTACTCGACCGAAGAAACGGTCGCATAATAGGTGGGCATAGCGGGTGATTATGTTCAGTATGACAAAATGATATCCGCCACTTAAAGGAATCTGTAGACTTAACAACAACCTTTGCCTTGCACTTGATGCGTGTGATACCGCGGGGCGCACGTTTCCGTTCCGAATCATTAACACTTGATCTCCGTAAGCCCATCATTAACACTTAACAACAAAATTGTTGTGCTTTGACATTACCGAGCCCATCATGCCTAGTTGTTGCGCGACACACACTGAACCCACTATTATTTGCATAATCCTTATAAAACTCCCATGCATCATTACGAGAGTTAAACTTCATACCTACTAAATTTTCGGGGAAGAACATTTTCCTTTGTTGTGCACTCATCAACTACATAGTTTTCAACATCCTTTCCAACTGTATCGGCCATGTTTCGACGTCGACGATGAAGGGATCCTAAAAAAATAGAAAGCAAGGTAAAACGAGGGATGACCCGTAAAATAAATCTGTTTACTATGAAGTAAATGAAAGTCCAAACATTGAGCGTACCTTCTATTTACTTGTTGTAATGTTGATGGATCTTGGCTGGTAATATTGCAGATAACCTCAAATTTCCTACTTTTTCCTACCTCCACGGTAAAGGGCAGCTGATGAAGAGTAAGTAAGAAATAACAAAGCCAAGTTGTGGTCTTTGTTTAACCACAAACAAGGTTGGTGTGAGCATTCATTCTGCCTTAAATTGGTTGGTTAGGTTGGTTGAACAACAAATGAATAAATAAACTATAGCCATTAGTGGTTGAGTTCCCACCCTTATTTTGTTTTGAATGTGTCACATTGTAGTAATTTGTGTATCAACACAAATCCTTACAATATTTGTAAGGATTACTCACTGCGCATTCGAACAAACATCTTAAGCTTAACCAAACATTTGATGAACCTTGAAAATAACATTCGATGAATTTTATGTCTTAATATTAACCAAACATTTGATGAACTTTAAAAATGCATTCGATGAATTTTTCTAATTCAAAATGGCCTTAAAAGACTCTGCGTACCAATACGGTGCTATGAGTACCGGAATGCCCTTTGTTTTTAAATTACATCGAATGTAGACCCAGTACCGGTACGAAAAAAGGTATACCGATACGCGTAATTTATTTCAAAACATCGAATGTAAAACCAGTACCGGTATGGCATTAGGAGTACCGATACACCTACTTGATTTGAAAAGGTCAAGTTAAGAATTAGTATCGGTACAGAAATAGGAGTATCGATACTCGTATTTGATTTCAAAAGGTCAATTGTAGAACACGTACCGATACACTACAGTGCGTACCGATACACAGATGTTTTATTTATACTTAGAATGTAAGATGAGTACCAGTACAGCTATATGCGTACCGATACGCGGATGTTTTATTTATACTTCGAAAGCAAAATAAGTACCGGTACAGCTATATGCATACCGATATGCGAATGTTTTATTTATACTTTGAATGCAAAATGAGTACCGGTACAGATATACACGTACCGATACGCGAATGTTTTATTTATACTTTGAATGCAAAATGAGTACCGTTACATCTATACGCGTACCGATACAAGAATGTTTTATTTATACTTCAAATGCAAAATGAGTACCGGTACGCGTTTTACTGTACCGGTACGACGGACATCGAACCTCTTCCTACGGCTCTAAAAATTAGATTTTTTACCCCAAATTTCCATTCTATCAACCCTAGCCATTTTCCCCTAAAAAATTCTCTCAAATTCGCTTGTTTTTCACTCGATTTTCCACAAATTTTTGAAGTTTCTTACACTTCTTCAACAACCCATCAAGCTTTCATTAAGATAGTGCACTTCCATCAACAATCTCATCTATTCCAACAATTTTAAGGTATTTTCGTTCTATTTTTTTACACGTTTTCTCATATGGAACTTAGATTTAGGTTGATATGAGAATAGTTTATGTATATTAAAATTATCTATTTTCATTTTCTTTGTTTTAAATAAATATATATATTATATATATATATATATATATATATATTATACATATTATTTTGAAATAATTTGTTGGAATTATTGGATTGAGTAATTGATTAGTGCATACATTGCGGTTTGTTTTAAATTTTTACAGGGTGATTTTTTGTTCTAATGGCCCCTAAAACTAAATGTCCTAAATCTGCTCCCTCTAACCAAAATTCAAATCCTTTGAACTTTACCTCAATTTTTAATTCATGTTTTAATGAACCGGGTCGTCATGGTCAATTAGAACATTTTCGGTTATATGAAAATTATACCATTCGAAGAGAAAGGGTTGTTGATTATGCATTTATGATATCCGACAAGTTTAAGTTCCCTTATCTTGAAAATCTAAGGGAATGGAAATTTTTATCTTTTCTTCATTTACCCGGGGTTGTCTTTAAGACTCTAGTTAGAATATTTTATTCTAATGCTAGGGCAATTCTTAGTGAAGACAAAAAAGAGGTCATTGCAATAGAATCCTATGTTACGGGTAAAACCCTTAAGCTAGACTCCTCTATTATTGGTACTCATCTAGGATTAGACGATGTCGGGGAAGATGATAAAACTAAGCCTATTCCTTTTGTTTATGCCCCGAACTCTTCTGCATCTGTTCTTAATGCTCATGATAGGTTCCTTCATCTCATGATTACTTGGTTCTTTCGTCCTTCCGGGGGGAAGTGGTATACTATTAGGGGGTAGGTGCCTATTGGTTGCATTGCTTCCAAAACAACATTCACCCTAACCTTGCTCAAATCATTTATGCTGAAATTGTTTCTCTTGTCCAAAACCATCATAAACCTCAAGTTAAATCTTTTACCTACAGTTGTGTCTTGAGCCACATCTTTGCTAAAGAAAACATAGACACGTCTTATGATCTAGCTTGCCCTCTTACTGACCCTATTAATGAAAAATCTCTTCGAAAGAGCGAACTTCATTATATTGATGGTGAATGGATTCGACTACAACCCGATCATCCTAGTGAAGGAAATGTGCCAGCTCCACCTCCAGTTCCTGCTCCGATTGCGCCTCCACCGACCTTTGGTGATGACATGCGCTGCTATTTTGATGGCAGGTTTGATGGAATGAGGTCCTACATCGATGGAAAATTCATTGAGATGCAACCTATGGGTACATCTCATATGGATGATCGATTTACTTCTCTTGGTGCGCGTGTGACTAGCATCGAGACCGACTTGGCATCATTTCACCTTGAGTGGAAAACACATACTTTTGGTGACACCGCCGCAGAGGAGGAATAGGACGAGGATGAGGATGTTGGAGATATCCCATAGATTTTTTGTTTTATCATATCATGTTCCATGCATCCTAGACATCATATTTTGATTTGATATTTTGATTGTTTTCCTTCGGATTGTTTTTATTGTTTCCATCTTGCTTTGACTTTCATGTTTGGATTAGATTTGATACTTTATGCTTTGAATTTGCTATATGTATTATATGCTCTGCATTGTTACTTTGCCTTGGCACTTTTGCTTTTAATTTGTTTATCTTCTCCTATTGCATATCTTGCTTTTGATCTAACAAAAAAGGGGAGAAATAATTAGGTTTGTTTTAATTTTTAAAATAATTTATTTTAAGTTTTTGTTATATCAAAAAGGGGAAGATTGTAGAACTTATATTGATTTTGATCTAACAAACAGTTTTTAACTCGTAATGGTTTTAATATAACTTAAAATAATATTTAAATAACTCATACAGATTACTCACTACACATACGAACAAACGTCTTAAGCTTAACCAAACATTTGATGAACTTTAAAAACAACATTCGATGAATTTTATGTCTTGAGCTTAACCAAGCATTTGATGAACTTTAAAAATACATTCGATGAATTTTTCTAAATCAAAATGGCCTTAAAAGACTCTGCGTACCAATACGGTACTATGAGTACCGGTACGCCCCTAGTTTTCAAATTACATCGAATGTATTCCCAGTACCGGTACGGAAATAGGCGTTCCGATACGCGTACTTTATTTCAAAACAACGAATGTAAAATCAGTACCGGTACAGTAACAGGCGCACCGATACGAGACCTTGATTTCAAAATGTCGAATGTAAAAGATGTACCGATACGGCACCAGGCGTACCGATACTCGTATTTGCTTTCAAAAGTCAACTGTTGAACACGTACCGATACGGTACAATGCATACTGACACGTTAATGTTTTATTTATACTTCAAATACAAATTGTGTACCGGTACAGCTATACGCATACGGACAATCCTTGAGGCAAAAACAAAAATTTTCAAACGAGTACCGGTACAACAATGCGCGTACTGATACCCTATTGCCTCAAGATTGTCCAGTGAGCAATTCACGTACCGGTGCGGATTATGGAGTTCTGGTACCCCTTTCTGAGTACCGATACTCAAATACGCGTACCGATACCTGGGAGATAAATTGTAATAGATTCAGTACATACCGCCTTTCTTACAAAATTTGTTAGAATTTGTGTATAGCTTGTAGTAATTTGTGTATCAACACAAATCCTTACACTATGTTGATCCCCTTTTGGCCTTGGTGATATTTTGTAAGCCCCTTTTGGCCTTGGTGATATCTTATAAGAAATTGGTATATACATATATTCTTTAAAAATTTGTTAGGATTTGTGTATAGCTTGTAGTAGTTTGTGTATCAACACAAATCCTTATATTTTTTGTGCTAGGTTATATTTTCTCGTAGGAAATTATGTATGTACACAAATCCTTACACTATGTTGAGCCCTTTTTGGCCTTGGTGATATCTTGTAAGAAATTCGTTATATACCGTCTTATTACAAAATTTGTAAGGATTTGTGTATAGCTTGTAGTAATTTGTGTATCAACACAAATCCTTACATTTTTGTGTTAAGTTATATTTTCTCGTAGGAAATTATGTATGTACACAAATCCTTACACTATGTTGAGCCCTTTTTCGCCTTGGTGATCTCTTGTAAGAAATTCAGTATATGCTATTTCTTACAAAATTTGTAAGGATTTCTGTATACCTTGTAGTAATTTATGTATCAACACAAACCCTAATTTTTTTTGCTAAGTTATGTTTTCTCGTAGGAAATTATATATGTACACAAATCCTTACACTATGTTGAGCCCCTTTTGGCCTTGGTGATCTCTTGTAAGAAATTCGGTATATACCATTTTTCTTACAAAATTTGTAAGGATTTCTGTATACCTTATAGTAATTTATATATCAACACAAATCCTAACATTTTTTGTGCTAGGTTATGTTTTCTCGTAGGAAATTATGTATGTACACAAATCCTTACACTATGTTGAGCCCCTTTTGCAGTTGGTGATCTCTTATAACAAATTCGGTATATACCGTCTTTCTTACAATGTTTGTAAGGATTTGTGTATACCTTGTAGTAATTTGTGTATCAACACAAATCCTTACATTTTTTGTGCTAAGTTATGTTTTCTCGTAGGAAATTATGTATGTACACGAATCCTTATACTATGTTGGGCCCCTTTTGGCCTTGTTGATCTCTTGTAAGACATTCGGTATATACTGTCTTTCTTACTAAATTTGTAATGATTTCTGTATACCATGTAGTAATTTATGTATCAACACAAATCCTTACATGTTTGTGCTAAGTTATGTTTTCACGTAGGAAATTATGTATGTACACAAATCTTTACACTATGTTGAGCCCCTTTTGACCTTGGTGATCTTTTGTAAGAAATTCGGTATATACTGTCTTCCTTACAAAATTTGTATGGATTTCTGTATACCTTGTAGTAATTTATGTATCAACACAAATCCTTACATTTTTTGTGCTAGGTTATGTTTTCTCGTAGGAAATTATGTATGTACACAAATCCTTACATTATGTTGAGCCCCATTTGGCCTTGGTGATCTCTTGTAACAAATTCGATATATACCGTCTTTCTTACAAAATTTGTAAGGATTTGTGTATAACTTGTAGTAATTTGTGTATCAAATAAATCCATACATTTTTTGTGCTAAGTTATGTTTTCTCATAGGAAATTATGTATGTACACAAATCCTTACACTATGTTGGGCCCCTTTTGGCCTTGGTGATCTCTTGTAAGACATTCGATATATATAGTATTTCTTACTAAATTTGTAAGGATTTCTGTATACGTTGTAGTAATTTATGTATCAACACAAATCCTTACATTTTTTGTGCTAAGTTATGTTTTCTAGTAGGAAATTATGTATGTACACAAATCCTTACACTATGTTGAGCGCCTTCTACGGTGATGATATCTTGTAAGAAATTTGGTATATACCGTCTTTCTTACAATGTTTGTAAGGATTTGTGTATAGCTTGTAGTAATTTGTGTATCAATACAAATCCTTACATTTTTTGTGCTAACTTATGTTTTCTCATAAGAAATTATGTATGTACACAAACCCTTACACTATGTTGAGCCCCATTTTGGCCTTGGTGATCTCATGTAAGAAATTTGGATATACCGTCTTTATTACAATATTTGTAAGGATTTGTGTATAGCTTGTAGTAATTTGTGTATCAACACAAATCCTTACATTTTTGTGCTAGGTTATGTTTTCTCGTATGAAATTATGTATGTACACAAATCCTTACACTATGTTAAGCCCCTTTTGGCCTTGGTGATCTCTTGTAAGAAATGTCGTATATACCGTCTTTATTACAAAATTTGTAAGGATTTGTGTATAGCTTGTATTAATTTGTGTATCAACACAAATCCTAACATTTTTTGTGCTAGGTTATGTTTTCTCGTAGGAAATTATGTATGTACACAAATATTTACACTATGTTGAGCCTTTTTGCCGTTGGTGATATCTTGTAAGAAATTCCGTTTATACCATCTTTTTTACAATGTTTGTAAGGATTTGTGTATACCATGTAGTAATTTGTGTATCAACACAAATCCTTACATTCTTTGTGGTAAGTTATATTTTCACGTAGGAAATTATATATGTACACAAATCCTTACACTATGTTGCGCCCCTTTTGGCTTTGGTGATCTCTTGTAAGACATTCGGTATATACCGTCTTTCTTACTAAATTTGTAAGGATTTCTGTATAACTTGTAGTAATTTATGTATCAACACAAATCCTTATATTTTTTGTGCTAAGTTATGTTTTCTTGTAAGAAATTATGTATGTACACAAATCCTTACACTATGTTGAGCCCCTTTTGCCGTTGATGATATCTTGTAAGAAATTCGGTATATACATTCTTTCTTACAATGTTTGTAAGGATTTGTGTATAGCTTGTAGTAATTTGTGTATCAACACAAATCCTTACATTTTTTGTGCTAATTTATGTTTTCTCGTAGGAAATTATATATGTACACAAATCCTTACACTATGTTGAGCGTCTTTTGGCCTTGGTGATCTATTGTAAGAAATTCGGTACATACTGTTTTTATTACAATATTTGTAAGGATTTGTGTATAGCTTGTAGTAATTTGTTTATCAACACAAATCCTAACAATTTTGTGCTAAGTTATGTTTTCTCTTAGGAAATTACGCATGTACACAAATCTTACACTATGTTGAGCCCTTGTTGGCCTTGGCGATCTCTTGTAAGAAATTTGGTATATGTTGTTTCTTACAAAATTTGTAAGGATTTCTATATACCTTGTAGTAATTTATGTATCAACACAAATCCTTACATTTTTTGTGCTAAGTTATATTTTCTCGTAGGAAATTATATATGTACACAAATCCTTACACTATGTTGAGCCCCTTTTGGCCTTGGTGATCTCTTGTAAGAAATTCGGTATATACCATTTTTCTTACAAAATTTGTAAGGATTTCTGTATACCTTATAGTAATTTATATATCAACACAAATCCTAACATTTTTTGTGCTAGGTTATGTTTTCTCGTAGGAAATTATTTATGTACACAAATCCTTACACTATGTTGAGCCCTCTTGCCGTTGGTGATATCTTGTAATTGTGCTAGGTTATGTTTTCTTACAAAATTTGTAAGGATTTGTGGAAGCTTGTAGTAATTTATGTATCAACACAAATCTTACATTTTTGTGCTAGGTTATGTTTTCTCGTAGGAAATTATGTATGTACACAAATCCTTACCCCTTTTGGCCTTGGTGATCTCTTTGTAGAAATTTGTATATACCATCTTTATTACAAAATTTGTAGAAAGGTATATACATTCTTTCTTACAAATTTTTTTGTATAGCTTGTAGTAATTTGTGTATCAACACAAATCAAAGATTTTTTTACATTTTTTGTGCTAGGTTATGTTTTCTCGTGGGAAATTATGTATGAACACAAATCCTTACACTATGTTGAGCCTCTTTTGGCCTTGGTGATCTCTTGTAAGAAATTTGGTATATATCGTCTTTCTTACAAAATTTGTAAGGATTTGTGTATAGCTTGTAGTAATTTGTGTATCAACACAAATCCTTACATTTTTGTGCTAGGTTATGTTTTCTCGTGGGAAATTATGTATGAACACAAATCCTTACACTATGTTGAGCCTCTTTTGGCCTTGGTGATCTCTTGTAAGAAATTTGTATATATATATACAAAATTTTTTTTTCTTACAAAAATTGTAAGGATTTGTGTATAGCTTGTAGTAATTTGTGTATCAACACAAATCCTTACATTTTTGTGCTAAGTTATGCTTTCTCGTAGGAAATTATGTATGTACACAAATCCTTATACTATGTTGGGCCCCTTTTGGCCTTGGTGATCTCTTGTAAGACATTCAGAATATACTGTATTTCTTACTAAATTTGTAATGATTTCTGTATACCTTGTAGTAATTTATGTATCAACACAAATCCTTACATTTTTGTGCTAAGTTATGTTTTCTCGTAGGAATTTATGTATGTACACAAATCTTTACACTATGTTGAACGCCTTTTGCCGTTGATGATATCTTGTAAGAAATTCGGTATATACCGTCTTTCTTACAATGTTTGTAAGGATTTCTGTATACCTTGTAGTAATTTATGTATCAACACAAATCCTTACATTTTTGTGCTAAGTTATGTTTTCTCGTAGGAAATTATGTATGTACACAAATCCTTACACTATGTTGAGCGCCTTTTGCCGTTGATGATATCTTGTAAGAAATTCGGTATATACCGTCTTTCTTACAATGTTTGTAAGGATTTGTGTATAGCTTGTAGTAATTTGTGTATCAACACAAATCCTTACATTTTTTGTGCTAACTTATGTTTTCTCATAGGAAATTATGTATGTACACAAATCCTTACACTATATTGAGCCCCTTTTGGCCTTGGTGATCTCTTGTAAGAAATTTGGTATATACCATCTTTATTACAATATTTGTAAGGATTTGTGTATATCTTGTAGTAATTTGTGTATCATCACAAATCCTTACATTTTTGTGCTAGGTGATGTTTTCTCGTAGGAAATTGTGTATGTACAAAAATCCTTTCACTATGTTGAGCCGTTTTGGCCTTGGTGATCTCTTTTAAGAAATGTCGTATATACCGTCTTTATTACAAAATTTGTAAGGATTTGTGTATAACTTGTAGTAATTTGTACGTCAAAACAAATCCTAACATTTTTTGTGCTAGGTTATGTTTTCTCGTAGGAAATTATGTATGTACAGAAATCCTTACATTATGTTGAGCCCCTTTTGCTGTTGGTTATATCTTGTAAGAAATTCGGTATATACCATCTTTCTTACAATGTTTGTAAGGATTTGTGTATACCTTGTAGTAATTTGTGTATCAACACAAATCCTTACAGTTTTTGTGCTAAGTTTTGTTTTCTCGTAGGAAATTATGTATGTACACAAATCCTTACACTATGTTGAGCGCCTTTTGCCGTTGATGATATCTTGTAAGAAATTCGGTATATACCGTCTTTCTTACAATGTTTGTAAGGATTTGTGTATACCTTGTCGTAATTTCTGTATCAACAGAAATCCTTATATATTTTTGTGCTAAGTTATGTTTTCTCGTAGGAAATTAGTAATGTACACAGATCCTTACACTATGCTGAGCCCCTTTTGCCGTTGGTGATCTCATGTAAGAAATTTGGTATATACCATCTTTATTACAATATTTGTAAGTATTTGTGTATAGCTTGTAGTAATTTGTGTATCAACACAAATCCTTACATTTTTTGTGCTAACTTATGTTTTCTCATAGGAAATTGTGTATGTACAAAAATCCTTTCACTATGTTGAGCTCGTTTTGGCCTTGGTGATCTCTTTTAAGAAATGTCGTATATACCGTCTTTATTACAAAATTTGTAAGGATCTGTGTATAACTTGTAGTAATTTGTACATCAACACAAATCCTAACATTTTTTGTGCTAGGTTATGTTTTCTCGTAGGAAATTATGTATGTACAGAAATCCTTACATTATGTTGAGCCCCTTTTGCTGTTGGTTATATCTTGTAAGAAATTCGGTATATACCATCTTTTTCTTAAAATGTTTGTAATGATTTGTGTATACCTTGTAGTAATTTGTGTATCAACACAAAATCTTACATTTTTGTGCTAAGTTTTGTTTTCTCGTAGGAAATTATGTATGTACACAAATCCTTACACTATGTTGAGTTTTTGGCATTGGTGATCTCTTGTAAGAAATTGGTATATACTTGTCTTTCTTACAAAATTTGTAAGGATTTGTGTATAGCTTGTAGTAATTTGTGTATCAACACAAATCCTTACATTTTTTGTGCTAAGTTATGTTTTCTCGTAGGAAATTATGTATGTACACAAATCCTTACACTATATTGAGAAATTTTTGGCCTTGCACTATGTGATCTCTTGTAAGAAATTTGGTATATACCATCTTTATTACAATATTTGTAAGGATTTGTGTATAGCTTGTAGTAATTTGTGTATCATCACAAATCCTTACATTTTTGTGCTAGGTTATGTTTTCTCGTAGGAAATTGTGTATGTACAAAAATCCTTTCACTATGTTGAGCCCGTTTTGGCCTTGGTGATCTCTTGTAAGAAATTTGGCGTATATACCGTCTTTATTACAAAATTTGTAAGGATTTGTGTATAGCTTGTAGTAATTTGTATATCAACACAAATCCTAACATTTTTTGTGCTAGGTTATGTTTTCTCGTAGGAAATTATGTATGTACAGAAATCCTTACACTATGTTGAGCCCCTTTTGCTGTTGGTGATATCTTGTAAGAAATTCGGTATATACCATCTTTCTTACAATGTTTGTAAGGATTTGTGTATACCTTGTTGTAATTTGTGTATCAACACAAATCCTTACATTTTTTGTGCTAAGTTTTGTTTTTCGTAGGAAATTATGTATGTACACAAATCCTTACACTATGTTGAGCCCCTTTTGGCCTTGGTGATCTCTTGTAAGAAATTTGTAAGTATATACCATCTTTATTACAAAATTTGTAAGGATTTGTGTATACCTTGTAGTAATTTGTGTATCAACACAAATCCTTATTACAATGTTTTTTTGTGCTAAGTTTATCCTTACATTTTTTTTCTCGAGGAAATTATGTATGTACACAAATCCTTACACTATGTTGAGCCCTTTTTGGCCTTGGTGATCTCTTGTAAGAAATTTGGTATATACCGTCTTTATTACAATATTTGTAAGGATTTGTGTATAACTTGTAGTAATTTGTGTATCAACACAAATCCTTTTTTTGTGCTAGGTTATGTTTTTTGTATTCCTTCTATGTTGGAAATTATGTATGTACACAAATCCTTACACTATGTTGAGCCCCTTTTGGCCTTGGTGATCTCTTGTAAGAAAATTTACATATATATAGCCTTTTTGGCTTTATCTTTACAAAATTTGTACAAAATTTGTAAGGATTTGTGTATAGCTTGTAGTAATTTGTGTATCAACACAAATCCTTACATTTTTTGTGCTAGGTTTATTTTTCTCGTAGGGAAATTATGTATGTACACAAATCCTTACACTATGTTGAGCCCTTTTGGCCTTGGTGATCTCTTGTAAGAAATTTGGTATATACCGTCTTTATTACAAAATTTGTAAGGATTTGTGTATAGCTTGTAGTAATTTGTGTATCAACACAAATCCTTACATTTTTTTGTGCTAGGTTATGTTTTTCGTAGGAAATTATGTATGTACACAAATCCTTACACTATGTTTGAGCCTCTTTTGGCCTTGGTGATCTCTTGTAAGAAATTTGGTATATAACGTCTTTCTTACTAAATTTGTAAGGATTTGTGTATAGCTTGTAGTAATTTTTGTATCAACACAAATCCTTACATTTTTTGTGCTAAGTTATGTTTTCACGTAGGAAATTATGTATGTACACAAATCCTTACACTATGTTGAGCCCCTTTTGGCCTTGGTGATCTCTTGTAAGAAATTCGGTATATACCGTCTTTATTACAAAATTTGTAAAGATTTGTGTATAGTTTGTAGTAATTTGTTTATCAACACAAATCCTTACATTTTTTATCTAACTTATATTTTCTCGTTGGAAATTATATATGTGCACAAATCCTTACACTATGTTGAGCCCCTTTTGGCCTTGGTGATCTCTTGTAAGAAATTCGGTATATACCGTCTTTATTTCAAAATTTGTAAGAACTTGTGTATTGTTTGTACTAATTAATGTATCAACACAAATCCTTACTTTTTTTGTGCTATGTTATGTTTGCTCGTAGGAAATTATGTATGTACACAAATCCTTACACTATGTTGAGCCCTTTTTGGCCGTATTGATATCTTGTAAGAAATTAATATATCCGTCTTTCTTACAATATGATATTTTGTAAGTAAAATGTATCAACACAAATCCTTACATTTTTGTGCTATGTTATGTTTGCTCGTAGGAAATTATGTATGTACACAAATCCTTACACTATGTTGAGCCCTTTTTTTATGATATCTTGTACAAAATTTTATACCGTCTTTCTTCTTTATTGTATTTGAAACAAATCCTTTATTTTTTTGTAGTAATTTGTGTATCAACACAAATCCTTACATTTTTTGTGCTAAGTTATGTTTTCTCATAAGAAATTATGTATGTACACAAATCCTTACACTATGTTGAGCCCTTTTTGGCCTTGGTGATCTCTTGTAAGAAATGTCGTATATACCTTCTTTTTAAAAAATTTGTAAGGATTTAGTATAGCTTGTACTAATTTATGTATCAACACAAATCCTTACATTTTTTGTGCTAAGTTATGTTTTCTCGTAGGAAATTATGTATGTGCACAAATCCTTACACTATGTTCAGCCCCTTTTGGCCTTGGTGATATCTTGTAAGAAATTCAGTATATACCATGTTTATTACAATATTTGTAAGGATTTGTGTATAGCTTGTAGTAATTTGTGTATCAACACAAATCATTACATTTTTTGTGCTAAGTTATGTTTTCTCGTAGGAAATTATGTATGTACACAAATCCTTACACTATGTTGAGCCCCTTTTGGCCTTGGTGATATCTTGTAATAAATTCGGTATATACCTCTTTCTTACAATATTTTTAAGGATTTGTGTACACCTTGTAGTAATTTGTGTATCAACACAAATCCTTACATTTTTTGTGATAAGTTATGTTTTCTCGTAGGAAATTATGTATGTACACAAATCCTTACACTATGTTCAGCCTATTTTGGCCTTGGTGATATCTTGTAAGAAATTCGGTATATACCGTCTTTCTTACAAAATTTGTAAGGATTTATGTATAGATTGTATTAATTTGTGTATCAACACAAATCTTTACATTTTTTGTGCTAAGTTATGTTTTCTCGTAGGAAATTATGTATGTACACAAATTCTTACACTATGTTGAGCCCCTTTTGCCGTTGGTGATATCTTGTAAGAAATTCGGTATATATCGTCTTTCTTACACTGTTTGTAAGGATTTGTGTACACCTTGTAGTAATTTGTGTATCAACAAAAATCCTTACATTAAGTGTAGTAAATTATGTTTATGCGTAGGAAACTATGTATATACATAAATCCTTACGTTGTAACATTTTATGTATATACTGTTTTTCTTACAGTTTTGTAACAAATTATGTACAAACGTCCTAATAAATTATGTACAAACTTATTACCTGCTGAACCGAACAGCATTTAATTAGCCTTCATGTAAGTGCTTGTCGCTAGAACTTCCCAACCAGAAGTAACTTTCTTATCAGTCAACAAAGAGTTAGGGTGTAGGGAGCTTTTCATTTCAATTCCCGACGGATATTAACTTTTCATTACAGCCACAACTTTCTTGCTTTTCTGTCTTTGTTTACTTTTTCGGTGTGTGTTTTTTTGTCTGGTTCATATATTGTGGCCTTGAAAAAGTAAAAAGACAATAAACAACAAAGTTTGACGCTGATTTCCAGTCGGACTCCGAGCATTAGCCAGTTTGTGTCGGATAGGGTATTGCGGTTCTGGAGAACACTCTTCCTCTTTCTTTGTTGTTTGCTTTTTACTTTGTATAATATTCGGATGTTTTCTGATATTGTGACGCCTCTTACCCAGCCTAGGCGAAACAACCAAGCCAAGGAGGCCACATTTTATTAATTGGAAAACATACAAAAACCATACTTGAAAATTTCAATAGTTTACTTACAATGATCAATTTGTTATCTGAAAATAGGCGAGGGTAATTTAAAATAAATAACGTCAATAAATAAAACATAATATGCATTTCATAGTTTAGTTAAAATCCATAAAATCCCCGAAACATAAAGTTAAACCAAGTCTTAAAATACAACGTCCAAAGTCCGTTTACATATGAAATCCCAAATTAAAGTGATCCATACCACTTAAACAAAATATGACGAACAAAAGTCGGTACAACCTACTACAACAAAACGTGATAAAGTTCGTCGATCCTCAAGTACCAACCAAGCCTAACGTCCACTGCAATCTGAGAGGGGAAAAAATAAAAGCATTAGCTATAGAGCCCAGTGTGTCCTCATAGTGCAAACATGAAATATAGCAATCATACATCCAACATATAAGACATATCTAGTATGATGTGATGAATGTAATAACGGTTAATAAACTCCTAACTACCCAATGCCAACTCACCAATAGTAGAGGGTCCCCTGAACCTCTTTTCACCAACTCACCATCAAATTTGCGGATTTATCAAATGAATCAGGAGGGATACCCGGCTTCAAAAGAACCACAACAAACGTACAACAGATTTATCAAGTGAATCGAGAGAGCTACCCGGCTTCAAAAGAACTGCATCAAACATATAGCGGGTTTATCAAATGAATTAGGAATAGGTACCCGGTTTCAAGAGAACCGCCACAAATCACGCTTTTAGCCCCAATCTAGGAGAACCACCCATAACTTCCTTCTACAACCCTACCCCAGTGATGGCATAACAAGTGCGATACATGCATGTCATAACATACTTCATCTTATCATGTACAGAGCATATCATGGCTAACCATATCAAAGTTTGGAATTACACATATACCATGTGGTGACATATATCATAGGGCTTAGCTATGCTCATAAACATATAACCAAAAAGCATGCTATTCGAACAACATGTTATCTTCAATTACGCACAAAGTCACTCCATTATAAATTATACATAAGAACATAGCATAGTCATCAAGCATGCTTAACAAATAACATGGCATAGTATCAACATAAATTATTTATAAGAACATGGCATAAACCCACAAACATGCTTATAAAACAACATGGCATTATCATTCATCAAGTCAAGCATCATTCAATGTATCACTAGTGTGAGGAACACGCCTCTAGCAACTATAGCCAACGAGCTTTCCTACTCGTGCTGCTTCCCACGATCGATAGTTCCGCTCGATCCTGCAACACTCGACCCTACAGCCAAAGTGACATTAGAAACCTCACCACCAAAACCTTAAGTACAATTAATTTAACCAAAGAATCAATACTCACGTGTGACCCTAGTCGTAGGAACCAAAGTACACACAATCGGAGATGGATACGGGCAAGAATGATCACCTTTACAACATAAACACAAATATCAGATCCTTAATAATGATAAAAACTTCTTGAATATCATTTATAGAGCAAAAAGGTAAGATTAGAGAATTCTGATAAAAAAATGAATGATTTAGGCCAAACGGACGCGAAAACAGATTCGGGAGGTCAAAATTGGTCAAATAGGCTGAACTGGGTCGGGTCAGGCCGGGTCAAGCCGAACCGGGTAGGGTTGGGTCATGCCGGACCGGGTCAGGTTGGGCGGTTCAGGTCGGATTAGATTGGGCCGGTTTGGGTCAAACAAAGTTGGTTCCAAGTTTATTGGATTGGATAAGGCCCAAAATAATTAAAATGGATATTTAAAATTTAATTGAAACAAATAAAGGGGTATTGGGCTTATTTGGGTTTGGGCTAGGTTAAAAACATTAGGGTTTTATCTTATTGTTTGAACCGAAAGATGATAGGCTACGGTTAGGGGGATGCGGCGTCGGCGGCGGTAAGAGAGGAAGAGGCGGCGGTGCAAAGCCGAAAAAATAGAGAAAAAGAGGGGAACAAAATACTAAAATGATTCGAACAATTTTCTTACCGGTTTAAGGCCACTATGGCGCGTGGAGGGGTGGGAGGAAAAGCTTGCGGCCAATGGAGGTTTCCCGGCAAACGAAAGGGCGATGGCATACACAGCCACCAGTCTAAGACGAGGGGAGCCAAACGGCGGTCTTGCGTGCGCCAATGGATGCCGGAATCGGCGGTGGTCGGTAAGGGTGGCCAAAACTTCCTCGGCCTTTTTCTCTCGAACGGTGGCCGAAATTAAAAAAACAAATGTGAGCTTTCAATGGGGACACCGAGACGAACGTTTTGGTATGACCATGCTTTAAACGGCACCGGTCGAGATGAAGCGGCAGCGGCTAGAGGAAAGACGGCGGTGGCCAGAAATCGCAATGGGGGAGAGAAAACAAGAGTGAAAACGGCTAGGTTAGATGCAAAATGGATAAAATGAACCAAAGTTGGAGAGAAGTGTGAATTTATACTCTATTTTTAGGGTTGGGCCAAATAATGCTCAAACATAAATAAAGTGCAAGACTTGATATAACTAAAGCCTTGGCTCAATGGCAAAAACATGGGATAAGGCTTGGAGTGTTGGAGGTCATTGGTTCAAACCTCAACAACCACATTTTTCGCATTATTTTTATTTTAAGGCTCTAACACAACATAACTTAATAAATTTAATATTCCAACTATCATCATAAAATCAAAGTAGGTGTAATGGTAAGAGCTTGGAAGAAGAATCAAGGTGTTGAGGGTTCAAGTCTCCACAAACCCAAGATTTTATATTTTTTGAGCTCCGAAGCAGAATGAGAAATTCGCAGAAAGGTCCCTAAAGGTTGAATTTTTCATAATTTGGCCCAAAAGATTCTAAAACTTCTTAAATAAACTTTCAACCCTTACGCAAGACTACTAGCCCTATTTGAGGGTGTTACAACCCTCCCCTCCTTAAAGAAATTTTGTCCTCAAAATTTTTACCTGATCTGAAGAAATGCGGATATTGCATCTCCATGGACTCCTTCGTCTCTCACATAGCTTCTTCAATACCGTGGTTCTTTCCACAAGACCTTTACCATCGGAATGGTCTTGTTTCTCAAAACTCTGGCATTTTGGGCCAAAATTCGAATTGGCTCATCTTTATAAGTCAAGTCAGGGCTCACTTCAATCTCCTCCATCGAGAGCACGTGAGAAGGATCATATCTGTAGCGCTGCAGTATAGACACGTGGAAGACATCATGGATATGCTCAAGCTCTGGAGGTAGCTCAAGCCGATAGGAAACTGGCCCGACTCTCTGAAGAATACGGTATGGTCCAATGAACCTCGGACTCAATTGGCCTCTCGACCAAATCTTAGAACCTTCTTCCATGGAGATACTTTCAGAAACACTCGATCACCAACCTCAAACTCAATGTCTCTCCTCTTAAGATCGGCATATGATTTTTGTCTGTCAAAAGCAGCCTTAAGCCTATCTCGAATCAATCTGACAGTATCCTTAGCTTCCTGAACAAGCTCGGGTCCCAAAGGCCTATGTCAATCAACTCTGTCCAATAAATAGGAGTCTGACATTTACGACCGTACAAGGCCTCATATGGTGCCATTTGGATACTAGCCTGATAACTGTTATTATAAGTAAACTCGGCCAAAGGTAGAAAGTCCTCCCAACTACCCTAAAAATCCAATATGCAACCTCTCAACATATCTTCTAAAACCTGAATGACTCTCTCTGATTGGCCATCAGACTAAGGATGAAAAGCTGTGCTAAAATTCAAACGGGTGCCATGTGCTCTATGCAAAGCCCTTCAAAACCTCGATGTAAATCTCGATTCTTGATTAGAAATAATAAATAGGGGAATTCCATGCAAATGAACAATCTCTGAGATGTAGAGCTGAGCTAGCCTATAGAGGGAAAATTCAGTTCGAACCAAAATAAAGTGTGCTAACTTCGTGAGACGATCCACAATCACCCATATTGCATTTTTTAGAGAAGGAGTCAAAGGAAGACCGGTGAAAAAATCCATGGTTACACTTTCCCACTTCCACTGTGGAATCTAAATTGGCTGAACCAACCCAGAGGGCAACTGGTGTTTAGCCTTAACCCGTTGGCACGTCAGGCACTTGTTCACAAAGTCCACTACATCACGCTTGAGTCCCTTCCACCAAAACCTCACTCTGAGGTCTCTATACATTTTGTTTCCTCCTGGGTATATGGAATATGGACTACCAATAGCCTCTTGAAGAATGGTGCACCTCAACTCCAGATCCTTAGGAACACAAAATCTACCCCGATAGCACATGACACCATCCTAGATCGAAGGAAAAGTCATTAATGGAACCCTACTAAACTTCCTTCACTCGATGAATCAAAAACAAGTCTTGGGACTGGCCTGCCTTAATCTCGGTAGACAAGGTGGGCCTAACTCGAAGCTCTGTCAACAAACTAGCATCATCAAATAAACTCATCCTGGCAAACAAAACACTCAGATCAGATATCATGCTGCGACTCAAAGCATCCGCTACAACATTTGCCTTGCCCGGATGATAATCAGTCTCACAATCATAATCTTTGAGCAACTCCAACAATTGACGTTGCCTCAAATTAAGCTCTTTTTGAGAGAGCAAATACTTCAAGCTCTTGTGGTCCGTGAAGATAAAACACTTTTCTCCGTAAAGATAGTGTTTCCAAATTTTTAGTGCAAAAACCACCGCAGCTAACTCAAGATCATGGGTAGGATAATTACGCTCGTGCGGTTTAAGCTATCGGGACGCATAAACGACAACCTTCTCATCTTGCATCATTACGCGCCCCATGCCAATGTGCGAAGCATCACTAAAGACTGTGTAATCCTTCCCAGACTCGGGTTGGATCAAAACTGGAGCTTCCGTCAAAACCGCCTTCAGCCTCTCAAAACTAGACTGTTGAGCCTCAGACCAAACAAAAAGGATATTCTTCCTCAAAAGTTTTGTCATAGGGGCTGCAGAATGGAGAAACCTTTGACGAATCTCCTATAATAACCCGCCAAACCCAAGAAGCTACGAATCTCTGATACATTCTTGGGCTGCTTCCAATTGACAATTGCCTCAATCTTCTTCGGGTCCACACGAATACCATCAGCTGAAACAATATGCCCCAAAGATATGATCCTTTCTGAGCCAGAACTCGCACTTGCTAAATTTGGCAAATAGCTTGTGCTCCCTCAAGGTCTGAAGTAAAATCATCAAGTGCTTCTCATGCTCTGCCTTCGTCTTAGAGTAGATTAAAATATCATCAATGAATACAACAACAAACTGATCCAAGTAGGGTTGAAACACCCGATTCATCATATCCATAAAGGTTGCGGGGGCATTAGTCAAGCCGAAAGGCATCACCAAAAACTCATAGTGACCGTACCTAGTACGAAAAGCTATTTTAGAGACATTAGCACCCCTGACCTTAAGCTAGTAGTAGCTTAACTGCAAATTAATCTTAGAGAAGACAATGGCTCATCGAAGCTGGTCAAACAAGTCGTCAATACGGGGTAGAGGACACTTGTTCTTTACCGTCAACTTATTCAACTTCCGGTAATCAATACATAGCCTTAATGACCCATCCTTCTTCTTAACAAATAAAACTAGAGCTCCCCAAGGTGAAACACTAGGTCGAATAAAACCACGATCAAGAACCTCCTATAATTGGACCTTCAACTCTTTTAGCTCTTTAGGTGCCATGCGGTAGAGTGCCATGGACACCGATGTAGAGCCCTTAAAAGTCTGAATCACAAACTCAACATCTTTATTGGGTGGTAAACCAGGCAGTTCCCCTGGAATACATTAGGAAAATCCTTTACTACTCGAATCTCTACTACCCCAGAATTAGAACTTTGAGAATCCAAAACATAGGCCAAGAACGCTTCATTTCCCTTCATGATCATTCTTTCTGCTGCTAGAGCTGTAACAACATTAGTCATGAATCCTCTTTGCTCACCGATTAGGGTAAATTTCTGATCGCCTAATGTCTTCAAAGTTGCCTTCTTAAACTCACAGTCGAGGTTAACCCTATGCTCGGTTAACCAATCCATGCCAAGAATAAGATCAAACCCTTTGAAGGGAAGTTCCATCAGATCAGCCAAAAAAACCTCACTTTGAACCACCAAAGGACATCTCTTATGGACTCGATTAACTACTACAAATTTTCCCACGAGACTTTGAACAATAACATGATGTTCAATAATTTCAACAGAAATATCCAGATTACTAACAGTAGTGTTCGCAATGTAAAAATAAGTGGAACCATTATCAAGGAGTGCAAAGTAAGGAGATGAATGAATAAATATGGTACATGCAATCACATCCGGAGCGTCACACTCATCAAGAGTCTGAGATGCATACACCAGATTCGGCTGCCTAGCACCAGATCTAGTAGGTCCTCTACCCTGAGCTGGTCGACCCCTATTAGTTGATCCCAAAGTAAAACAAAATTACCGGGTTGACTCTGACCACGACCTCCGAAAGGTGCCTGTACAAAACTCTATGATCTAGAAGGTGCTGGAGATGAACCATAATTCTGTGGACAATCCTTCACAAAGTGATTGCCAGACCCACATTTAAAACAAGTACATGTCTTCCTCCTACATTCCCCGGGGTGTTGTCGGCCACAAAAAGAACAAATAGGATGAGGCCTACTACCAGAGTTGCCTCCAGAGCCAACATGAGTAACTATCTAAACTGATGATCCAAACCCAGACAGATTCTGCTAAACTTCCATGGCCTTAGCTCTTTTACCCGGGTGGGAAGATGATCGCGAATAACCTAAGTAACCGAAGGACCTCTTAGACTGCTCTCTCTGTTGTCCTCCTTGTTCTTTGATAAGTCTCTCAACCACCTTTGCTGCTCTGGCCTTCTCAACAAGCTCATCAAAAAACCCACTCATAGTGTGAAGCTACCTGAGACCTGATGGATATCCAAAGCCCTTTCTCAAACCTCTCACTCAGCTTTTCCTTTGTAGAGAACATAGTGGTAGCATATCTACTGAGCTTTATAAACTTCAACTAATACTCTGATACAAACAAATCGCCCTGGTTGAGGTCAAGAAAATGCTTGCACTGAGCCACAAGATATCTATCCTCTATATATCTTTTCTTAAACTTGTCTCAAAAACACTGTAGAGTAATCTAATCTGCATGGGTATTCCTCAAGATGGTTCCCCACCAATTATAAGCCTCACCCTTCAACAGCGATGTATATGCTCAAAGCCTTCGGTCTGTCGAGTAGTCCATCTCATCTAAGATTCGATCGGTATGGTCCATCCATAACTCAGCCAAATTAGGGGCCGCCTCAGAAACGCCCTCAAAGAATTCTACACCTACATGTAAAAGACTCTCTAATACCATAGTTCTAAGGGCTTCTAGTTGTGAGCTCATCTGAAGCATCCTCCAAACATAATGACCCACTGCTGCCTCATCAACAACATTCGACTCATGAGTCCCTGCATAGGTGGATCTCTAACAAGTGGGTTCTGAATAGGAGATCTCGAACAGGTGGATCTCGAACTCGAAGGCCTCGAACATGCATATCCTGAATAGGAGGGTCACGAACAGGTGGATCCCGAACAAGAGGATCATGAATAGGAGGGTCACAAACATGCGAATCCTGAACAAGAAGATCTTGAACAGAAGGATCACGGACAAGAGAACATGGACAGGAAGATCCCAAACAAGAGAATATCGGACAAGAGGGTCACAGACAGGCGAACCCTGAACAGGAGGATCTCAAACAAGAAGGTCACGGACAGGCGGATTAGAAACAAAAGAAGGGCCCTCAATATTAGTAATGCTACGAGAACGACCCCAAGTAGAACGACGACCTCTATGACATCTAGGGTATCCATTAACTCCACTTAATATCTACAATTACAAGAAAACTATTGTCAGAATGGTACCGAAGTGTCGACATAAATATAATTCTATTAGAAAACATGTAGTATGGATTTAATAAAAAATATTTACCTAAAACGTGAAAAGCATTTAAATGCATGCTAAATTGTGTACTTTATTTTTATTGATACTTTTAGTGAGCCGCACAGTCCGAGTGTTAGAACCTGGGGCTCTGATACCACCCAAATGTGACACCCCTTACCTAGCCTAGGTGAAACAACTGAGCCAAGGAGGCTACATTTTACTAATTAGAAAACATACAAAAACCATACTTGAAAAATTTCAATAGTTTACTTACAATGATCAATTTGTTATCTGAAAATAGGCGAGGGTAATTTAAAATAAATAACGTCAATAAATAAAACATAGCATGCATTTCATAGTTTAGTTAAAATCCATAACATACCCGAAACATAAAGTTAAACCAAGTCTTAAAACATAACGTCCAAAGTTCGTTTACATATGAAATCCCAAATTAAAGTTATCCATACCACTTAAACAAAATATGAAGAACAAAAGTTGGTACAACCTACTACAACAAAACGTGATAAAGTTCGTTGATCCTCCGGTACCAAACCCAGTGTGTCCTTATAGCGCAAACATGCAATATAGAATTCATACATCCAACATACAAGACATATCATAGCATGATCTGATGAATGTAATAACGGTTAATAAACTCCTAACTACCCAACGCCAACTCACCAATAGTAGAGGGTCCCTTAAACCTCTTTTCACCAACTCACCATCAAATTTGTGGATTTATCAAATGAATCGGGAGGGATACCTGGCTTCAAAAGAACCACAACAAACGTACATCAGATTTATCAAGTGAATCAGGAGAGCTACCCGGCTTCAAAAGAACTGCATCAAACATATAGCGGGTTTATCAAATGAATCAAGAATAGGTACCCGGCTTCAAGAGAACTACCACAAATCACGGTTTTAGCCCCAATCTAGGAGAATCGCCCATAACTTCCTTCTACAACCCTACCCAGTGATGGCATAGCAAGTGTGATACATGAATGTCATAACATACTTCATGATATCACGTACAGAGCATATCAGGGCTAACCATATCAAAGTTTGGAATTACACATATACCATGTCATGACATATATCATGGGGCTTAGCTATGCTCATAAACATATAACCAAAAAGCATGCTATTCGAACAACATGTTATCTTCAATTATGCACAAAGGCAATCCATTATAAATCATACATAAGAACATAGCATAGTCATCAAGCATGCTTAACAAATAACATGACATAGTATCAACATAAATTATTTATAAGAACATGGCATAAACCCACAAACATGCTTATCAAACAACATGACATTATCATTCATCAAGTCAAGCATCATTCAATGTAGCACTAGTGTGAGGAACACACCTCTAGCAACTATAGCTAACGAGCTTTCCTACTCGTCCTGCTTCCCATGATCGACAGTTCCGCTCGATCCTACAACACTCGACCCTACAACAAAAGTGACATTAGAAACCTCACCACCAAAACCTTAAATACAATTAATTTAACCAAAGAATCAATACTCACGTGTGACCCTAGTCGTAGTAACCGGAGTATACACAATTAGAGATGGATTCGGGCAAGAATGATCACCTTTACAACATAAACACAAATATCAGATCTTTAATAGTGATCAAAACTTATTGAATATCATTTATAGCACAAAAAGGTAGGATTAGCGCATTCTGATAAAAAAATGAATGATTTAGGCCAAACGGACGCGAAAAACGGATTCGAGAGGTCAAAATTGGTCAAATGGGCTGAACTGGGTTAGGCCGGGTCGGGCGGTCGGGTCGAGTTGGGTCATGTCGGACCGGGCCGGGTTTGGCGGTTCGGGTCGGATCATATTGAGGTGGTTCGGGTCGGATCAAATTGGGCCGGTTTGGGTCAGATCGGATTGGGCCGGTTTGGGTCAAACAAAGTTGGTTCCAAGTTTATTGGATTAGATAAGGCCCAAAATAATTAAAATGGATATTTAAAATTTAATTAAAACAAATAAAAGGGTATTGGCTTATTTGGGTTTGGGTTAGGTTAAAAACATTAGGGTTTTATCTTATTGTTTAACCAAAAGATGATAGACTAGGGTTAGGGGGATGCGGCGCCGGCGGCGGTAAGAGAGGAAGAGGCGGCGGCCGGTGGTGGCGCAAAGTCGAAAAAATAGAGAAAAAGAGGAGAACAAAATACTAAAATGATTCTAACAATTTTCTTACCGGTTTAAGACCAAGGCGACGCGTGGAGGGGTGGGAGGAGAAGCTTGGTGCCAAAGGAGGTTTCCCGGTGAATGAAAGGGCGGTGGCGTACACTGCCACTAGATCTGAGACGATGGGAGCTGAATGGCGGTCTTGCATGCGCCAACGGACGTCGGAATTGGCGGCGGCCGGTAAGGGTGGTCTGAAACTTCCTTGGCCTTTTTCTCTCAAACGGTGGCCTGAATCAAAAAAACAAAGGTGAGGTTTTGATGGGGACACCTAGACGAACGTTTTTGTGTAACCAGTGCTTCAAATGGCGCCGGTCGGCGGCAGCCGAAAATCGCAATGAAGGAGAGAAAACAAGAGTGAAAACGGCTAGGTTAGATGCAAAATGGATAAAATGAACCAAAGTTGGAGAAAAGTATGAATTTATACTCCATTTTTAGGGTTAGGCCAAATAAGGTTCAAATATAAATAAAGTGCAAGACTTGATAAAATTAAAGCCTTGGCTCAATGGCAAAAACATGGTTTGGAGTGTTGGAGGTCATGGCTTCAAACCTCAATAGCTACATTTATCACATTATTTTATTTTAAGGCTCTAACACAACATAACTTAAGGAATTTAATATTCCTACTTTTATTATAAAATCAAAGTAGTTGGAATTTGTAAGAGCTTGGAAGAAGAATTAAGGGTTTGAGTGTTAAGCCTCCACAAACCCAAGATTTTATATTTTTTGAGCATGAAGCATAATGAGAAATTCGTAAAAAGGTCCCTAAAGGTTGAAATTTTCATAATTTGGCCCAAAAGATTCTAAAACTTCTTAAATAAACTTTTAACCCTTACGCAAGACTACTAACCCTATTTGAGGGTGTTACAGATATACTATTTCCTAAGCTTTAGAGGAGATGATAGTGGATGATGCTTTTGGTATAAGCTAAGTAAGCAATGAAATTATGAAACTACATGATATACTGTGTGTTTCACTATTTCCTCCCTTCTTCTAGATTGCTTTTCAGCTTAAATGACTTCAGTTTTGATCTGGGTAAACTTTTTACTGGATATATATATATATATGCGAGTATATGAATTTTTTGTTTTTCTTCGTTATATTTCTTAGATTTTTCTTCATTAGCTTTAGTTTGACATAGAGAACTATCGCCTTCTTTGTTTCCGAACTATATAGGCATATACACATGTTTCCGAACTAATCTTAGACACTTTTTATTAATTCCGTTGTCTTGATTAAACCCCGATTTAATTAAATTAAAAGGGTTTTTAACGAAGACTTCTTTACCTTTTAAAAAAACTTACTTCTTCCTTGCACATTTTATTACTTTATGATATTAGTTAAAACTCATGAGTAATAACCATGGATTTTACGAGGGATTGAAAGTGTTTACAAAATTATTGTTTTCAACTTCTCATCTCTTTTAAGCATATATGATGTTTTGTTCATGTATGATCAAAACCCTAAACTAACCCTTTCTGATGATTGTTATCTAATTACTAGAAACACTAATGAATGGAGTTGTAAATTTTAGTTTGTCTATGTATGTACACTTTAAGAAACATAATCTCACAAAATCTTCATCATATGATTTTGTTTTCTTGCTTTCTTTTTTGTCTTTGTTGAATTTAATATCTGTCAAATTGGGTCATTCATTTGCATGATAAGTCTCAATGATTCAGAAATTTTACTGTAATTGAACAATCGTTTCAGTACATTTAAATGCTTGTTTAGATTCATAAACTCATATATATTGCTGAAATATTAAAGTGTCATTTTAATGCAGATTTGATCAGTCTTTGTTTAGAAGAAGATGGATACTTTTTTCACACGTTCCCCCAGGCTTTAGGTTCCATCCTACAGATGAAGAATTTGTTGATTACTACCTTAGAAAAAAGATTGCTTCAAAACAGATTGATCTGGATGTCATCAAAGATGTTCAAAGATGTTGATCTTTATAGAATTGAACCATGGGACCTGCAAGGTATAACACTATTTCCCATTTTTCTAAAATTATTTATGGTAACAGCATTTAAAAAAAAAAAAAATATGAATTATTTCATCAACCATTAGGGTTTTTGATTATTTTGGGTTGTCTGGATACATACAGAATTGTGCAGACTAGGAAGTGAGGAGCAGGAAGAATGGTATTTCTTTAGCCACAAAGATAAGAAGTATCCAACAGGCACTTGCACAAATAGAGCAACAAAAGCAGGGTTCTGGAAAGCTACTGGAAGAGACAAAGCTATTTACTCCAGGCATAGCCTTATTGGCATGAGGAAAACCCTAGTTTTTTTACAAAGGAAGAGCACCCAATGGACAAAAATCTGATTGGATCATGCATGAGTATCAACTAGAAACAAATGAAAATGGAACTCCTCAGGTAATTATTGTCTATATATTCACAGTTTTGTGTTTGTAATTAACAAAGGATTTTGTTCACAAACATTCGGTGTACTTCCATTTGTGCACATTTTCATTTATGCATACAAACAGGGACATGCACAGGATTTTATATAATGGGGGCGAACTAATAGGAAACGATATTAGGAATAATATATAAGCATGCAATCTCGTCGGTGTTTTACTTTTAAGTTTTAGAGGTTATGAACTTTGACTAATTTGATGTCTTTGTTATTTCACCAGGAAGAAGGATGGGTGATTTGCAGGGTGTTCACCAAGCGAATGACAACAGTGCGAAAAATGGGTGACTACGAGTCTTCATGTTGGTACGAAGGCCAGGTCTCATTCATGCAGGAACTCAATTCCCCAAGGCAAATCCCTCTTCCTAATGCATCATACAATCACCATTATCCCTGCAAGCAAGAGCTTAAGTTTCAATAGAATTTGCCCCATGATTCTTTCCTTCAGCTCCCTCAGTTAGAAAACCCCAATGTTCAACAATCCGCAACACATCACCGAAATCTGAGCTCTCTGTATTATAACAGTACTGAACAAGCAGTGGATCAAGTGACGGATTGGATAGTTCTCGACAAATTTGTTGCCTCTCAGCTCAGCCATGAGGAAGCTTCCAAGGAAAACAACTATCCCATCGCAGACGCCAGCTTTCATGTGGCTGAACAGATGGATTTACCGTCCAATGAATCCAAAAGGCCAGAGATTGCTCTTCAGGAATATGCCTCCACATCCACTCCGAGTTGTCAAATTGATATGTGGAAATGAAAGCATATTCTATCTAGCAATTAGAGCATATATACTAATTATAGGAAGCAAATTTATAAGTAAAGAAGTATTCAATCCATGTTGCTGTAAATAATAAAACTATATTGTTATTTCATTAGCTATGGGACTGCCGGCGTCCTTAATATGTATTCATCTATACTCGACTTAATATTGAATGTATTCACAGTTTAATATATAAATATATGAAGGATTTCTTATTGTAATCTATGTTCTTCTTGGATCAATTATGTTACAAATTGGTATAGCTTCTGCAAATGTTTCAAGTAGTATGCCTATCATTTAGGGTATTTTGGTTTTCTCTTTAATTCAGTAAGTGAATAAATTCAATCCTCTTTGATATAAATGAAGTTTGATACCACTGTATTTTGGTTTCACTGTAACGATCGATTGTTTTCTTTAATGAGAATCTGATGTTGCTGAGATTCTCTTATAAAGGAAAACTGATATTTCAAAGAAGACTATATGCGTCTCAATTCTCAGGCTAACTGAAATTTAACTCAAGGGACTTTACTTGTAGTACATGATATAGTTTGTAGGTTTCATTAGAAAATATAGAGACTATTACAACCACACATTTTCATTTATTTGTCTGGATAAATATCTACTTTCAATTTCAAAAATTAGTCGGGAGAAATGGTTTGTAACCAATTTGACAACTTACATAACAAAAGATTTTCCTATCTTGAGTTCATTTATAAGCACCGAGGCTGAGGTCTGGGATACTTAACTAATTTAACGTCGAATGAAGGTAAGCTTAAATCCCAGCAGTTCAGAGAGTTATTAAAATTGAAGAAAGCAAAATGCCATAATATATATAGCTATAGCAGTCCCACGGGCAATGCATGCAGATGCAGTACTTGATGCTTAGTTAAAAAATTGTGTGGAAGCTTCCTGAGTTCATGTCTCTACCTCCTTTGGGGATATGGATTCTATATCGAATTCGATATTGGATAATCTCTGGCTGCGGTGTGGAAGCTTCATGTTCCTCAACGGATCTGGTTTTTCATTTGTTTAGCCATGAGGGGTAGTTTGTTAACTAATTCTGAGCGGGTTAGGAGGCATATGGCTACGGATGGTAGGTGTGGGTTTTGCCGAGCTGGTGATGAGGATGTTATACACGTGTTGCGGGAATGTACACAAGCAAAGGCAGTGTGGTCTTTGATTGTTAAGCCCTGGAAACTTCCTGAGTTCATGTCTCTACCTCCTTTGGATTGGTTTCGATGGAATCTTGGTGCAGCGGGCCAAGCTGCGGATTGTGCCGCTAATTGGCATGTGTTATTTCCGATAATTTGCTGGAACATGTGGACTAGGAGGAATAAACAGATGTTTGACCCGGAGTACGTGGAATGGGTGGATTTTCTTGATTCGTGCAAGCGGTATTGTGAGTTGGTGACTGCGGCTGGGGATTGCACACATCTGGACGCTGGATTAGGGAATAACCGTGTTGTTGGGGTATCATCCTGGAAGCTTCCGCGGAATGGTTGGGTTAAACTGAATGTGGATGGTGCAGTTCACACACCGATGGTTCCGCAGCGGTTGGGGGCGTGATTCGATCGGATTCCGGGGCCGATTACTGGCATCGGACGTGTTCGCCTCTTAATACTGAATTGTGGGCTATTGTTGATGGGCTCGGTCACGCTTGGAGAATGGGTGCCCGGCGGGTTGAGCTTGAATCCGATAGCTTGGAGGCTATTCGAGGTATTGAAAGATGTCGTACGGGTCATGTGGGGAACGCGCTCTTCGTTGTTATTCACGAGATGCTGCGGCGTGATTGGGAGGTATCGTTGACTCGTGAATCGCAAGCTTTACATGGTTGAGGATCGTCTGTCTTGGTTGATGAGAGGACAGCTTGGGGAAGTGATTTTCGCACAACCACCTTCGTTGGTTCATGATGTGGTGCAGCAGGACCGGCTTGGGTCCATGGATTAGTGTGTGTTTGCTGTGTTTTGTGCTATTCTGCATGTTTTGTGTGGTGTTTGGTTGGTACGGATTTGTTGATGTAGTTACTATTATATGTACTTTTTTCTCCATTTAAGTTTAAGAAAGTTTAAGGAAAGTTTTTGAACTAAGCATACGATGTAATTTTTCTTTTCGATAAAAAAAATTGTGTAAGTCTGACAAACGATTAATTTAAATCAAAAAAATAGATGCCAATATTTGCTTGGCCATTACGTTATACGTAAATAATGCCTTAATTTTTGGCTAAAATTTGGAGAAATACAAAGAGATTGAAATAAGTTTTCCTTTCATGTTCCACCAAAAACAATCATCCTTGGAATGATCTTTAATACCAGGATACCTAAAGGTGTAAACTCATACCTGTACAAGAAAATGTAGGCAAAAGAAGTTCTATCTTCTTCGGATCTGCAGACTAGTTAGATCATTCTGCAGATAGGTGGACGTGATAATATGAAATAAGAAATAATTTATAGGAAACTGCAAAACCATGTATATATATATATATACAGAGAGAGAGAGAGAGAGAGAGAGAGGGGACTGGAAAGTGGAATTACCGTGAAGAGTTGAAGACTGGATAAGACATGTTTGACATCGAAAATACTGAACAGAGGTCGAAGGAGCTAGCATTGTTCAAAGAATAGTCGAGGAGAGGGTGACCTGCAATTGGCAGCAAGAACTTTGTTTCGAAAACTTACCAGCTTCGTTTGAATATCTAAAGTAAAAGAAACAACCTTTTAGAAATATTGTACTAATGGGATAATAGGACAAACCGGCAAGAAAAGTATAGTACAATTCCTCGGTTGTTATTCATTCGGAGAACATCCTTTTACTTCGGTTGAAGTCAAGCCTGGAAATTCCTTCAAAGCAATGAAAATTCACCCATCGACACAATCATTAATGAGCATGCCTCATGAACTCATAATGAAACAGTTCTAACTTGTAGGTAGGCGTGCTTAGCCCAAGCGTTCCTCATTGGAAAGAAGCAGAATGATAAGATAAAGCTTAGAATGTGCTTGTTTTCTGACTAAGTTTGACGTGAAATTTTAGCCTTTTCTCCTTGGGGTTTTATTTGAAGTACCCTTTGTATAATATCCAGGGCTTCCTCTCTAATTATGTGCCTGCCATAGTCCATAGGACAATAGATGGTCAACTTTGAGTCAATGATTGGCTATGTTGCACTAAGACGGATACGGATGCAGATACGGATACGGGACAAGGACGAAAAATGATAATTTCCAAAATTACAAGATACGAGTACAGTAAAGATATGGAAACTCGAAATAAATTTTAAAATTCTATAACATGTTAAAAATCTTAGAAATATTAAAGTGTCAAATATTTAAGGATTATTATCCTATACACTAGCGACAGAAAACAAAGTTCCACAGGCGGGTTATTTAGGGGTTTAGGGTTTTGTCTATGGTTTAGATGTTAGGCGTTTATAATTTAAGGTTTATGGTTAGAATTTATGTTTAGGGTTTAGGTTTTGAGGTTAGAGTTTTAAAGTTTTAGGGTAGAATATAGTCGAACAACTCACAAATCATTTTTTTGACATTAGTGAATTTCTCCTCATCTCGTGGCTTTTCCCAAAAAAAAATTCAACGTAAATTTTAATCTCTTTTTTAAGGCATGATCACATATAAACTGTTATCTTTTTAACAAAGTGCAATAAATTTTTTACGTTATACTAGGGACAGAGCCAGGATTTGGGATTGTGGGGCAAACTATAAATGTTTAAAAGTGGGTGGGAGGCAAATTCATAAATAAACTAATTTTTAAAAAAAAATTAAATAGGGGACAAAGGTGAAAATTTTTTTTTCGGGGGGCGATTGCCCCTCCCCACCCCCTAGTTCCGTCTTTGGGTTATACGATTTATTTGAAAGTCGTACCATGAAAGGTTTTACTGAAGCTAAAAGATGAAAATCGAAAAGAGACAAATAGATAGTAAGAAGCTAAAAGTGGAGGCAAACCCTAATTTGAAATGCTCGAGAGTTGGCCATAAAGGGAACAAACATTCCTTTTGTACAATTATCGGTGTTGAGCTCTTCTTTGTTTTTGGTGTTGTCTTGCGGGTCCACTGGAACAAAGACAAAGTAGTAAAGTTGAAGCAACTAGATCGATTTCTTTAATAAGTGGTCTATGCTTGAATTGGGAGCAGAGATAGGTTCCTTCACATGTTGTCTTCAAAAACTTGGTAATTTGGAATTGCAACATTTAGACAGGCAGTCACAAAGTGAAATCTCTTTAGTGCTCCACAAGAGATCAAGGCCATCAACCCACTACACGAGGATAAGATGGAACAGTTTTGGCTGCAATATACTATAAGAAAGTAGTGCAACACTAATGATTGGTTTACAATTTCATAAACAATTAATTGTTCATGATCTTTCTAGCTTTTAAGGACTAACGGTAAACCCAAAAGTGGGTGAAACAAAACTATATATATTTATATATTTGGCTTTTAAGGGTGCTATGAGTACATGTACATTTTTTAAAAAAATCAATTAAATTTAATTTGTTTTTTTTTTTTTTACATTTAGTTAAGTCTATAAATCAATAAATTTAATCAAGGAGTTTCATTTGACCAACATAAACCATCATTAATCGTTGTTGTGCCAACATGGTGGTCCATTTATAAATAATGATGTGGCAATGAGTTAATAGATTTTTTTACAAAAATTGGGGGCTTAATAGTTTTTTAGAAAGTTCAATGGTTTATTTAATCTTTAAACATTAATAAGATTGTCGTGTTTCAAGAAAATTTTAACAAATTTTGACGATGGTGAGTTTCGAAACTAAAGAGCAGAGATACGGTGATGGAGGGAAAGGGTGTGTTAAATTAATAGTTTTTAGTCTACCAAAGATGTAATGACCTATACTTAGGGTTAGTATTTTGGATATGGATCTGGATTTTAAATATATTAAAGGTTGGGATTAAATTGAAAAGATTTGAAAATTGAAAGCTCTTTTTAAGAAAATTGAGGACCAAAATGTAAAAGGATTAAAGTTTTGGGTCTAAAGTGAAAATATGTATTTATAAAATAATTTACACATTTTTATTGGGAAGACTTTTATTTGAAAGAGAGTGGCTGAAAAGGGGGAACAAATTAGATTTTATTTTCTCTCTCTTTCTTTTTCTCTTTCAGTTTATCTCTGTCTCTTCAAACTTTAAAATTCAATATGTTGTCGTTAGTTGTCCATGGTTGAATCCACCGGCACCATCAGTACTATCTCATCGATACGAGTCGGTCGGTGGTCTTGTGATCACCATAACCGTCCTCATTTGCCGGAGTGGGGGAAAAAGATTCAGAAGTGCATCATCAGCATGCTCTACTACTCATGTACGTGAATCGACGCCACCACTAGACTCCTTGTGCTCCATAGCGCCGATTGGAGCTCGTCATTGTTGTCTCACCGTTAGAAGCCATCGAACGTGCTCGGTCGAGAGTAGCCTCCCTAAGTTGACCCATTTGATAAAGCTGAGTGAGTCGACTTGTTACGCCAAGCCCATGTTGACTGAGTTGTTGACCTAAGCTACCAAGCCAAGCCTTCAAGTCGCATTGACTGTTGATCACCATTGAATGGTGTTGACCAGCATTGGTTTTTTCTAGGATACCCTACTTGGGGGTTTTACGACATCCTAAGTTTATTTCCACGGTCCATTTCACCAAATTCGAACCCAGTAAGCTTTTTTATGTTTAACTCTACAATTTAGTATGGTTGTGTGTTTCATTGATATATTTTGTATTTTATTTATCTGAATATTATTCAGAATCGACTATCGAATCAAGAGGGGTGATTGGAGAAGTTTGAATGAGGATTGATCGATAATGGCTTAAGATTAGTACACTTCCAAATTTGAAATGCTTCATGAACATCATAATTATGATGTCTTGCTTGTTAGTGGGTGCAAAATGAGTAGTCAAATATAAAGCATGATGTTGAGATAAAATTCTCGAAATTGGTAGCTATGTGATGTATGATGTTGTTTAAGGATATGAGATGTTTTGTAAGGAATTTAGAGACCACTTAGGGTCACTTGGATACATGTATATTATCTATGATTGATTTGTTGTAATTTTGTGATGCCTCGTATGCTAGTTTGTACCCATTTTGGTTCTTTTAAAGAAAAACCATGCTTATGGGATTAAATTTTAAAAAATGGTGTTAAATGTAAAAAATAGTAGCAAAGAACTCTTAATGATTTTCATAAAACTTAAGGACTAATTTGTTGGGCTCGATGAATCAACTGTTCTACTTGTCAAGTAGTGGAGAAGTTGCTATTGGGTGATTTTTGTGGGAAGCAAAAAGATAGAAAAAAGAACACTAGAATTTAGAGTGGTTCGGCTTTCTAACCAAAGCCTACATCCACTACCTTAGCTTCCCAACTAAGGACTTCCCAAATCCGCTAAGAATTTCTTCCCCTTTTAACAGGCTTAGGAGGCAACCTTTACAACCTAGACTCAATTACCAAGCCTAGCATCCAAAGCTTACAACCCAAGATTTGGGAATCCTCTCTAACAAGAGAAAACAAAGCAAACAACAAATCCCTCAACAAGATATGTGTTTGCTCTCACCCAAAATCCTAGAACACTTGAGCATACATTGACAATTTAGCTCACAACTGTTTGTGTATACGAAAATATACAATTTAAGCCCTAAGACACTTTTTCAATCATAGACATGTTGACATGTTGATCATTAGTTGTTCTAGGTACTTGAAGGGTCCTTTTATCCTCCCAAATGAGTTCTTAGCCGTTGGAGACCGTTGGGGATGATTTGGAGCCGTTGGAGTCTTTATTTCCCGCAATAAATATAATTCTAGAGACATTCGATCGATACACGGGTAGCCATATCAATACTCGTTCTTTAGAAACTAGCCGTTATGCTCGCTACAGCCTTAGCGTATCGATACACCTTGGAGCTTATTGGTACAGTGGGTTGGTACGCTACAGTCCGTATCGATATGGTGGTTCGGTATGCTGTAGGGAAATAGCCGTTGGGGGGGTTTAAACTAGCCGTTGGGGGTTTGAAAAACCAGGATCGGTACGCATATAGGTTTATCGGTACGACCCTATATGTATCGGTACGCGTAAGCCTATACTGGTACGGGTTTTTGGTTCTGGAAAAATAATGTAGCTAAAACCCTAGAGTGTATCGATACGAGGTGTAACCGTATTGGTATGGTTGTGCTGAAAACTTGAGTTTGGCTAATTTAAAACATTTAAAACACTTCCAAAACCTTTTGAAAATACCTCAAACTTATTTTGAAGTTGTTTGGACTTAAAAACATTTTTGAAATCTTTTCAATTTAGTCCAAAACTAATTTTCAATTATTATATCAAAAAAATCCTAACAATCTCCCCCCATTTTGATATAATAAAACCAACTTAAAAAATTGTTTTTGAGGTTCTTCGCCTTAGTAAAAATAAATTTTGAATAAGATTTTAAAAATATAAATATAGTTAAAGCTCCCCCTTATTCTCTTGAAAATTCAATTTTTTAAAACATTCTCCCCCTTTTTGTTATATCAAAAATGGTTCAAACCAAAGTTTGAAAAACTTTTAAGTCCATTACAATGGAGAATTTTAAAACAAATTTTGACAAAGATAGGTTTTGTTAAAATAGGCTCCCCCTTACTCAAAGCATCATAGAAATGTTAGTCCAACAAATATATGATAAACTAGTTGAATTAAAATAGATAAATCAAATTAAAACAAAAATTCAACTAATTTTACCACTTGAACCAAATGTAGGATGTGAATCCTTCCTTCTTCAAGTGATCTACCTTGTGTGTATAGAGCTTCCCCTTAATATCATCACTTGTTGATCAATGCTCCATCACACCTATAAAAAGACAATCACTAATGTTTTGGTATCCAAATTGCTCTGGATCTATAGGCATTAGTAGCACAAACTTTAGTCCCCTTAGGAATCCATTTTTCAATTTCATCATTTTTTATTTGAAGTAATTAGTCCTTTTAGGACCCAAATACTTCTAAAACATTTACCGTTCAAAAATCTAGGGGCACTAGATTGTCTTACATATTTGATTTTCCAAAATTATTTTTCTTTTGCAATTCCTTGGAAATCAAATCTTTTTCTTTCTTAAGATCATCCACTTCCTTTTGATGATCTTTTTCAAAATTTTGAAGCAAATTTTGTAAGTTTAAAAGTTTAAGTTCAAAATCCTTGATTTTTGCTTCAAATTCCAAATTGGTTTTAGAAAGCAAATCATTTTGATTTTGAAATCATCTTTTCATTTTTCAAAAATAAAGCCTTGAACTCAAAAACCAATTCGTCATAGGTTTCTTGTAACTCATCAAAAGTATAAGAAATAGAAATAGATGAGTTAGAAGCTACCTCTCCCTCTTGGAGGGCCATAAAGCATAGGTGGGCTACCTCATCTTCATCGGTGGAGTCTTCATCACTCCATGTTGCCACATATGCTTTCTTTGAAGATGATCCCTTTTTGTTGAAGCGAGGGCAAACATATTTGGTGTGCCTAGTCTTCTTGCATTCATGGCTCTTGTGGGAATCCTTCATATTCTTCTTCTTTGATTCATGCTTGGATTCTTCTATTTCGTTCTTCATGAATCGGGCAAACTTCTTGAAGAGACATGCCTTCTCTTCATCCTCACTTTCCTCCTCAATTGAATCTTCTTGATGGCTTGTGGAGGATTGAAGAGCAATGATGTTTACATCAACTCCTTGCTCTTTGATCTTATTCTTCTTCTCCTTTCTCAGTGATTAAGACATCAATTCATGGGTAAGAAGAGACCCAATTAGCTCATCAAGCTTGAGCTCCTTTAAGTTTTTAGTTTCAATGATAGCCGTCTTCTTGCTCTCCCATGATTCAGGAAGTAAATAAATCAGCTTTCGAATGAGTTTGTCTTTCGAAATCTCCTCTCCAAGACCTTTGTGTTTATTAACGATTGTGGAGAAGCGGTCGAACATGCTCTTGATGTCTTCTTCTGGGTTCATCCTGATGTTATCATAGATGAGGTTGACTAGACCAATCTTTGTCTCATTCACCTTATTTGTCCCTTTGTATGTGACTTTCAAGCTTGTCCCATACCTCTTTGACACTCTCACAAGAAGAAACTTTTGCATACACATCAAGGCCCAATACATAAAATAGAATGTACAAGGCCTTGCAATTAAGCTCCATCTTCTTGTGATCATCCGCACTCTATTCCGCCTTGCTTCATTGTGGTACGAACGGTCTATTGAGAACTATATCCCAAAGACGGTAGTCTTTGGCTTTCATAAAAAACATTATCCTATTTTTCCAATAGGCATAATGTTTACCGTTGAAGAAGGGTGGCTTGCCAATGGATTGCGCCATGGAAACTGATTAATTGGTTGTTGATCGATCTTGCTGAGATCGCCTCAATAGGATGTTAATCCTTCACGATTGAGTCTCGCTCTGATACCAATTGTTGGGCTCGATGAATCAACCGTTCTTACTTGCCAAGTAGTGGAGATGTTGCTATTGAGTTATTTTTGTGGGAAGCAAAAAGATAGAAAAAGAACACAAGAATTTAAAGTGGTTTGGCTTTCTAACCAAAGCCTACATCCACTACCTTAGCTTCCCAACTAAGGATTTCCCAAATCCACTAAGAATTTCTTCCTCTTTTAACAGGTTAGGAGACAACCTTTACAACCTAGACTCAATTAACAAGCCTAGCATCCAAAGCTTACAACCCAAGCTTTGGGAATCCTCTATAACAAGAGAAAACAAAGCAAACAATAAATCCCACTACAAGGTATGTGTTTGCACTCTTGCTCTCACTCGAAATCCTAGAACACTTGAGCATACATTGGCAATTTGGCTCACAAGTGTTTGTCTATACAAAAATATACAATTTAAGCCCTAAGACACTTTTTCAATCTTAGACATGTTGGCTTGTTGATCATTAGTTGTTCTAGGTGCTTGAAGGGTCCTTTTATCCTCCCAAATGAGTTCTTAGCCGTTGGGGATGATTTGGAGCCGTTGGAGTCTTTATTTACCGTAATAAATACAGTTTTGGAGATATTCGTATCAATACATGAGTAGCCGTATTGATACTTGTTTTTCAGAAACTAGCCGTTATGCTTGCTATAGCCTTAGATTATCGATACGCCTTGGAGTGTATCGGTATAGTGGGTTGGTACGCTACAGTCCATATCAATACAGGGGTTCGATACAAGGGTTCAGCGGTTGGGGGTTTGAAAAACCAAGATCGGTACGCGTATAGGCGTATCGGTATGACCCTATCAGTATCAGTACGCGTAAGCCTGTACCGGTACGAGTTTTTGGTTCTGGAAAAATATTGTTGCTGAAACCCTAGAGTGTATCGATAGGGGGTGTAACCGTATTGGTACGGTTGTGCTGAAAACTTGAGTTTGGCTACTGTAAAACATTTTAAACACTTCCAAAACCTTTTGAAAATACCTTAAACTTATTTTGAAGTTGTTTGGACTTAAAATCATTTTTGAAATCTTTTCAATTTAGTCCAAAACTATTTTTCAATTACTATATCAAAACAAAAATCCTAACATAATTAGATTCATGTAACATCGTATTTCGCTTAATTGGATGAACTCGTGTATAAGTATTGGTACTGACTTTCTACAGTACCGATATTATTCATCTGGTATCGATACTGATAGGTCATTATTGATACATTTTGGTTAAGGGAAAACATCGAAGTATTTTTCAATATTGATACTCAGAGTGATTATTGATACTCGTGTAAGTAGTATGAGTACGCATAGGTCTGTACCAATACTGTTGGGCTCGATCAATCAATCAAAAACCGTCAAGATGATTGAATTGGCTTAGATCGATTTTGTGGAAGCTTGATGAAAAATTAAAACAATTTGTGCACAATCAATTTAGAGTGGTTCGACTTTCTCAACCAAAGTCTACATTCACTACCTTAGCTTATCACTACTATGGATTTCCCAATTTACTACTATGAATTGAACCTTTTAAAGACAATGTTTAATCTTTACAACTCTATCTTTTCGAGGCTTAGATAAAACCTCCCTCTATCATTTACAAATGGCTAAGATATAACCACTCTAGTTTTTCTAAGGCTAAACTAGAACATCTTCATTTAGCAAGGTTTGATTTGTTTAAACAATGGAGACCTCTCTAGGTTGGTGTTTACAAATATTAAGCTCACAAAAGAATGAATGAAAAATATGCAATGAAAACTCTACAAATATGTACAATAGAAATAAGTAAATAATGAATTAAGGACTCTTTATTGTGATCTTTTAGCTTGGATATTCATCTCATACTTCTTGAAGTGCATTTGATGTGTATTTGTACCAAGAAACGAGTTTGTAGTCGTTTACAGTCGTTGGGTGAATTATAGCCATTTTGAGATGAATTTTTGTGACTTTTTAGGCCCTGCACTTAGTGGTTTCGAAACTTTCATAAAGGTTTTGACACCCTTACAAAATATAGACGTTACAGACTCAAAATTGAGTTTCTAACAGTCCGGTTTTGAAACCGGTAAGGGTAGTTTCGAAACTTGGACTATTCATGAACAATACTAGTGCCTGAACATTATTATGAACAGTGTCAAATAGTGATTGAATAGTGTTTTAATGTTCTAAAATTTTTAAAAACATTTTTAAATACTATAAAAATAATTTAATCAACACAAAAATGTTGATATATAAAAACAATTAATAACACCTATTTTTTGAGGTTTTAAAAACTTTGAAAATAATTATTAAAATATTAATAATATGTTTAAACATATTTTTTCAAGTTTCATAGATCTTGAATTTTTTTGAAATTTTTTATCAAGTCCAAAATATTTTCACTTAATTTGTTACATCAAAATATTTGTTCAACAATATCTTTTAAAGGAAAAAATTATATAAAAAATATATAACCTAGAATAATTTAATTTTCAGTTATATCTTTTAAAGGAAAACTACATTTACCAACTATCAATTGGTCTAACGGAATGAGGTGTTAAGTCCTTTAAGCAAGGTGATGAGTTCAAATTATTATGTCGTGAATGTAAAATTTTGGGTTTAGTAAGTCTCTTCACAATAAACATCTCTGCAATACTTAATTTGGATTATACAGTTAATAAATAAGATACACGTGATTATAAAAAAATTACATTTTAGTGAAATATATGTGCTAGGCTCAAAAAGTGATGGGAGTTAATGTTGTTTGTGCTTTTTTTAGACAATGTTTTTTTAGTTGAGAGTGTAGGAAGAACCAAAGGAAATATAGAAGGGTAATATACTAAAGTAACCTAGACTTTGTCCTTCATATAAACAAGCCTTTGTATATACTAAATAAGTCCTTCAACTTTAATTGATATCCATATAAGCCTTTTACTTTTTCTTTGTCTATAGTTTTAAACCGTCTAAGCATAGGCTACACACATAGATCTTGATTATTGGTAATGTTGACTGCAAAATGAACCGTTAGCACTGACAGGATAAAATTAAGTAATATAAATTATAGACAGCAATTGTGTCCTAGAGAACCACTGCCTTAGAAGAAAATTCGGCTCATGTGTGTAATCGCTATAATGGTCGAATTCTCCTTGAGGTTAGCAAGGTCTCTCTGAGAATTTGTACACCTGAAAACCAAAGCGGACAAAGGTGGTACTTCTCTTCTCTTCACTAACTCGGAGAAAGCATTAGAAAGCTTTCAAAGAAATCACTCGGATATGTTAAAGAAAAATGGAAGAAAAAAATTTGATTAGCAAAATGTTTTCTTGCTGAGTGATTAGAAATGAATGAAAACTTCACTATTTATAGCCATAGAATGGAGGGTAAAATTGTCCACATAAAAGAGATAATAAATCACATTTTAATGATTGGTCTAAAACAGCAAAGATTGAATTCAATTGAATTCAATTTGCCGTAAAAAATGTCCAAAATTAATGCAATTTACAGCAATATACATTTGCTGTTTAAGACCAAAATTAACTCAAATTGCATTTGTTGTTAAGACCATTCAGCATTTTCCAATGAAAACGCATTAAGGATAACCATTCATCACACTCCAATAACACACATTAAGGGTAATTAATGCAGTTTCTTGCAGCTGTTATGGCTTCTCAATAGCCGATTATCTTAAATTCGAGTATTACCAACATTTCCCCAATAATGCGAAGGATTTTTTTTTGTAAAAATGAAATAAAATATATATTTGAATTTAAAAAAATGTGAGAAAAGCAATAGCGAAATTAGCTGCTTAAGAACTAGTGAACATATCTGGAACTAGTACATAGTAAAAATAAGTAATTCATCTCTTAACGAGTGAACGAATCTAGAACTTGTTAAGATAGGAGGGAACTCATAACACACGACTAACCTCATTCATCCACTAAGGTCCTCGATGAGTCAACAAAGAATATATATATGAAATATATATAACCACAATACCTCAGGATTCTAGTAAGTGTACTAGAAAAATGGCCCAACGTTTTTCATAGAAGGTGACTAATTCTTCTTACTTATGTAGGTAATTTCATCAGATTTATCTCAACATAAACAACCCGAACTAGGGTTATGAAATTAGTAAGAGTTTTTTCCATTAAGCTCAACCTCTCAATTAAAGTAGGTGAATTCTTCATGTTCATTTTAATATGAACCACCCAAACTCTGGGATAAGAATTCATTAAGAATAAAATACTCAACCTCTTTTATCGATAAATTCAATATGTCCTTCTCAAATAGGAACACCCAAATTCTTGGGATTGAATTCATTAAGACTTAAGAAACTTATCCTTTCTAGCGGTAAATCCATCTAGTCCTTCTCAATAGAACCGCCCAAACACTAGGCTATGGACTCATTAAGAGTAATTTATTCAACCAGAATGGTAAATTTATCAAGTCTTTCTCACTAAATTTATTAAGAGTTTTAAAATTCAACTTGTGCATGTACATTATTCATCATAGAGATAGGAAATAATGTACACTATGAGTCTTTCCATGGTTTCTTTTCCACATTGAACTTAGACAAACTAAATTGGGTTTCCACCATGAATTCCTCAACCAATGGGCTTTAAGCCCATCCCCCTCGACGAATCTAGAACCAATTTCTGACTTAACCCCTTAGTAAATGGATCATCTAGGTTCCTTTTCAACTTCACATACTCTAAAGAGAGTACTCAATTCTTTATTAAATGCCTCACTGATTCATGTCTTCTGTGTATGTGTCTTTTCTTACCATTGTAAGATTGGTTATGAGCCACACATATCGCAAACTGTGAATCACATAATAAAGATACTAGAGGAGTCAAATTTCCCCACAATGGAATTTCTACTAATAAATTCTTGAGCCACTCGGCTTCTTGCCCCGCTAGGTCAAGAGCAATGAAATCTGACTCTATTGTAGAGCGAGCAATACAAGTCTGCTTAGCAGACTTCCACGAGATTGCTGCTCCACCTAGCATGAAGACATGCCCACTTGTAGAGCTTACTTCATCATTATCAGTAACTCAATTAGCATCGTAGTAACCATTTAGGACTGTAGGATAGCCAACAAACTCGAGTTTCCAATCCATTGTACCTTTAAGATACTTGAGTAAGCGTTTGTGTGCAATCCAATGTTCATTACTAGGATTATGAGTATATCTACTCAATCTACTAACTGCGTATGCAATATCTAGCCTAGTATAGTTCATTAAGAACATAAGGCTACCAATTATTTTAGCATACTCAACCTAGGCAACACTACTTCTTTTATTTTTAAAGAGATGAATACTAGAGTCATAAGGTGTTCTTACAGAGATAACGTCATAACTGTCAAATTTCTTTAACACATTCTCTATATAGTGTGTATGATTTAAAGAAAATCTTTTTTTTTTCTTAGCTTTGACTCCTAAGATTACATCTACCTCTCCCAAATCCGTCATTTCAAACTTGGTAGATAAGATTTTTTTGTTTTGTTAACGGCTTCAATGTTGGTACCACAAATTAACATGTTATCTACATATAAATTTATGATGACATAATCAGAACCAAACATCTTTGAATACACCCCATTAACAATAAACCCAAAACTAAGAATAGTTTTATGAAATTTCTCGTACCATTGTTTTGGAGCTTTTTTAAGGCCATAGAGAGACTTCTTACGTCTGCATACTTTGCTTTCCATACCAGGAGCCACAAAGCCTGGTGGTTGCTCCATATAGATCTCCTCACCAAGATCTCTATTCAAGAATGTAGTATTTACATCCATTTGATGTACTTGCAATTTGTGAGTGGAGGCTAACGCAAACAAAGTGCGTATCGTAGAGATCTTAGTTACAGGAGAGTATGTATCAAAGAAATCTATAGAAAACTTCTAAGTAAACCCCTTGACTACAAGCCTTGCCTTATACCTCTGGATTGACCCATCTAGTCTAAGTTTTTTCGTGAATACCCACTTATTACTGATGGGTCAAAATCCTATAGGTAAGTCTACCAACTCCCAAGTATGATTAGACATTATCGATTCTAGTTCATCATTTATGGCATCTCTCCAAAAACTAGCATCAATAGATCTTATAGCTTCATCATATGTTTTAGGGTCCTCATCTAAAAGAAAGGCCTGAGCTATAGGATCATCAATCCAGTCTAAATCATCTACCTCAGTAATAAAAGGGGTTATAAAGTCTAGTTCAAAGGTAGTAGCTACCCTTTATCTTTTACCCCTTCTAGTCTCTATCTCATCATCTAGAGCCTCCCTAATATTAGGCATACTAGAAGAAGTAGAGGCATGGTTCTCTAATAGTGTTTTAGTATTCAATCTAGGTTTCTTAAGAGGAAAAATATTCTAAAGAAAATAGCATCTCTAGATTCACAAATCGAAAAATCATGCAAAGACATTGTAGCAATCTCTTCCTTACGCTAAAAAAATGGGCTTTAAGGTGTTTAGGGTATTTTGGGTATTTTTAGAAATGTCTTCCAATGGGGTTTTAGAAAAAAACCGTATATTATTTTAAAAATGGAGTCGCCACCGGCCACTGAGGTAGGCCGGACACCGTAAAACTAGAAATTTTAAAAATGTCGGGTTCGGGAGTCGGTTACGGATGTGGGAAGGATTAGCACCCCCACACTTCCCAAAATTGGTACTTTAATACCGCTTTATTAATATTAGACTTTTCGGATTAAAGTGACGATTAAATTAAAATTTGGTTATAAGTGCGGGTAAATTTTAAGGACCCCATTATTCGAGAGTAAACTGATAAACCACCATCACTGCGCTTGATACTGGCCACATTTACGCTCGAATAAAAGGGCACCACATTAACAATTAATATTCCGTAATGCAACTTAAAACATGGCAAATAAAAATAAATACAATGCTATAAAAATATAAATAAATACTAACATAATAAAATACTAATCTAACATAAATAAAATACTAATCTAAAACATAAATAAAATACTAATCTAAAACATAAATAAACATACAAACTAAAAAAAAAAACATAATTTTAAATTAACTAATACTTCATTAAATCATAAAAATTACAACACAAATAAAAACAGAAGAAAATATATCTAACTAGGAGCTCGAATGACGAACCCCGACTGAACCTCACCGAGATCTACCACGACCTCTCCGAAAATTAATTAGATCGGATCCAAAATAGGACCTTGATCGAACCGGTTAGGTCCGAGGGCATTGCCCCGGTCCTTGGCTAGCCGGGAGCCTAAGCCCCCTTATTTGGCCTTGCCTTTGCCGATTCATCCCCTTTGCAAAATGGAAAATGCATGCCTATTTATAGACAATTTCAAAGGGGTGGGGAGGGAGCTTGGGTGACGTGGGCAAATGTTCTCCATGCACATTTGCATTATTTTCCCTTTTTTACACTTTTTCATTATTATTTTTTTGATTTTTGATTTGATTTTTTATATTAATATTAATTTTATATTACTAATATTAAAATAATACTAATAATACTATAGCCTGACAAAAATGAGTGATGACATGTAATCACTCATTTTTGTCTGAGTTTTACTATTATTAGTATTATTTTAATAATAATATTATTAGTAAAAAAAGTAAAGTAAAAAAAATTTGCAAAAAAAAAAATTAATGCATGGATGTGGGGGCTCCACGTCAACCCCACAAGCAACCCATGTTTCCTATAAATACAAGGCATGGGCTGCCATTTGAGTGGGGGGAGGGGAGCAGCCGATGAAGGCAGCTAACAAGGGTTTAGTCCCAGGCTGCCAAGGACCGGGGCCAGTGCCCTCGATCCTACCCAGTTCGATCGAGATCCTATTTTGGATCCAATCTAGTTATTTTTTGGAGAGGTCGTGGTAGATCTCAGTGGGGTTCAGTCGGAGTTCGTCATTCGAGCTCCTAGTTAGGTATATTTTCTTCCCTTTTTATTTGTGTTGTAATTTTTATGATTTAATGAAATATTAGTTAATTTAAAATTGTGTTCCTTTTTTAGTTTGCATGTTTATTTATGTTTTAGATTAGTATTTATTTATGTTTTAAAATTATGTTTTAGATTAATGTTTTATTTATGTTAGATTTGTTTTTATTTATGTATTAGATTAATATTTATGAATGTTTTAGATTAGTATTTTATTTATGCTAGATTAATATTTATGTTAGTATTTATTCATTTATGTTTTAATTTTTATCACATTATATTTAAATTATTTGCCATGTTTTTAAGTTGCATTTCGGATATATTATTGTCAATGTCGTGCCCTTTTATTCGAGCATAAACGTGGCCAGTATCAAGCGTAGTGATGGTGGTCTATCAGTTTATTCTCAAATAACGGGGCCCTTAAAATTTACTCGCACTTATAACCGAATTTTAATTTAATCGTGACATTAATCGGAAAGTCTAATATTAATAAAGTGGTAATTATTAAAGTACCAATTTTGGGCGGTGTAGGGGTGCTAATCCTTCCCCATCCGTAACCGACTCCTGAACCCAATATTTTTTAAAATCTCTGGTTTTATGGTGTCCGACCTACCTTAGTGGCCAGTGGCGACTCCATTTTTAAATAAAATACAGTTTTTTTAATACCCCATGGGACATATTTTTAAATATCGAAATACCCCCAAACACCTTAAAACTCATTTTTTAGCAAAAAAGAAAAAGATCGCTACAGATGGAGACTCCGCTGGGGATAATTTTTGTTTTTCAAAAACAAATGAGAGTCAAGCTTTTTTAAATAATTACCTCTTTACTAATATCAAAAGTTTCGGATTAAAGTGACTATTAAATTAACATTCGGTTATAATTGCGCATTTATTTTAACGCATTTAAAATTTGGGCTTAGCAAGTACCTTCGGGGCTCGAGTACCTTATGCTTTCGTGAGGATATCGTTCCTTCGTAGGGGCATAAGCGAATGGGTCCCCATGAATTGAACCCGATTGAAATGAACCTATAATTGGTGATGATCGGGGGCCTTGCTACCCTTAGTAGGGGACATCAAGGACAGTTCGGGTACCTCTTAGCACCAACACTGCATATAAAGAATATAGAAAAACCACCCCTTTAGAGCCATGTGGATAACCTAAGTGTTTAGACAAGATATATATATAAGGTTATTCTGTTGGTTTGCTTTATTTAAATTTACCTTTTATTTATGTATTTATTATTTTTATTCGGTACTAACTCATTTCTTTTTGTGTTTTATTTTATTTTATTTTTATTTTTATTTTTATTTAACACATACTTTTGTTGCATTATCATTGCATCCACATTACATAAAGGTGTTGATTCAAGTGGTTTGCCCGATCAGAAAATCTTTTATCATGGAAAAAAGGTATCTTAAGGAGGACAACATCAACCTAGTCGTGCGACATTGGTCAGAGGTTAATCAACGGGTCCGAGAAAATAGTTTGCCGAGCAAGCGTGTAGTGCCAAAGTATACACATGAGAGACTACAACAGAATGATTCGTTGAAGCTTAAAGAGATTTAGGAAAGATGGGACCGAAGACTACATGACCTGTTTTCCGATAGTTATGGAGACATAGCCCAGCTAATGTATGTTCAAGTCAATCAGCCTTTACTCCGAGCCATTTTCTAGCTTTGGAATCTCATTTTTTTACCGCTTTACCTTCAACGGCCAAGACATGATGCCCACGGTAGAGGAGTATACAACCTTGCTCAACCAGAAGAATGTACAGAAAGATTGGATCTACGCGAAGTCACCGAGGAATCAAAACTATCCATTGAAGCTCAAAATCTTTTGATAAGCGAGGATTGAGCCAACTATTTGATTCAGAATTAAAGAGACAACCTAGTATCTTTATGGGAATGTATCCGAGATAGCACACCCGAATAAGGTAATGAAGATAGACCTATTTGTTTTGGGGACATACGGTTTGATCATCTTCCCGAGGGTTCTTAGAAACATCGACGTAGCCATCTTGGATCTGTTGGAATGCATGAAGCCGAAGGCGAACCCGGTACTAACAATTTTAACCGAGACTTTCATTTCCTTAAGTGTGACCCAAAAACATGTAGGGGCATATATGTAGAAGTCTTATTTTCTAGCTCCAGAATTTGAACCCTTTAATTCCTATGAAAGTCATTCGAAATGGTGATTACCAACGGAATCAACGCCTTTATTTGCATTCATTCTTGCATTTGTTGATTATTGTTATGATTTTTACATTTTGTACATTGCATCACCTCGGAAGCACATGCATGCATCTCATTTGCATAAAATCACATACCAAAAAATTCTTTCACAAATTATTTTTAATAAAAGGTAAATCCATTTAAGGACATTTTTTAAGAATGAAATTTTATATTCTTTCAACCAAATTTCTAAATCTAGCCCTTTCATAAGGGCAATTAAAAAAATGAATGAACATTTCAATTTGTTTTAACAAGTTCTTAGATCTAGTCCCTTCACAAGGACATTTTTGAGCTTTTTTCAGCCTCCCACGAGAATAATTTTTTTATAATAAACTTGTTCAGTCCTTTCATTAGGACATTATTTCAAAAATAATAATAAGAGTTTCTTTTTGATCATTTCACAAGGACATCTTTTAATATAGCCTTAATTTAGTCCTTTCATAAGGACATTTTTCAAAGGAAATATTTCTCAATTAAATCCTTTCATAAGGATGTTGTTAAAAAATGGATTTCTCAATTCTTTCATCTCTTAGGATTTTTATTTTTCTCAAAAAAAGGGGGAAGAAGAATTTCTCAATTGATTTTCTCAAAAACAAAATTTTTCAATCTTGTCCTTTCTCAATGATCGTTTTTTTCTCTCTCAAAAATTTCTTAAAGATATTTTAATCCTACCAGTCTTAAGAACGTTTTTCATAGTTCTTAAGAAGTTTTTTTTTTCTCAATTCTATCTTGTTAAGGATTGTTTTTCTGAAAATAGGAGAATTCCTTAATTCTATCATTTCTTAAGGATGAAAGAAGAAAAATATTTTTTAAATTTGATTGTGAGTTTTCATGCTCACAAAAATGGAAGGAGTTTAATAGAGTTTAACAAGTCCGGCAGAAATGTTGGCATAACGTGGTTAAACACGGTAAAGTTTAAGACAATGGATAATTCAAGTATCCATCAAAAAGCCATTTTTACGAATGGTCAAAGGAAAATAAACCCTTTGGAAAAATCTAATTTCATAATTGGTATAAACTGATTGTACTCAGGGGAATAGTATAACTAGCTCGGAGCAAACGACTATCGGTAAAGGCAACTCAAAACCGTTGATCCCTGTGCATTTGGGAAAAATGAAAAAGAAATCTATAAACAAAGCTGTAAATTAAATTTTCACCAAAAAGTCATTTTTGAATTGTCAAAGGAAAATAAATCCTTTGGAAAAATCCAATGTCATAATTGGTATAAACTGATTGTACCCAAGGGAATGGTACAACTAGCCCGGAGCAAACGGCTACCGGTAAAGGCAATTCAAATCCATTGATCCTCGTGCATTTGGAAAAAATGCAAAAGAAATCTATAAGCTAAGTCATATTTTTCAGAATGAAGTTATTTTTTTCGTAATAAAATTTTAATTTATTCAGAAAGCATATTTGCATTCTTTGTTCATTGTTATGGGATAGTTTTTTTCCATACGCATATACACATATTTATGAAAAAGCATACACATGTACATACCATTTTTTATTATTAGGTCATTGCGAATGCAAGTATTTGCTAGTCCATTTAGGCCGATAGAGGAACAAAACAAGTGTGTAGATAATGGGCAGTTCCCATTTTAGGAAATTTTCTTCTCAGGTACTTGTTTTTAAGATCCTTGAATCGAGTGTTGACCCTAAACTTCTACCCTCTGAAGACTATTTTGATATCCATGTATGGGATGATGAATGGAATTCCTTCAATTCCCTTCGCAAATAATAGAAAATATCCATTTGTTGTCCCCCTTTGAGCCTGTTCGTTTCTTTTCATTTGAACCCAAACCAAGGATCACCCCCACATTGGGGCAAAGAAGAAGAGGATTTTGTTCAAATCGGCCAGTTTTGACCGCATTACAAAGATGGAGACGCCATGAATAAGAGCAAGAAATGAGAATCAATGTCCTAAACACGAAGACCAAGAGAAATATCATAATAAGCCAGTAAAAGAAATTTTTGCTCAAAAGGACTGGCTAAACCAAATTGAAAGTGTGCCACAAGAAGTTTGAAACAATGAAGATTAAAAGTACCATTAGAAAGTGCAATAGATGATAACAAGAGAAGATTCAATTACATGTGAATAAGAAACACATCAATATTCATTCAAGATGCAAAATACAGATTCCAAAGCTATAAAGAAACAAATGAACTCTAGGGTGAAAACCCAGAAATGGGCAGTCTAGAGCGATCCAAGAAATAAATCAAAAAGTTTTTATTTGAGCACATTCTAATCAACAAACGCATATAAGATATTTTAACCAGAAAAATGATCCTTGGTTTCATCACCCTTAAACAATCATTTTGGGCCTATATATCCTTTCTTTCATAACCATGAACCATAGCCTACATTATAAGCCTACAAAGACCATTCAGATCATATGTGGATATCTAAGTTTGATAAATTTGTCTTTAGATTACATCCCGCCTATAAGGGTTAACCTTTCTCCAGGGAACGTCAAACCTCAAAGTGCCTGATCGACAGCCAAATATGGAGAGGATGGGGGCATAGTGAGTGGTGAGATCAAGAGAGCCACCTTGAATGGGTTATAAATTAGGTATGGAAAATGTTCCTCTCGAAAGCCTAAATGGACTAGGGGAGACCATACATATGCTTATGTTGCCAAAATAGGCAAGATTTTCTAAATAGACAAATTTTCTAGTGCATTTGTTATTTTAGGATCGAACATTAATTGACATTTTTGGTGATTCTTTTAATCTTTATTATTTATTCCAAAATTAGTTTTTCAAAAATGTTTTTTTTTAATTTCAATTTGTTTAATATTTTATCGTTTACTCCAAACATTCATTTTTCAAAAATGTTTGGTATTTTCCTCTTTACCATTTTCTAAACATCATTTTTAAAGATGTTTGGCATTTTCCTAAATTTGTTTATTTCCAAAATACTAACCTTTTTATTATAGGGACCAAGAGTTAGTTCTTTAAGGTGTTGCAAGAAGATTAAGGATGAGTTTAGGGCGTGGGGGCATTTTGCCATCCCTAATGATAAGATAGATGAAGACTCCGTATATAGGGTCAAAAAACAAAAAACAAAAAAAAAATAATGATGAGTTGAATCAAAATTGAGTGGGGCATCATTGTCCGTGAAAAATCGAGATATTTTGCTCACAAGAATCCAAGGCTAGTGGGGTATCATTGCCAATAAAATAGCAAAGATATCATGCGTATGGCAGTTCAAATTAGAAGAGACCAGAAGTGACACAGAGATGAGAGGATTTGACTAATGAAAAAGTCAAAGGATTTTTCTTAAGCGAAGAGTTGATATCGACTGAGGTCACTTGGCTGGAAGGTTCAAACAGAGAAGGGACAATAAAGTTTTAAAGGCAAATTTTATCGGGGGCATAAGGATTAGAAATGGTTGTAGTAACAAGATGAAGCCTACCTACCCCGAAGAAAAGAAAGAAGAAGAAGAGACTAAGAAAAAGAAAATTTTGCACCTTTGCATCATAAAATATGCTTATGCATCATCTTTATCATAGGACTTCGTGCACCTTTGCACCTGTTAAGAAGACACGCACTCGAGTGTTAGAAGAAAGAAAAAAGAAAAAGAAGGAAAAAAGAGAGAGAAGAAGAAAGAAAGAAAAAAAAAGAAAGAAAATGAAAAAGAAAAAGAAAAAGAAAAAGAAAAAAGAAAAAGAAGAAAAATGAGAGATTATCTCACGATTTCAAACCAAGATTTTGAACTCTCGAGCCATCACCTTTGATGAATTTCTTTTGATGTCAAGAAAAGATATTTTTCTTAAAATAAATTTCTCAATTTTATCCTTTCATAAGGATATTTTTCTTAAAACTAGTTTCTTAATTTAATCATTTCTTAAGGATGTTTTTTTTTTCTTAAAATCAATTTCTTAATTTGATCATTCCATAAGGATAATTTCTCCTTTTGGTAGTCTCAAAGTGAGATACCATTTTTATTTAAACTCAGATTTCCTGATTTTTTTATCCTTCCATAAGGATGTTTTCCTTAAAATTAATTTCTTAATTTGATCATTTCTTAAGGATGTTTTCCTTAAAACTGAATTTCTTAATTTTATCCTTTCATAAGGATGTTTTTCTTAAAACTTAGATTTCTTAATCTGATCCTTTCATAAGGATGTTTTTCTTAAAACTAAATTTCTCAATTTTATCCTTTTATAAGGATATTTTTCTTAAAACCAGTTTCTTAATTTAATCCTTTCTTAAGGATGTTTTGCTTAAAACTAAATTTCTTAATTTAATCCTTTTATAAGGATGTTTTCTCCTTTTGGTAGTCTCAAAGCGAGATACCATTTTTATTAAACTTGGATTTCCTGATTTTATCCTTCCATAAGGATGTTTTTCTCAAAACTCAAATTACTTAATTTGATCCTTTCATAAGGATGTTTTTCTTAAAACTAAGATTTCTTAATTTGATCTTTTCATAAAGATGTTTTTCTTAAAACTAAATTTCTCAAATTTATCCTTCCATAAGGATGATTTTCTTAAATCTCTAATTTTATCCTTTCATAAGGATATTTCTCTTAAAATTCAATTTTATTTTTATCCTTCCATAAGGATGATTTATTTTAAACAAATTTCTTAATATAATCCTTTCGTAAGGATGTCTTCTCAAGTCTAATATTTAAGTGCATACAAGTCAAAGAGGTGGCTGAGGAAGAGCGAAGAGTTCCAGAAGAGCTCGTGATTCTGAGACCACAAATAGGAAACCCGAAGAATTCGGCCGAGGAAGAGCGAAAAGTCCCAAAAGAGCTTGTGATTCTGAGGCCGCAAATAGACAAGGAAAAAGGACAAAAATGTGTTCTTTTTATCTTTGCTTTGTTCTTGTTTCACAAGAACAAGCAAAAAGGGGCAATTGTAATCACTCATTTTTGTCCGAGTTTTAGTATTATTAGTATTATTGTAATAATAATATTATTAGTAAAAAAAAGTAAAAAAAATGCAAAAAAAAATTAATGCATGGATGTGGGGGCTCCACGTCAACCCCACAAGCAACCCATGTTGCCTATAAATACAAGGCATGGGCTGCCATTTGAGGGGGGAGCAGCCGATGAAGGCAGCCAATAAGGGCTTAGTCCCAGGCTGCCAAGGACCAGGGGCAGTGCCCTCGATCCTACCTGGTTCGATCGGGCTCAAATCATCGAAATAAAGTAGAGGGTACTGGTACGCCTAGCCACCGTATTGGTATGCCTTGATGAAATTTTGTACTGGTATTGGTACACGGGCTTGAGTACAGGTACAATCCCTTCAATTTTAAAGAGTCATACCGATACGCGGGGTACTATATCGGTACAAGATTTGCTCACTAAAATTTTGAGTTTTTGAGAAATGCATGGGGGATCGGTACAAGGTCAAGGTTGTATCGGTATGGGTGGGTCAACACACAATATTGATATGGTTGTATGTGTGTAATGCCCCAATTTTGGACCTAGCAGTTTTAAGGCTTGTTAAACGGTCTGGTGGACCAGTTAAGGATTCAAGTCGAATTCTGGAGTAAATATTTTTTCGGTAAGATAAAAATATAGAAAAATGATTAGAAATCATATTTTAATACATCATTAATATTGGTGAAAACAATTTTGGAAAGGGTGTAACACCCCTTTTTCGTATCCGTACGACGAATACGAATCAGGAATATCACAACTTTACTATCCTTAAATATTAATGATATTTGAAACAAAATTCAAATTTTGATAATTTTGAACCCAAATATCATAAAACATACAAGTTCTCAATTATCATAGCATGCAACTCATCACTTGAGGTTACTCTTAACTTTGAATCTATTCAGTAACACCAATTATAATGAAACCATAACGAACTTTAAAAGCCAATCACAACTCATATATGTTTAGCAAGTATACATGCCACTATAATAATCAAACCTCAATTAGGATGTCATTACTGTGATTACCTGTTGAGCTTTCCAAAATTGATGCAATGCTCTTCTAACTCTCATCTTGATTTACCTACGTGTGCACAATCAAACACACGCTAAGTATGAACTTAGTAAGATAATAATCAAAATTAAAAACAACTAAATAGGCTTATTCAATTTCATGACTTATTAAACCTCAAGGTTGTATATATATATATATATATATATATATATATGCCAATATTATAACCTTTATATTGCATATGGCAATGATTTACTACATGCCAATGTCATCAAACTTTCACATTGCATTAATAATGATTTACTATATGTCAATGTCATAAGACTTTCATGCTTGTGCATTTGTCATAATATGCCATCTATGCATAAATGCATCATGATCACTAGACATGTAAATCCATCATGTTATTCATATATTAACATAATATAAACCGGATATAAATTTTTTACCAATATACTTGCCATTTATTCCAAAAGCTCATGAGCTTATTCACTTGTTTATCTTTTATTAACCAATAAACCATAGCCCAAATATAAGCCTATGAGGACCCTGAGTACATGAGTCAAAACTGCACATAAGGTCGTGCTAACCATAATAGACATAAGGCCGTCCTTATCCGCACATAAGGTCGTGCTAATCTTATGCACTAAGTGTCTTTTATATACACTATAGTGCCCGCACAAAGTGCTAAACCGTTGGACTCTATGGCATGCCAATTATACCTTGTCCTTCAATGACTTACTTGGGCTTTAGTTTCCATATTTATTTCATCCATGGAAATGTTTATCAACATAATTTAACATTGGGCAGTTCATACCTGAAATAACATTCATAGTATAACATCATATATAACTAGTGATCCATGCATTTATATTTAACTTTTGACATATTTAAAATATATCAATCATATGCTCCATGACATAAATACAACGACAATAAAATTTGGGTAGACTCATCGTAAGCCATTCCAATGATGTATAAAACACCAATGTGTCATGATATGTATGCAATTGCACTCACCTTGGCCACTTAACACAACGCCTCACTAAGTCCTAGTTTGATCCTTTCTTTCATAGAACCTCGAACCTTCTTTGATTCAGGCTTGTCTTCATTAATCACATGAATAAAATAAAATATTTGTTAGATTCAAATCTAACAATACCTTAAACATGTTGTCTAATATAATCATTTGAATATAAAATTTCCAAATATTTTTCCTTTCTTCCTTGTACTGTTCAAAAACTCATTATGGTCCTTAGTGACCAATTTGAACTTCCAATAATTCTTTCGAGCTTGCTAACTAACATATAAATACAAAATGTTTCAAATTCCATAATTCAAGTATTCCATTCGATTTTCATTCACTTAAAGGTTTAGGGACTAAAATGAAAATCTTTTCCATTTCAATGACATTTTCAATATATTTATCACCAATAGAATTTTTACCTAATAACATTCATCATAAATTCTTCACTTACAACTTTTGTACATTCTAGTCCCTAAATCCCTAATTTTGCCGAAATGCCATTTTGGTCCCTAAACTCGAATTCATTTTGATTCAAATGTAATTTCCAGCATTTAACCACATTTCTAACACACAAATACCCTAATTTCCAGATTGTTACAAGCTGGTCCCTACATTTTCTCACGTTGCCCAATTGGTCACTAAATACAATCCAAGGATTCAAGCTTCCTAACTTTGCAATTAAGCCTCCAATCACTGTTAATTCATCAAGCTCATCATTATAATAAAAAATAGAACTGATCATTTTCAATTTCCATCATGCCGAATTGGTTCTTACAATTTAACAAATTGCTAAAATGGCCCCTAGTCAAGATAACATCAATTTTAGCATTCCAACTTTAATTTCATGCTTAGCAAAACCTTATATAATCAATAACAACATATTAAATGAAAAACAACATCAGTCCCTAATATTAATCAATCAAATCGAATAGGTCCATAAAGATTTCCAAATTGCTGATTTAGTCACTAGTTGAAATAACTAGATTTTCAACCTCCAAACATCAAATTGAAGCTTCAATTATCATCAAATCTATAAATACTCTTAAAAATTCAGATTTAAACACCATCCTCTAACCTTTAAATGCTGGAAAAATAGTCCCTTAACTTTAGACATCAATCCAATTTAGTCCCAAGCATGGAAACAACATAAAATCAAACATAGTTTCTTAAATCTTCAAAATTCCCAAAATTCACATAACCCTAATTTCTTCCTCATATCAAATCTCATCAACCAAGCAAGTATTCTATGAATTATTTACATCAAAAGATAGAGCTCAAAGATTAGAACTGTAACGCCTTGGTTTTATGGCTTAGCGGTTTGGTGGTTTATTAGACGGTCCGGTGGACAAGAGAGTAGAGATTCGAGTCAGTTTCGGGATCATATATTTTGGTGTTGGAAAAATTTATGGAAAAATGCTCTAAAATCATTATTAATTATGTATTTAATAATGGTGAAATCGATTTTGTAAAACGAGTTTTGGAAAATGGACATTTTGGTTAGTGTCCAAAATATGAGTTTTGAAAACTGTGATTTCCTAGTGACTAAAATGAAAAGGGTCAAATACTTAGAATCTTTAAGGAGCTGTTTTACCAATTGGTTTCTTATGATTTCTCCCTTAATTTGACTTATTTTGAACATGTGTTTTAATTAGTAATTAAAGAGAATTTTGTTAAAAAGTTAGTTATTATTTTCCAAAACAAAAATCACGTCATTTTCTCTCAACTTTTTTTCTCCATTCTCTCCTCAGCCAAACAATCAGGTTTTCATCAAATTTCCAGAGGTGAGGTGGTTTCTAACTTGATTTTATTGTTTCAAATGGTAAAAGATTGTTTACACAAAATCTTACAATAACCTTGTGTTTTCTTAGCTTTTCACCAATCAATTGAGGGAGAAACTTCACAATAGGGGTAAGGTCCGAGATCTCCTCTATTGTGTGGTTCTTTACTGATATTCCCAAGCATTTGATCCTTGTTTTTGTGTTTCTAATCTGATTTTGATGATTTTTTATTGTTTAATTGAATTATTTGGGGAAAATGAGTTAATTCACGGAGTGGATTTGATTTCCAGTAATTAAGGATGCTTTGATTTATATTTTGTATGTTTAATAATGTTGATAAGTGATTTTATCAATGGAATCCCGAAACTTAAGAATCTCTATTTGTTTAGGTTGTTAGTTTTGAGGTTTTGTGGTGTTTCTATGGTTGTAAGGTTGCTAGAGGTGGTAGGTTGTTTTAGATATGTTTTTGATGTGTTTTGATGATGAAAATGATGTTGGATTGATATATGATGACTGGGTTGTGTATCGAAGTGTTTTGGTTATGTTTTCGGTTGTTGTGGAGGGTTAGTTGTGAAGGTTTTGTGGAAATCCAAGAAGAATTGTGGTTGATGTGTTTAGAATGCATTATGATGCATTAATCCTCTGTTGTTTTGTGGTAAAAAATAGGGGAGGTTGATTCGGAAGTGATTGGAGAAGCGTTGGTGGTTTCGGATACTTGATTTAGCGTCGGTGAATCAAGGTTTCGCATATCCGTGAGTAAAAACATGGTTTAAAGTGTTTTGATGTTTTGGGATCAGAGTTTTTAGAGTTAAGGTAGAGCTTGAAATGCTTATCTAGACTCGAAAGTAAGTGTAAAGTGGTTTTACTCTCTCAGTCGTGCTTGTTCGAATGATTTTATGCACTTGGTTTTAATGTTTATGTACCTACTGTTTAAGCATGTTTTAAAGTATTCGATATACTGTTTTTAAGCATGTTTTGCTGAAGGATGCACATGGTAAGTGATCCTTGTAAGTATGGTTTATACTTGTGTTTTTAAGCATGGTTGTTGCTTTGGAAATGACATGGTTTAATGCTTAGTAAAATAGTGAGGTAAATGTTATTTGGTTAATTATATTAGCAAGTGATGTGGTTTTAAAATTATTATCGGATATAGTTGGTCAGCCATAGGATTGAGTGCACTGTAAATAAGTCACCTTGGATGTTGAGGGGTTTATAGGCGTGCCGAATACTCCATCCAAGTACCCCTAATGGTTGAGGGGTTATATGGTACCGAAAACTCCCGTTAATGGATTAAGCGTCTAACCGATGATTGGGGTTGGTGTCCCCGTGGGTTGAAAGTGTACCCGGTTGTTAATGTACCGTGATTGTGATTGTATCGCTATTCCGGTTGAGAGGGCTTGAAGTGTTGGGTTAACACTTGTTGAATCCGTGTATCCGATGAACTCTTTTGTTAATGGACTTGTTTAATGTTCACTTGTAAGCCAATATAATTGTTAATGTATCATTGAAATGTTTTATGTTGTATAATATGATTTATACATGTTTCTCCTTGAGCTTTTCATTTGGTAGTAATGCATGGAATGCTTAAGCAGAGGGTTAGCAATGTGACTTGCTGTTGAATAATGATACATGTAGCATATGGTTTAATATGCATGTTTTAAAGATGTAAAGTGCATGTTTTAAAAGGGCATGATTTTTTAAAGGATGATGTAAAGTATATGGTTTTAAATGCATCGATGGTGTTGTTCTGAGCTTTCCTCACTAAGCCTTGTGTGCTTAGGCTTTCTTTGTCCATCAATGCAGAGAAATAAAGTCCTAGAAGGCAGTAAGGAGATCTTGGCAAGACTTGTTTCCAAAGTACGTTAAAGACTAGACTATAATGAATAAGGACAATGAGGTACTTGTTGTGTTTTGGGAGATGTTTTGTGGAACTCCCTGTTTGAGCATGTTTCATTGGTTGCTCTTAAGTTGTAAATGGCCTTCAACGTTTGGTTTTGGTGCTGGTTTATCTTTTGATATGTTGGTTGGTTGCATAATAGTGAGCATGCCTATAGATCATATTTTGACTCATGATGCTACGTTGCGATGTTGATTTTGTGAAGCTTGAATGCTTGTAATATGCTTGGCATGTTGGTGTTGTGTTATAAGCTTGTAGAAATGGTTTGGGAATGCTTTTGGGGGTGGAAAAACAGCAAATTATGACATTATAGGTCCAGGCATACCGATACGCTGGGGACTGTATCGGTACGTCTAGACATCATTCGACATGGGGGGATCGGTACGCGTATGTGTGTACCGGTACGCCTTGGCAATTTTATCCTGGCGTACCGATACTGACAAGAGAGTATCGGTACACGTTCTAGCCTTTGGAATTTCACTTTTTCAACCCAAACCCGTGTACCGATACCCACGTAAGCGTACCAGTACGAATGTTTAAAATTCAAAAGTTAGGTAAGTTTGTTAATACGTATCGGTACAGGCTGTGGCATATCGGTACAATACGTTTTATACATATCGGTATGGGCCGTGGCATATAGGTACGATGTGTTTTATGCTTATCGATACGGTAACACCAGTACCAATACTCGAGGCTGATTTCTATTAATGACAGCTGGGAAGTTTTGCTTTCTTTGCATTTTAGTCCCTGAATCTTACCAATGCAATTGAATGTGATAGAATGAACAGATTGAGTTGAAATTTGAGATGAAAGTTTGGAACCGGGCTAATTAAAGGTTGGTAACTTAAAAGTGAGTTTAAATCCTAAAATTTTCTATTTTTTCAATTTGGTCCCTATACTGCTAGCGTGATCAATTGGATGTCAAACTGATGTCCGATTAAGTTGGGGTTGCACTTGTTGTCTACATGATCATGTAGGGTTAATAATTGGCATCTAGATAAGATAAAAGGAAAAAAATGGACCGGGTTTCATTGTATCTATTCAGTTTGCTACGACAAACCTAATGTAGCCTTCTTGGTTCGGTTGGGCGTCTAGGGTCGGGTCGAGGAGGTTACAAGAATAACTTTTTAGTTCAAAAGATTACCTAAAAACCAAGATTCGGGGCTGAAATCGAGCTTGGAAATTTTTTTCTTCTTTCCTCTAGCTCCCATGGTACATGGCTGGAAAAAGATGAACATTGTTCATCTTTTAACTATTATTTTACATTTGTTATTAAATTAATTTTAAATTCATTTAAATAGTGAATTACCAATTTAGCCTTTAAATCCAATGGCTAATTTAATCTCATCTAAAATCAAGGGCCAAGATTAATATTTCATCTTCCAAAAACGTCCTCAACATTTCAAAAATATTTCAAAATTGCCATCCTTGCCAAATGACCAATTTGCCCTCCAACTAGTCTTTATTTACAAGTTTGTTTCAAAATTGCCATTCCATTATAATCTAACTAAATTAGTTTTTTCTCAACCGGCCACTATTCCATAAATATCATTTTATGATTTTCCATGGCTTATGGAACAACCTTTGAAATTTCAATTCAATCTAATTTCCTGATATTCACTAAATACTTCTACTACGATTTTACCTTTACCGAGCTATCGGATCTATTCCAAAAATTCTATATTAAATCCTCCAAATAGTGAAATAACCATTTTACCCTCAAATCCAATGAATCCATAATGTACCACGTGTCATCATCCTTCATCCAATGGCCTATATTTAATCTTGAGTTAGTAGTTACCAACTTTGACCTTAAAATTTTCCAAAATTACGATCTTGCCATTTTTCATCCAATGGCTCATATTTAATATGGAAAATTAATTTAAATCCTAGGGTTTATATTCTTCCAACACAAAGAAAATATCTTAGACATGTAAAATGATATAATTAACCTTGCCTTATCATCCTTCAAAATATCCTGGATATTCGATTTGATCCGATTATCCAAAGATTTTTCTTAACTTTATTGCTTTATGGCCATTAATACAAACTCCGTACGAAAAATCCAAATAACATGGAAACGTCATTCTTGGGGGTAAACTATTCATTTACAGGGTTAAAATACAAAACTTTTGAAAATTACACTTTGGTCCCTGAACTTTTCCAAAGTTTATACTTCAGCCACAAAACTTTCAAAATTTACATTTTGGTCACTAGACAAAATTTGGGATATTACAAAGGGGTTTTGGAAGGGTGGCATTTTGGTAAGTGACCAAAATGTAATTTTTGAAAACTATTTTTAAAGGTGACTAAAATGAAAAAGGGTCAAATTCTTAGAACCCTTAAGGAGCTATATTACCATGTTTTGGCTGATGGTTTCTCCCTCCAGTTAAGATATTTTAACATGTGTTTTAAAGATAATTAAAAGAGTTTTGTTATTAAAAAGTTAGTTATTGGATTAAAAGAAATTTTACGTAAATTTTCTTTCAACTTTTTCTCTCTAATTTTTTATGCCAAACACTCTTATTTTCATCAAATCATAGATGTGAGAGTCTTGTTTTCTTAATTTCTTGATTTGTAAACGATTCTTTATCTTTGATTTACAAAACCTTATTGAAATCTTGTGTTTTCCTAGCTTTAATCAACCCATTGAGAGAGAAATCACACAATAGAGGTAAAGTTCATTTTCTCCTTTATTGAATGGTTCTTTATTGATATTCCTAAGTATTTGATCCTTGATTTATTGTTTATAATATAATTTTATGATTTTGTAATGATAAATTGATTTAATTGGGTAAATTTGATGAAATAGTGAAAGATTCGAATTTGATATGTTTTCTAGTGTTAAAGATTGATTTTAATCATATTTTGGATTTATTATAATGTTGATAAGTTGTTTTTAACAATGAAATCCCAAAACTCTTGAATCCCTAGTTGTTTAGGTTGTTAGATTTGTGTTTTTGTGGAGTTGTGGTGGCTGTGTAGTTGCTGGAAGTATTTGGATGAATTAATCCTATTGTTAAGTGTTAATTGATGGTTATGGAAGTGTTAGATTGTTAGATTGTGGTTGGGTTGTGTTTTGAAAGGATTAAATGATGTTTTCGGTTGTTGTGGTTGGGTAATTGTGAGAGGATGATGGAAGATCGTGTAGATTTTTTGTTGCAGTGTTTTGAATGCATTGAGATGCATTAATCCTCTATTGCAATGTGATTAAAACATGGGAGGTTGATCCGAAAGTGATTGGTGAAGCTTTGGAGGCTTCAGACGCTTGATTTTGCGTCGACGAATCGAAGGTTCGCGTATTGGTGAGTGAAAATGTGGATTCTAGCTTTGGAATATTTTAAAAGTGGTTTATGGGAGTTTAAACTGAGCTTGAAATGCTGGTTTGAAATCGGAAGTAAGTATAACGTGGTTTTCTCTCTCGGTTGTGCTATTTTGAATGGTTTTATGCACTTGTTTTGATTTACATTAAACCTACTATTTAAGCATGATTTAAAGTATATGAGATACTATTTTTTGAGCATGAAATGCTTAAGGATGCACATGGTAAGTGATCCTTGTAAGTATATGGCTTATACTTGTGGTTAAAGCATGGTTTGTTGTTTTGGAAAATGGTTTGGCTTAATGTTTGGAAAAACAGTGAGGTAAATGGTGAATTATATTGGCAAGTGATGTGTTTTAAAAATTGTTATCAGATATAGTTGGCCGGCCATAGGACTGATAGTGCACTATAATATGTTGCCTTGGATGTTGAGGGGTTTTAATTTGTGTACCGAAAACTCCATCCAAGTACCCTAACGGTTGAGGGGTTATATGGTACCGTAAACTCCCGTTAGTGGGTTAAGCATCTAGCCGATAAAAGGGGTTAGTGTCCCCGTGGGTTGAAAGTGTACCCAATTGTTAATGTACCGTGATTGTGATTGTATCGCTATTTCGGTTGAGATGGCTTAAAGTGTTGCGAGGACACTTTTTTGAATCCGTGCATCTAATAAACTATTTTGGTAATGGAACTTGGTTAATGATCACTTGTAAGCCAATATAATTGTTGATGTATAATTGAAAGGTTTATGTTGTATAATGTGATTTATACATGTTTACTCTTTAAGCTTTGCATGTAGTTGTTATGCATGGGAAGGCTTAAATTGAGGTTTAGCAATGGGGTTTGTTGTTGGCTAATGATACATGTTGCATATGGGTTAATATGTTGGTTTTTAAAGATGTTAAGTGTATGGTTTTCAAGGCATGATAATGTGTTAAAAGATGATTGAAATGAGATTTCAATGTAATGTTGAGAAATGGTTTTAATGCATTGATGGTGTGTTGTTTTTGAGCACTCCTCGCTAAGCCTAGTGTGCTTACGCTCTCTTTGTCCATCAATGCATAGAATTAAAAGCTTGGAAGGCAGCGGGAAACAAAGGATCACAACAAGACTTGATAAACATAGTATGTTTTGGTATAAACTATAAGCAACAAGGGCAATGGGAGTTCCGTTGTTGTTTTGGGAGGTGTTTTGTTAAACACCCTGTTTGAGCAAGTTTGTTTTGTTGCTCTTGGTTTGTAAATGGCCATTAATGATTGTTTGTAGTGATGGTTTGAAGTTTCATGCTTTGCTTGATTGGTTTTCTAGGAAGCATGCCTCTAGATTTACAATTGAAGTATGATGCCATGTTTTGATGTTGAAATTAAGTTGTCTTGGTGTGGTTTGATCCTTGAATAAGTTGGATGTGTGTTAGGGGCATGTTAGGATGTTTTGGAATGTTCAAAAGCATGTTAAACCAGCATAAATGGAGATTATAGGTCCAGGCGTACCGGTACAGGTGTTCCTATTTTGGTACGAGTAAGCCATTCCAGGCTTAGCGTACCGGTATGCGGGCAACTATTTCAGTACGGGCCTAGGTGAAATTGGCCAGTGTTTCGGTACTCGGGGAGGCGTTTCGATATGGTATAGTGTTTTCATGAGGGGTGTTTCGATACGCGAGGGCGTATCAGAATGGAATTTGGCTACTGGAATTCTGGGATTTTAAAATAGTGAAGGCGTATCGAAACACCCTTGTCCGTACTGGTACAGTGGTAGTTAATTTGGTTATTTGGAATCTTCTGAAGTTCTGTTTTCTTACGTTTTGGTCCCAGAATGTTGTGGATGCAATTGAATGAGTATGAATAACCTTTTTGGTCTGATTTTTGGCATGTAAGCATGAAACCTGCTTAATTAAAGGCTAGTAATATAAAAATGAGCTAAGTCCCTGAAATTTTCTAAATTTGCAATTTGGTCCCTAAAGTGCTTTTGTGATTAATTGGATGTCAATTCGACACCCGATTGAGTTGGTTTTTCACCTGTGATTAGTATGCACATGTAGGATAATAATGGTGCATATAGATAAAATAAAGAAAAAAATGGACGTGTTTATGGTTTAATTCTTCACGGTTTACTTCGGTAAACCTAATGTAGCTCGGTCGATTCGATCTTGCAATTAGGCCGGGTCGAAAGGGTTACAATGTGTATCAGTACGAGTAGCCATTTTGTTCATTAAGCTGTATCAGTGCAGGCTTGTTCGTATCGATACGCTTTTTTGATTTGTGTATGCCAATTTGCTGAAGTTGGAAATCTTGCAATTTAGTCCCTGATTGTTATGTATGCAATTGAATGAGTTTGGATGATTGTTTTGAGTTGGAATTTAACATATGAGCATGAAATTGGACTAATAAAGATTGGGTATTTTTTATTGTGAGATAAAGACCCTAAAATTTGTAGAAATTACATTTTTTCTCTAATGTGTAATGTTGAGCAATTGAACCCTATTTTGAAATCTAATTTCAATGTGATGTTTCCATTGAAGCATGTTCACTTTAGGATCATAATTCAATGCATTTAGACAAGATAAAAAGGAAAAAAATGCTCAGTTTAGGTTATTAACTTGGGTTTGCTTTGGCAAACCTAATGTGATTCTTTTAGTTTGATTTCGACTAGGTCGGGCTAAGGGGACTACATTTGGTGGTACAGAGCCAGTTTTACGAAAAAATGGAATATTGTTAATGTTTGTATAATGCTGATTGCTATGCACGGTAAATGTTTATATGTATGGTGTTTGAAATATGCCTTGGTGCATATTTGGGACATATTGCCTCATTACTATGGTGGTAAAATGATTTTGGTTTGAATTGAAAGTCTTGGATCCTTGCTTGAAGCTAGCCTGATTGTTTTTGTTTTGGTGTAATTATCATGCCTTAGATACATTTTTATACGATGCCAATGAGGAGAGAATTGTGATCTAGCAGAAACGCTATTGCGGAAGGGCAGGGAGTTGAGGGCGAGATTGTACATCTTGAGGGATTGCCGCCTCTTCTGCCTAATCCTTCGAAGGAGTAGAGCAAGTACCATCTGCACCATCTGATCCAGTGTATGGTGATATGATGCATTTGGTTCAGACAATGATAGATGCATTATAGGCCGCGATGGCTAGAGTTCATGTACCTGAACCGGCACCTGCTGGTGCTGTTAATTCGAGGTTGTGGTTAGAATGTCTGCATAGTTCTAGAGGAGTTACGTTTAGAGGGTTGGTACCCAAGGCATCCAAGGAGTGGTTTACTAATAGAGAATGGATCTTGGTTTAGATGGGGTACAATGATGATTGTAAGCTGAGATATGTCGTGTCCATGTTGCAGGGTGATGTATACAGTTGGTGGACCACTGTGATCACGTGCATGGAACTTGGTGATGTGACGTGGGAATTTTCCAAGCTGCCTTCAAAAGGAAGTATCTGGGAGTTAGATACTTGGATGAAAAGAAACATGAGTTTATGGCCTTGGTTCATGGTAGTATTACCGTATCCAAGTACGACGTACAGTTTGTGAGGTTGAGTCAGTATGCGTCTGAGTTGGTGCCAAATGAGAGGCATCGCTATGATCGTTTTCGTTATGATTTGAAGCATGATGTTATGACCTACATGTTGGCCACTGATTATATGAATTTTAACGTGTTGGTTACATGGGTGAAGTACATAGAGCAGAGCTTGGGCTTATCCTATCGACCGAAGGGTCCTGGATGGGGTAAGAGAGTGGCCGATGCTAGTGGTAGTGTTGGTCAGAATAAAAGGCACTATGATAGGAGGTTTCGTATGAATTCGAGACGTGGTAGAGATGGTACTGGTAGGGGATAACATGGGAAGAGTACCTAGGTCTAGTCAGTGCATAATGTTTGTTGGGTTTGTAGATCGCGAGATCATGTAAGGCGAGACTGTCTACGTTTGGCCAAAAAAGGTTAGGCTCCTACAGTTATGGCTATGAATTCTTGTTGGAGTTGTGGATTTATGGAGCATATGAGACATGATTGCCTGTTGCTTGCTAGAGGTAGGTAGGAACCTACACCTGTTGTTGCACCATCAAGAGGCCGTAGACGCGATTGAGGTCATTTTCAGCAGAAGGAGGATGGGCATAGGACTATAGCGCATACAATGACTGTTTAAACCGAGGGTGGTGGACCAACGAGGATTTATATACATCATGAAAGAAGAATGACATGGATGTGATAGCAGGTACTTTTACCTCGTAGCCTATGTCATTGTTTTCTCTAATAGACTCTGGTTCTACACATTCATATATTTTGCATGAGCATGCACATTTGCTTAGTATACTAGCAGAAAAGTTAGATATGGGTATGCAAGTAAGGAGTTTTTTTGGAGAGATGGTTGTTACGAGAAAGTTGTATCGGAGGTGTCCTCTGATGGTTTAAGGTCACGTGTTTGTGGCTAATCTGATGAAGCTATCATTTCATGGTTTTGACATGATCTTGGGTATGGATTAGTTGCTCGAGCATCAGGATGTTGTTGATTTTGAGACAAAACGAGTTTTGTTGAGACTTGCTGGTGATTATGAAGTGGTAGTTGTGGGTGAGAATATTAAGTTCTTCTCTAACGTAGTTTGGCCTTAGAGGCTCAAAAGATGTTGGAAGTGGGTGCCAAGCATATATGGCTTATGTTATGAGCCCAAATATAGAGAAAGTGTGAACTAAAGATATTCGTATTGTTTGTGATTTTCTAGGGGTGTTTCCAAAGGAGTTGTCTGGATTGCCACCAGATAGAGAGGTGGAGTTTTGTATTGAGATATATACTGATACGACTCTAGTGTCGATTGCACTGTATCGGATGACACCAAAGGAGCTGAAAGAGTTGAAGATAAACTCAAGGAGTTGTTGGACCATGGTTTTATCTGGCCTAGTATTTCACCTTGAGAAGCACTAGTGTTGTTTGTGAAAAAAAAGGATGGCACTTTGAGGATGTGTATTGACTATCGACAACTGAACAAGTTGATGATTAAGAATAAGTATCCTTTGACGCAGATTAATAATCTTTTGATCAATTCTGGGGTGCTACGGTGTTTTCCAAGATTGATTTGAGATTTGGATACTATCAGTTGAAGGTTAAAGATAAAGATATGTTGAAGACTGCTTTTCGTACGAGGTACGACCATTATGAGTTATTGGCGATGCCGTTTGGGTTGACAAATGCGCCTACAACATTTATGGTCATGATGAATCGAGTGTTCCATGAATTATTGGATTAATAATTTGTAGTGTTTATTCATGATATTCTTGTGTACTCTCGTACCGAAGAGGATCATGATCGACACTTGTGGATTGTTTTTAAAACCTTGTTAGATAATCAGCTTTTGCCAAGTTTAGTAAGTGTGAGTTTTGGATCAAAGAAGTGGTTTTTCTTGGGAATGTGGTCTTTGTGGAAGGTATCCGAGTGGATCCGAAAAAGGTTGAGGTGGTTGTGAATTAGAAGCAACCTAAGTTGGTGATGGAAGTCCATAGTTTCTTGGGGTTGGCAGGGTATTACCATTATTTTATGGATAGGTTTTCATGGGTTGCTGCTCCATTGACCAAGCAATTGGAAAAAGGTGAACAGTTCGAGTGGACGGAAGCTAGACATCAAGCTTTTGATAAGTTGAAGGAAGCTTTGACACAAGCTCCAATCTTGATTCAACCTGAGTCAGGAAAAGAGTTTGTGGTTTATAGCGACACATCCTACGTTGGTTTAGGGTGTGTGTTGATGCAAGGTGGGAAAGTTGTAGCTTATGCATCAAGGCAGTTGAAGGTGCACAAGCGCAATTACCCTATGCATGATCTTGAACTTGCTGCGGTAGTGTTTCCGTTAAAGATTTGGAGACATTATCTTTATGGTGAGAAGTGTATTATATACACAGATCATAAGATTTTGAAATATTTGATGTCGCAAAAAGATTTAAATCTTAGGAAACGTAGATGGTTAGAGTTGCTTAAGGATTATGATTTGACAATTGAGTATCATTCGGGCAAAGCGAATGTTGTGGCCGATGTTTTGAGTAGAAAAACTGTTGTGGAGCTGAGAGCCATGTTTGCGAGGTTGAGTGTGATCCGCGATGGTGGTATGTTGGCCGAGTTGAAAGTGAAGCAATTGTTGTCGTAGTTGATTAAGGGAAACAACCTTATGATGAAATGTTGGTACCACATACCAAGGACATCATTGATGGAAATCCTACAGATTTTCACTTTAATTGTGAAAGTGTATTGTGTTTTAAGGATCGGATAGTGCTGCCTAGTGATATGGAGTTGAGACAGATGATTTTGACCGAGGCACATGCTAGTCCTTTTGCTATGCATCCTGATAGTACCAAGATGTATCGAGATTTGAAGGAAGAGTATTATTGGGTGGGTTTGAAAAAGGATGTGGTTGATTTTGTTGCTAGATGTATGGTATGTTAGTGTGTAATGGCTGAACATTAGTTTCCTTCCAGGTTGTTCCAATTGTTGAAAATTTTGGAGTGGAAATGGGTGAGGATCACCATGGATTTTGTGCCGGGATTACCTTTGACACTGACTAAAAAGGATTCCATTTGGGTGATTGTTGATCGGTTTACAAAGTGTGCACATTTTCTGCCAATGCATACGACGTATACTTTGGATAGGCTGGTGGATTTGTATGTTGATGAAATTGTGAGGTTGTACAGGGTACCTAAGTCAATTGCTTCGGATAGGGATCTGTGGTTTACAATAAGGTTTTGAGGGTGCTTGCTTTGAGCTTTGGGTACTCGCTTAAATTTTAGTACTTTGTATCATCCTTAGACGGATGGTTTGTCTGAACGTGTGATTCAGATCTTTGAGGATATGTTGAGATGTTGGATCATTGAGTTCCAAGGAATTTGGGAAAGAAAGTTGCCTTTGGTAGAGTTTGCGTACAATAATAGCTATCAAGCAAGTATAAAGATGGCACTTTATGAAGCCATGTATAGTAGGAAGTGTCGTACACCCTTGTGTTGAGATAAGGCTGGGGAAAAGTATGTTTCCATGCCTAATGTGTTGAGAGACATGGATGAGAAAGTGAAGATAATTTACGATCGTTTGAAAGAGGCCTCAGATAGGAAAAATCCTATGCAGATTTGAAGCGTAGAGAGGTTGAGTACGTTATTGGTGAAAAAGTTTTCTTGAAAGTCTCACCTTAGAAGAAGGTGTTGAGTTTTGGACGCAAAGAAAAGTTGAGTCTGAGGTTTATTGGACCATATGAGGTGTTGGAACGTATAGGTTCTGTGGCTTATCGATTAAGTTTACCTCTTGATTTGGAGAAGATTCATGATGTGTTTCATGTATCCATGTTGCGGAGGTATCATTCAGATTCATCGCATGTGATGCCAATTGAGGATGTTGACTTGCGACTGGATTTGTCATATGATGAGGAACCAGAGGAGATCCTTGACTACAGTAGTAAAGTTCATCGCAAAACGTTTGAGCTTGTTAAGGTGTAGTGGCTTTACTTCTGGTTTTGAGGAGTTGTGATATGTTTTGCATGCTTGGGTAGAGATCATGCCTATAGGACCTTTGCTTGATTATGCTATGATGTGAATGATCCTTTACCATGCTTATATGTTTGTGAAAATGATGTTTGAGGTGTTATATGATGATTATAAAGTGTTTAGTGTGTTAGATTGAGCCAAAGTGTCATATGTTTGACCAAAAGGTCATTACAGGTCTATCCGTACTGGTACGGGTCCTCAGGGATCAGTACGTGGGGACCTATCTCTGCTCATTCTAGGTAAAAATGCCTAGGCGCACCGATACGCCTGGTAACCATATCAGTATGCATAGAAGAAAATTTGGCCTGGTGTCAGTACACAGACACCCGTACCGGTACGCCTTTAGGCTACTGGAATTCCCTGTTTCGAATATTGAACACCCGTACCGATAAGCTTGAGGACCGTATCGGTACGCCTTTGTAATTCATACATGTATCGATACAGGGTGTTAGTGTGCCGATATGTAGTTAGTTAATTCTGTTAAGATGCCTTCTGAAGTTTGAATATTTGAAGTTTAGTCCTTGTTTCTTGATCATGCAATTAAATGAGTTTGGATGATTATATTAAGTTGAAATTTAACTTGCTTGCATGTAATATGACTAATTAAGGATTGGCAACTTTAATATTTAAATAACTCCTCATAATTAACTGTAATTACAATTTGGTCCCTAAAATACAACCTCGTACAATTAGATGTCAATTCGACGCCTGATTGAGTTGTAAATCTCATCGTTGCCGGCATGATCACCTTAGGAATTAATTATGTATTTATATAATATAAAATAAAAATATACATTTTATCAGAAATTCATTCGGGTTTGTCTCTACAAACCCAATATAGCTCGCTCGGTTTGGTCTAGCGACTGGGTCAAAGGGGTTACAGTTTGAGGATAACTGAGGATGGTGGGTTGTTAGCTGAGCTTTGTGTGGAGCCTACCTTAGTGCAAGAGATCAAGAGAAATCAAGTATCAGACGAAGAGTTGGTGGCAAACATGGAGATGATTCAGAGAGGTGAGACATCCGATTTTGAAGTGCGAGATGGTGGGATCTTATACTTCAAAGGTCGGTTGTATGTTATAGCTTTGGAGGATTTATAGGACCGTATCCTACAAGAGGCACACCATAGTCCATTCGCTATGCATCCAAGGAGTGATAAGATGTATCAAGACCTCCCTCATTTTTATTGTTAGCCAAGTATAAAGAGAGATGTATCCGAGTTTGTAACTATGCTTAACTTGTCAACAAGTTAAGGTGAACACCAAGTTCTTTCGGGCTTGCTTCAGCCTATCCAGATTCCACAATAGAAGTGGGATCTTGTGACCATGGACTTTGTCACGGGTTTGTCGATGACACAAAGATAGCATGATGCTATTTGGGTGCTTGTAGATCAGTTGGCCAAATCTACCCATTTCTTACATGTGCGTATAGATTTTACGCTTGAGAGGTTGGCATAGTTGTATATCCAAGAGATTGTAAGGTTGCACAGAGTGCCATCATTGATCATATCAGATAGAGATCCACGTTTCACATTAAGGTTGTGGAAGAAGATGCACAAGGCTTTGGATACTAAGTTGCATTACGGCTTTCCACCCTTAGACCGATGGACAGTTTGAGCTAGTTATCTAGATCATAAACAATATGCTTCGTTGTTGTGTCATTAATTTTGAGAAGAGTTGGAAGAGGAGTTGGTGTAACCCCTTAGACCCGCTTATGCGCTACACTTCAATCTAGGAGGTCACATTAGGGTCGCAAGAGCGACCTACAGTAAAGACCCAAAGAAATCTTTTCTTTCTAGTACATTTAAAACTGTAAAATAAAAATATGTTAGAACACCATAAAACATAAATCCATAAAGTATATTACAGACTCAAACATAAAATAAAACACGACTTACATGCTCTACATTTACATTGTACCGTACTCCACCAGTAGTGTCGGGACTCCCATACTGATATCAATAATTGCACCATATTTAATCTTTTAACCTACGATGGTAAAAACAACACGAGCTTGGAAAATCTCAGCAATACAGAACTACCAAGACATGCTAAAGGCGATCACTGAGTATTAGGCGAGAAGCCTATACACCGAAGAATCAGAAGAGTGATGGATTAAGTTAAACCAGAGAGTTTAGTGTGTTCCATCGGTGCAAAATTAATACATAAAATGCAACAATGCAGTGAACATATTTACTCTTCAACCGAACTCCATAATACAGTTCCCCAGAGCTGCATCATATACAGGCATTAACCCGAGTCCATTGGGCAAGGGTGCCATCCTAAGGGTATACCTTAGGTCTAGGCGAAATTACCCTATCTGTAGCGTAGGAACCGAATACGAGCGAAATTACCCTAGCCAAAGCGTAGGAACCTTATATTGGCAGAATTACCAGCCGGATCAGGGCTGAACCTTCATAGACTTCATATCATAACCCAAGTACCCTAGTGAATCAGTCTAGGCAGTCTTACAGTAGATAGTAATTAATAAACATATTCGTATACAGTTAAACAATAACCATAGAGCATGCTTGTCATATCCGATACTAGGGCATACATCAAGCATACAATACAATCATGCTTAAATTCAGAAAACATGTTATTTTTATACGAAATCAAACATGTCAGTCATGTGCACATGATCAGTTTAATAAAACATGTAAAACAATATGTAAAACAGTCGTATAGCACACAAGAAACACACTAAATTACCCAGTTATGGCTCAAGTTTAGGATAGTTGCAGAACAGTTGCACTGATAATTCACAGATTGAGCATTTCTCAGCATAAGATCCTTATAAAAGGAGTTCAATGTGAACATGCGCCATTTAGATTTTTAAGAACTTGATTTGTCTGAACCATACAGAATTTCAGGATATAACATGATCACGAAAGAGTACAGTTATATCAGAATAATTTCTAGGATACGTACAAATCAAGACTTTTTAGGATTCTAGATGTATCAAAAGAATTCAAGAAAGATTTAGATCATGTGGGAACTTTGGTCATTGACTTCCAGGAATAATTCGGTAACTTAACCCTATAAGGGAAGGTCGGTACTTAATGCTAAAGATTGTTCACAGCGATGCTATGCTTCTAAGTCCATTTGACCCAGACATATCTCATCACCGTATTACTTTCCAAACATTCGAACAGGCACACCGTACACATATTAAATACTTAGCACCAATTGCATTATATTTCTAAATAAATTACCACCCCAAATTATTGTTTGAATGAGCTCCGATTGGTAGAACAGGGATATATGCAGTCTTCTTTTTTATTGCAACAGTACTAAGAATAACTGTGTACCAAAGTATGGCTTCAAGCCCACAAGGCGTTTAGTCATTAGAGCTTTATCAATAAATTATAGGCCTTTTGGAGTTTTCTTTGATCTTTAATCATTAGTTTTTTATTCAATTAATTGATTATTGGCGTTTCAGTATTTCAGGTCATTTTTGTCCTTCCACAAAAATTTATTTATTTCAGAACTTGAGAGTATATCCGTTATTTTGATTAATTTAGCAATCTAGTGCCCGAGGATATTTCAGTCCATACAACCCTTACAATTATTCCATACAATTCAATCTGTCACATTGATCAATTTAGATAAAAATGGAACTTCCAATAATTATCTTCAAAGTCTTATTCATGATTTAGGAGAGTCTGCAAGTTTTATGTTCCCAGATGTTTTAAACATAATACCAAAAATTTTCTAGCTAGGTCGAGAGTTTCAGATAAATCAGTTGTATTATTGAGTCAGGAATTAAGTTCTAAGTCATATTTGTTATCAGGGGTTTTTTTCATTTACACCTTGAGGGTATTTTCACATTAAATTAAATTGAACCCAATATTAAGAAATTATCTCTTTAATTAATCATAATTCGATCTGAAGGCTGACAGTCTTAATAATTGCTTACCAAATCTCAAAAATCCTTCTAAGTCGTTAGACTTCTTATTCTAGTATTTCAAGTCTTATACGGTTTACCCTTCCTTTGTTTCAAAGTCAAATTGACTTAAGCAGGTTAATCAGTACACTCATTCATTGTCTTATGCTATAACCAAATACCAATATGTTACATAAAGCATGCAGGAGGTAGAAATGTATTACCTTTATTCTGAGCTACATCGGGAGACACATGATGCTTCGGTCCATCGTACATGAACTCTAATTTGACTCTCTTCATAAAACTCAGACACGTGAAACCGCATATAACTTTAATCAATTATATTCCATAATCAGTCCTTTTTCCAATTTCGTTGCTCTTAAATTCAATAATTAACATATGTGCACGCTCGTGTTCAAAGTCAAGTTCAGAGGCCTTGAGGTTTGAATTTCACAAAACGGGCTTCAAAATGAGCTCAGAACATCAAGAAACACAAAATAAGAGTTTTTGAAAATTTTGACTTTTTAGTCAAAGTCAACGCTAACGCCAACAGTTGAAGTCAATGCTAATGTCAGTAGTCAGAGTCAACACTGATGTCAGTAGTCAAAGTTAACACTGACGTCAGTAGTCAAAGTTAACACTAACATCAGTAGACAAGGTTAGTGTTGACATCATCTCTGACGTCATCAGTCAATGGGTCAACAGTCAACGTGGTTGACTCAAACGAGTTGACTCACTGAGCTAACTCAGAGGGGTTGACTCATTGAGATGACTTGGACGGGTTGACTCACTGAGCTAACTTGGACATTGGCAGACATGTTAGGTCAATGAGTCGGGCAGACGGGTTAGACAAACGGGTTGAACGGGTCTGACCAACCAACAGAGCTTGGGCATGAATTCATGTCAGACTCACTGATTTGGGCTAGGGATTAGACTGGTAATTGCTTTGGGCCTGAACTGGTTTAACTTATTAGACTGATTCAGACCTGTTTATAGGTTGGGCCAGTTCAAACCGGGTTTTACCTTTAAGTTTCCAGATCACCACCCGGTCAATAGAGAAAGTCACCTGAAACCACAATGGTTACATTTCTGCCGAAAAAACTAAGATCTTCAATCCCATTTTCAAACCAACCCAGAAAAACATTCAAATAAACCAGATTACTTACTGAAACTTACCCAAAATGTAGTGAATGGCCGAAAAAGGGTATAGCTCCGATGAATCTCTTACTAGTGATGGACAAATGATCGGCCGGTATGGCTTTGATTAGCTTGACACATGGAATCTTTTGGTGGCAACGACGCGGCAATCGGATAATGAGGGAAGCCGAAAATCATCAAAATAGAGGTGGCAAAACATGGTTTATTTCTAGAATCTTTAAACCGCTGCCCACGATGAACGGACGGTCTATATGGCGAGTGGCTTATAGGATCGAGATCTAAGGACAAGGACGACCACTCTAACAGTGGCAGTGATGGTCACGGATGGGCGGTGCAGCAGATCAAAGCAACGAAGATAGGGGTAGGTGATAGGTCGATAAGGAAATGGAGATAAAATTAAATGAAAAAGTTAGATCGGTTGGTTATTTTATTCTTTTTATCAGATATATCCAATAGGCTTAATTTAAAATTAAGCCAAGACAAGAATAAAGAAAGAATGGTCTTGGCCCGGATGGTTAACACTCAAGTTCACAATGCCATAGAGCACATGTTCGACACTCCCAGGCAACATATCTCCCATCATTTTCATTTTTCCTCTAATATTGTTTTTAAAATCTGATCAATCATGCGCCAATTAAAATGAAATCGGTACAGAATATTACCAAGATTGGCCTTAACCCAAATGGCTACATTGCCTGACCATATATCCAAAGGGAACGGGTTCGAAACCCCTTTGCATTAAACCTTCTTTTTCTTTTTTTACACACATAAATATATATATATACATACATAATAGGGTGTTACAGTTGGCACTTGTTGAGTTTGCCTACAACAATAGTTTCTAATCGTGCATTAAGATGATTCATTTTGAGGCCTTGTATGGACGTAAGTGTAAAACACCTTTGTGTTGGACCGAGCCTAACGAGAGAAGAACTGTAGGGTTAGATTTGATTAGGCAGACCGAGGAGAAGGTTCAGATAATCAAAGAAAGATTGCAAGCAACCTTTGGTCGTTAAAAAGATTATGCGGATAAAAAACGTAAGCACATCTAGTACGAGGTTGACGATAAAGTTTTCTTCAAGGTGTCACCATGGAAAAGAGTAATCCACTTTGGGTGGAAGGGCAAGTTAAGCCTAAGGTTTTTTGGACCTTATGATATTCTTGAGAAGATTGAACCTGTAGCTTATTGGTTAGCCTTGCCTCTGAAGATAGCGCGTATCCATTATATGTTCCATGTATCTATGTTGAGACGATATCGTTTTGACCCTTCCCATGTCTTTATGCTTGAGGAGATTAAGATCAACACCGACTTGACCTATTAGGAAGAACCAATAAGAGTTTTGGATGTGGGAGTCAAGGAGCCGCGCAACAAGTGTATACCTCTTGTAAAGATGTTGTGGTGGAACCACAAAGTCGAGGAGGCTATGTGGGAGATCGAGGAGGATATGTGGGAGATCGAGGAGGATATGAAGCTGCTTTATCTGCATCTTTTTCTATTAGATAAATTTTAAGGACAAAATTTTATTTTAAGAGGAGAAAGTCGTAACAACTCAAATTTAAGAATTCGAGGGTCAATTTAACATAGAGTGTGGGCTTTGCATTTGGGCTGAGAGTTGGCCCTTTAAAGGGCTCAAGGGAGCCTATTTGGACCTCCTAATTGTAGTTGAGCATGGTGCCTTGGGTTGGGTTGTGTTTAGGAGGATGAAGGATGGACAAATGAGTAATTTCACCCTTTTAGAGGGGGAAAAGGCTGATCACCCATTTATTTTTTTGTAGAAAAGAAATGTGTGTGAGATCATCTTGTTCCCCCTATGCTCCATCTATCATTTTTCATCCTTTCACCTTGCACCCATGTTAAAGGTCCAATCTTTGTTAATTTGAAGCAATTTTTAGAATCAAGGGTTTAGGATAAGTTGCTCATCATCCAACGATATACAAGACAATGTAAAGATTGATAGTTTTGGTGGAGGTTGGAAAATGGGAGTTTGATGGGGGTTGAAGAGGAAGAACGAAAATGAGAGATTAAAATGAGAGATTAAATCCATTTCTTGTTGTAGGATTTTCACTTTTGCATATCCTAAGTTTCCAGAAACGTTGTAACTCGTTTTACAAAAATTTCTTGTAGTGAAAGAAGTTGGAAATTCTTTCAAGGAGCAAAGAAAGAAGAAAGCTTGAAGTGTTTGGCTTGGAGCTTTGTTTCAACTTCTAGATCAAGGTTAGTACACTACTAACTCCTTGGTTTCATGCACATCCTAAGGATGATGCTTTGTGTGCTTAAATTTGATGTTCATGGTTGATTTGGGTGTTTAGAGGTTAAAGACCCCTTTTAATGGCATAACTTGGATTTCATGTTAATAATGCATAAAAATGTTAGTAAACCACCTTAAACACTTCTATAAGATGTAGGATCGAGTTTCGAGGTTAGTAGGAGTGCATTGAGGGCTTGGAAAGTTATTTCCCGAGCCTAGGAAGCAATTCTGGCTTTGGTGTTAGTACGCGGGGAGGCAGTATCGATACTCTAGTGTTCTAGGTGTATGAACAATGTTTTATTGGATGAACTATGAAGGGGGTATTGGTACGATGTTCAACCTGTACCAGTACACCTTGTAAAAGGGTATCGATAGGGGTCAACCCGTATCGGTACACATAAGGCAAATAAAATTCTAGTGAGCTTATTTTGTATCAGTATGCATGGATGTACTGGTACCCAATAAGGTACCGTATCGGTATACTGGGTTAGTAATATACCAATTGGGCAATCTGCCCAAAAAGTTGATTTTGAGAGGCTTATAATTTGATGAGTATGGCCCGATGGGCTTTTAGTGTGATAAAATAAATAGTAAAACTGAGAAACCAAGATTTAAACCAAAATGTTGGGTGACTTGTTTGTAATAGCAACCATATGGATCCTTGGTGGATCATGTGTTGTTACGTGCCAAGTAAGGGCACTTGTGTGTGGATGAGTCACCTTGATTGAAAGGATATGGATACCCAATAAGCGTGTTGCAACACCAATGAATGAGCTTTTGGATATACGTTCCCGAGGTTGCATGACAACGAACCTCATTTAATGATACTCGAAGAGAGATTTAGAGTGCAAGTGTACGTTCTCGAGGTTGTGTAACACTGGGCCTCACTTAAACTGTACGTTCTTGAGGTTATGTAATAGTGAGCCTCACTCTAAGTTTGTTTGGTATGATGCATGTGTTCTGTGTGAGATTAATGCATCCCTATTGTTTGTTATGTGTTTAGGCGGGTAGAGGTAGCGCCAATTTTGTTATTGTTTGTCATTATATCATTTTTAGCTACATGCTCATATTTATGATTTGTATGAAGCATGGATGAGTGGAAGTGTATCCACTGAGGTTTGTTAGCTCAGTGTTCAAAATTATTGTTTCCGTTCGTACGTTAGTAGGTTGACATCCATCGTTGGAGCACCATCAGAGTGGAACTTCAGCATCGACCTATGTCTGAGTACAATACTTTTTTTAATTGGGCTATGTATTCGTAGGACCCTGTGATTGTATTGTAACTCATATTTTGGATTTTAACTTATGAGTCAAATACTTTTAACTATGTATTTTAAATAGAGCTCATTATATAACTTTTAAACTATTTGTCTACTTTCAAATATTTGAACTTAATGGGGTTTTATGAAATGGATGTGGTTTGGGCTAAACTAGGTTAAAATTTTATTGTAATGGTTTGGGCTTGAGGCCCAAATGTGACATCCGGCTCGATGGTGTTACAACAAGTCTAGAGAATAAGCCAAATGGTTTCAGAATTTCTTGGAGGATATTACTGAAGGCAAAGCATGTGCCCACAATATTCATAAATTGGTAGAGGAAAAAGCTTTATGTATAATGGTAAGTCGAGACATATGCGTCATCGCCATAATACCATTAAACAAATGATCGCAAATTGAGTTATCTCTATTGATTTTGTAAGATCAAAAGATAACATTGTGGATCCGCTATCCAAAGGGTTAAATCGAGATTAAGTTGAGAAACATCGAAAGGAACGTGAGATAGCAATTTTTATTCAGTCAAGCTAAAACTTTCTCCTTGGCACAAGTCTCTCTTTGTTCATTATTGTAAAATAAGAATAAAGCAAAGACAAAGAGTTAGCAATTTTTATTTAGTCAAGCTAGAACTTTCTCCTTGGCACAACTCCTTTAAGATCTAACTGATCCATCTTTTGTCTTTTTGAAGAAATAGAACTCATCTGCTGATCTACTACACCACCAACAGAGAGATAGGATCTAGTCAACTCATCTAATTCACCTTTCTTCCGAAAAGATAAGATCTACAAGAGTAAAAGAGCATTATGTCAAACTGAGTTTCAACTTGTTTTATTTAAAACAGTAAATGTAACAGTTTAATTCAAATGATATATATGTGAAGTTGTTGATCCAGTCTACCAATTTGGAAGTAGAATCTGTAAATTGGTTGACCCGCTTCACCACTGATGGGAAGGCATGATCTAAAAATAAGTTTGATCCGCTACGCCATTGACGATGAGGCAAGATAAAAAGACATGATCTGAAGATTAGTTTGATCAAGCTACAACACTGATGAAGAAGCGTGATCAGAGAATTAATTTTGATCAAGCTACAACACTGACGAAGAGACATGATCTGAGAGTTATATTTTGATTATGCTACAACACTAGCAAAGAGGCATGATCAGAAAATTAATTTGATTAGGCTATAACACTAATGAAAAGGCATGAACGAAGAGTTTAATTTTGATCAAGCTCCAACATTGACGAAGAGGCATGATCAGAGAGTTAATTTTGATCAAGCTACAACTCTGACGAAGAGGCATGATCTAATGATTAGGTGATCAAGCTACAACACTGACGGAGAGGCAAGATCTAAAGAAAAATTTTTATCCGCTACACCACTGACGGAGGCAAGATCTGAAGAAAAATTTGATCTATTACACCATTACACTGATGGAGGAAAGATCTGAATAAAAATGTAAACATTAGTTAGTAATTGTTTATTCAATGTTTTGAATATTGTCTTTGTTATCCTCTATCTCGAGGTTTCAACTCCTTTGTTGGTTCGGCTTCCTCTATATTTGAAGGTTTGCCATTTTGTTGTTGTCCTCCATGATTGAGGCTCTTTGTTTTTTCATTGGACCTATTTTTATCTATGAATAAAGTAGATGCACTTAGCATGGATACACCTAGCTTTATGAAAATGTATGCATTTATCCTAGATGCATGATGATTTTATGAATGTGCCATGCAATTCATTTGTTGCCAATTTTGGTTTTCAAAGGGATTCCCGACTTCTACTAGCCATATCGAGTCCTTGGTCTCTTTTTTTTTCAAATTTTGGTTTGAGATTTGTTTGAGTATCTACTTCATGTGATGTTCATATAGGCTTTCTTCAGTCGAGACAACCTTTTCTCGTATAATTAGAGGGCACATTTATTTGTAACTATACTTTTGAACCTCTTTGTGAAGCAGTACAAATAAATCTTTCATTTCAATGTAATGTTGGCCTACTTGATCTCATTTTGACGTGAGATGTGTAGTGACCCAGATTTTGGAATTTGATGGTCGGGTTAACCAGAGAGTTAGGCCTCGAGTTGGGCTGAAATATTAGGCCTTGAGTGACTATTTGAGCCTAAATTAGTATTTGGCTTGTTGTTGGGTTTTTCTAGAGGGGTAATTGAGTAATTTCCCCCCAAGCATGTGAAAAAGAGATAGAGAAGTTAATTTCTGCAGATGGGTGTAAGGCATGAGCTCACCCTTGTCTCTTTTTTCTATCTTCTTCCTCCATTATTGAAGAGTGAGTCCCAAGATGAAAAGAGTGATCTTTGTGGTTTAGAGAAGAAATCCTAGATTAAGGCTTAAGAGAAGAAGTTTAAGCATCAAGAGATCTATCTTTTGAGTTAAAGAGCTTAGTGGGCATTCTAAGGCTCAAGGCAAGGGCAAAGCTTGAAGTCGGGATAATAAGAGTTGCTGGTGTTTTGAAGAAGGTTAGTACACTTCCAATTCCTTGTTTCCTGCATATCATATGGGTAATTGCTTTGTTTGTCATTTTGGTGTTTTGAGCATGCTTGAATGATCTTGATGGGCGTTAATGGCAAAAGCTATTTTTGATGTTAAAAACTTGTAAAATTGGTAGAAACCGACCCTAAACACCTTCTATAAGTTGTAGGTTGAGTTTTGGTGGTTACCAAGTGGTTTGGGGGGTTAAAGAGGAGAATTTCAAACCCTAAACCTAGAAATTGGGGTTCGTGTACCAGTACAGATGGTTCGGTACTGGTACCCCTCTCTATACAACGAGTTAAAACATGAAGGGCACTAGGTATTGGTACACCTCCTAGAGTATCGGTACCCAAGCCAAATTTGCACTTACCCTTACTGATACTGGGGACCCTGTACCGATACCCAGAGACCTGTAATGCCCATTTTTCCTAGTTTTAGACTTCCAAGCCAATACCAACAATTCCCAAACAACCTAGCATGCTTACTAAATACATTTATCATGCTATGCATATGTCCACAACATTCCAAATCATCAAATATGCATTTCCGAACAAGAAATCGTAAACTATAGGCATGCTTCCTAAACATCTCAACCAACATACCCAAAATTGAATCTAAGCATAAATCCATCAATCCACATTACAAATCTAAACAACAACCAACAATCAACAAGATACAACCCTTGAAAGCAAATACACCGTAATACAAATCCCTGAACTTGGACAACACATTGCCTTATTACCAAATGCTTAAAGATAAAACCTTACTCAATATCAAATGGTGTCTTGGGATCTCCTCTATTCAGTGCTCCCACAATCCTCAATTCTCTACAAAGAAGAATGAGAGCGTAAGCAAACATATGCTTAGTGGTGTCACTCTTCCACATTCATCAATGCATTAAAAACATAAGTATAAAAACCAACACTTTTGAAACCTCTTTTCAAAACATGACGTGCATAACCACCATATGTAAAATATAGTGTCCCACTTGTTTCTCATATATTGAAAAATATTGTGACCGTTAGACAAACCATTGCCTCATTAAAATCATATCGGGTACACGTATTTCTCAGTAGACTCACCTCTACCAAACCATACCTTGCCTAGTTAAACTGCAAGATATACCATCAACCTTGCCTAGTTAAACCACAAGGTTCACCATCAACTTGGGTTGCCTAGTTAAACCGCATACCCCAAGCGATAAATCAAATAGCACAAGTAGCCTAGTTAAACCACTTTCCTCAAGGACCGTGATGCAATCGACTTTACATATTATAGTGCACTTTAAACCCTATGGCACGCCAACTATATCCGATACTTTATTTCCATTTGTCATATAGCCAATATACACGTTTAAAATACATTTACTTATTGTTATTCCATATGCATATCTCAAACCATTTTCCATATGCAAAACACATTGCCCCAAGGAAACAACACATTCCATTTAGAAACCATTTCTCAATGCACTTAAGTATTCTTATAATTGATAAGTCATTGCATATCTTTAATATGATGCATAAAATAGTAAGTGAGTCAATCCATGCTTTTAACCAAAACATGTAAACAGGTGCCATATCAATCCGATATCCAAAAGCGAAATTAGAGAGAACTTACTTCCGAGTTTAGCTATGCTTTCTAGGCTTAAAATAAACTCCCAACTCCTTATTCAAACCTTTACGAGTGTCCAAAATGCATATACACTCACCAATGCACAACACTTTGCTTGCCATTGCGTTCAAAGCCTTTAAAACAAGCCAATTTCCACAGGATGAGCTAGGCTTGACTCTCCCCTATTTTGGCCACACAAAACCAGAGGCAAAATGCATTAAAAAGCATTCTAAGACCAGCTTACAATCACCCTGCAATTCCACAACAAAATTTTATTCGAAATCTAGCCAAAACATCGAAAACAACCCCAAATTACTACCAAACAACCCCCAACCAAAAACCTAAGATTCTAATATCTTAGCAACACCATTGAACATCCAAAACATACTTCTAACATCATTATACCTCTAGCAAAGAAGAATCTAATATAACAACCACAAACTCACTCTTAAACCACCTTAAAAGCTAACCAATTAAATAGTTTCAAGATTGATTATGAAAATCTCATTTCACATTATACATATATCACCAAGATGTGAATCAACCCAATAAAAACCTCCAGCAAACATCTTATAAAACAAGAATTTAAGCTAATCATCAAAATCACCAATAAATCCCATTTTCTTGAATTAAATTGCAAAATCATGTTATAATCCATAAAAAACAAGCCAACAACTAAGGAATATCAACAAAGAACATTAGTTTTAAGAGAGAATATGAAATTTACCTTTGAAAAACCTCCCACCAAAATTGACGTAAGTTTTCTCTTAAAACCAACTTGAGAAATTGATGAAATCTTTGTGAAATCTCAATGAGGTTTTTCTAAGAATCAAATGAGGAATCAAAAGATGAAATCTCCATTAAAAATTAGTAAGAAAATCTGGAAATCATGATTAGAAAAATAGATGGAAAATGAGAGAGGAAAATCCAAGAAAATTTGATAGAATAGGAAAGTGATTTAGGAAACCAATTAACCGTCAAAGTCTTAGCCAATTAAGGTGAAAAAAATTAATTAAAACATTTGGAAATAATAACTCTCTAAGGATTCTTAGTATTGGCCCAATTACATTTTAGTATAACTAAATATTTTTAGTAACTCAAACCAATTACATTTAATTAATTTAAATAATTCCTGAATCAATTACCAAAATACTTGATAGTATAACTAAATATTTTTAGTAACTCAAACCAATTTTAAACTCAATCATTTCCAATTTTAAAATAATAAATTCCCAAAACTCATTTTATTGGTTAATTCGGTTCGACCGAGTCGAACCCGACCTAACCAAACCCCTAAACTTCTGACCCTATTTTTGGGGCATTACATTTTTAGCCTTGGTCACCCAAAATCTGATCCAACAAATTTCCATTTAAAATCATAAATTTAGCCATTTTCAAAATATCAAATCATCCATAAATCTATGTAATGAAATAAGCATTATAAATAAGTTTACAAAACATGAGCTCCAAGTAAAAAAACACTGTATCAAAATAACATTTAAATAGATTTTACATACTCAATAACTCGTAAGGTCCTATGAATACATAAGACCAAAACTAAATACTAAGCATTGTACTCTAGAGCAAGGCGGTGCTGGGAGATCCCTTCTTGATATGATCCTCAGCCTAGATTCACCTGCTAACCTGGGAACGGAAGTAACGATTTCAGGCGTTGAGCTTACAAATATCAGTGGTACATTACTATTCTACCATAATTCGTAATTATCATAAAATAAGCATGCAAGATAAGTACAATTTAAAGAGCATAGATAAGGCTTCACTACCTATGAGTTATCATCTAGCCTACACTAGCTAGAGTTCTTAGATCACCTATCTCAAGGCATCAACAAGTCTACAATAAGTCTTACATTATCCATAAGCTTTTCCATACTCGAGGTCATATAACCTATCGAGTTAATACATACCGTACTCTGATCACTCAACCATCGGGTACATAAGCCATTATCTATAACATCCACACAACACACATAAATACATCCATACATCATCTACATAATGGCCAATGAAGCCCTAATTTACCCATGCTCACACATTCGTTGGGTTACCCGTGTTCACATAGCCGTCAAGTTAAATGGACCATATCCAGATCATCATAGCCACAGATACATCCCATACATACTTGGATCACATTAGCCATAAGTAGTCTTTACCTGCGGTCACTCAGCCTATTAGGTTACTCAAGCTTACTGAGCCTATCGAGTTTATTACCTTATCGGGTCACCATAGCCACATATAGATTTCTAACAGCACCCAGATCACTCAGCCCATGGGTACGCGGATGTACTTGTTCACTCAGCCCAAAGTATGCATTCCCTTATATAAGTACCGTAATAATGACTCTAGGACATCCAGATTCTTTTACAACAATCATAAGTTAAGACATGCTCCTCGAGCATTCATACACCTCACCATGAGGTAAGTGGCACCAAGCCAAGCCATCACAAATGCCCCAAGGCATAACATCGACCAACATGGTTATCTCTCGATTCAACATTTATCAAGCCTATGGTGTAACACCCCCTACCCGGGTTGGTAGAAAACCGGTTCGGGAGCTTTACTAACGTACAATACAAACATAACCAAGGCAAGGATAGGCTATCTCATCCTTATTAGATGAGTTACTTAACTAACAAGTAACCAAACATACATTACTTAACATATAAGAAATCTTATTTACATACATTATAGGTTACCAAAAATTTCAATTAACATTATCATACAATCATCATCATTCGAATAGCTTAAGGACAATCATGCTTCCATTTAATTTCATTGTTTCTTAACTTAATATATGTAAGATTCAATTGTACATACCTTGTCTCCAAGCAATATGCCAACCTTACCATTCGGCATCTACCATTTATGATTATAAAATACTTATATAACATGCCATGATCATAAAAGACTATCTTAACTCACAAGACATTCGATTGGCACAAGACTAGATCAATTACTTTGATAAAATCCATATATACATAACCATATACGCAACAAATACTTCAATACATGGAATTTAAGTTCTTTACTTGATTTATATTAATAACCAAGTTCACAAGATAGTAGGCCCATTAAAGATCATATACATATATACAAGATCAAGTATTCAAAATGCATGCACTAGACATTATATACAACTAAGTGCCACCAACTAGGGGAGTACAAAACAAGTATGTCCATACTTTAGCTATGCTTGTGTCTTGCTTCCACCTCAAGAATTCAGGCTTCAGGATCAAGCAACGATCGAATCCTTTAACCTGTGGTTGGGAAGAATGGAAACAAGAGTGATAAGTACAAGAATGTACTTAGTGAGGTAGTAACTAGTTCTAACCAATTGTTAAGATATGTATCAATTACTAAGTTTGAGCATAGTCAAAGTTGGAAGCAGTTAGAATTCAAGCTTTAAATGCATAACATTAGGCACACATCGATGCAAGAAGGATTATAAACCATTCAAGTAGCAATTCAAGAATCAAGTAATTGAAGTATCAAGGCATTCAAGTGTCAAGTAATTCAGGTATCATGTAATTCAAGTATCAAGTAGTTCATATATCAAGAAACTCAAGTATCATGTAATTCAAGTATCAAGTAGTTCATGTATCAAGACACTCAAGTATCATGTAAGATTTACTCTTTAATTATTTCTCATTTGCTTTCTTTAGTTTAAGCCTTTGGTATTTAGTTGTCCAGGTAATCGAGTCTCCAACCAACTATCTCTACAAGATGTACCGTAGTACTGGTCAACCCTCCTACTATCGCCAAAGACCACACATACGTACCCTCCGTCTGTCGCCAAATAGGGGCCTTAGTCTGGGACCGTAGTCCACCTGACACAATGAGCTCTAGACTCTAAGGCATGCCCTTCTACCTATGACCACTAACAACCAAGGCTTTGTTCAATTATGAATAACTTATTCAAGTATTACATGTTCAAGTCAAGTAATATCTTATTCAAGAATCATTTCAAGTAATACATTGCAAGATCATACTTATATATACAGCCCTTAGGCCAATTGAGCCTTAGCTCTACACTTTGCAATTTAATCTTGTCATTGAAGCAAGCAATTAACACATGCCATTTCTGAGGCATCAAGCAAGATCTTTAATTCAAGATTTATATCATGTTAACAAGCATTCAAATCATAGTGGTACATCCAAGTATTCATTCAAATTAATCACAATCAAGGCATCAAGGTTCAAGCATTTGTTTTCACTTTTCTTCTAGATAATTTAACAACATACATGTTACTATTAGATCCCAAGTTTTAGCTTAAACCATTCTTCCACTTTTCATCACAACTAAGCTTAAATCAAGTATATTAACATGGCATGAAATAACAAGAAATAAACATGCATCTTTGGTTAGGACCTAAGTCCCAACCCTATATTAAACTAAACTCACAATACTCCAAGCCTAGCTAATCTTGGATCCAAATCCCTTTGTTTCTAGCTTTCGAATGCTCCTCCTTATACCCTTCTCCAATGTTCTCTTCTCCCTCTAACATTTCATACAAGTAAATCAACGTCAAGACAAGATACATTCATTTCTTCAAAACAAGGCAACAATACATAATTCATTCATTTCAAAACATTAAAGCTGCTACTACTGCCTGGCAGCTTGTGCACTGCTTACTAAAATATGCATATCTTTCATTCCGTAAGTCGGAATTTCAATTGGATTACGCCATTTGAAAGCTAACTTAATTTTCCTTCTAATCATATAGGCCTTGAATTTTAATTATTTTCCAATTAATACAGTTTTTTGTTTAAAGACAGGGCAATTTACAACACTGGATAGTTTGCAATGTCCTTGGTGTTTCATTTCTATAATTCATTCTACAATCTAGAATTTAGTTCTGTTTTCTCATAATGATTTTAGACATATTAAGGCATTGTCCATAAAATTTTCAGCCTTAAATTTCCTTTATACAAATTTTGGTGATTTTTCAAAGTTACTGCCCAGAACAAAACATTCTGGGCAGATTTCACTAGTTTGAGTTTCTAGCTTCTTTAATCACCTAGATGACATTTCAAACATGTTAATTCAACTTATATACATATTCATACAAGTCTAGGTCAGTTTTATTCTCCTACCAATGTGATCAAAATAGAGCATTATAAAAAATCAAGCATGTTTACACATATTCAACTAGCAATGTGATCAAAACAATTTCATGCCATGTTACATTCAAGTCATATCAATTTAGCACCTAAATTTCCAGCAATTTCCAGAAACTTCCAAGTAAATTTCCAGCAACCATATACATTTTCTTAGCTATTTGATCAACAACACTCAATTAGATATTAAATCACCAAACGATTTAGCATTCAAGACTATATCACAACTCTTAATCGAATTATTCTCTTTAACAATGTACACATAAGTCAGTTCCAGCCATGGAAAGATTCATATCTATTTCCCAATGAACCCAAATCATCTTAATCCATAGAATCTTCTATTAGGTGCCTAACAATAATACTTATGAATGTAAACTCTTAAATTCAACAAGCAACACCAATTATGCCATTCGATCAAATTTGAATAAATCATGTTTACATATGTATAAATCTAACAAGCAGATTCTTTATAGTGTATATGACGAAATTACAACTCTAACTAGATTTCTTAACGTAGTATAGAAGGAAAAATAGTGAGCTTTTACCTTGTGCTAGAATTTCTACAAGAATTATCCAACCGGTTAAGCCAAATTCTAAAGCATGATGACTTCTCTTGCTAATTCTCTCCAAGCTCGGTAGATGGAAAAATGAATAGAATGAAAGAGATAACCATTCACCCTTCCACCGATTCTTACTCTTTGATTATCCAATTCTTTGACATGTGTAAGAGCCACACTATAAAATTTGATTTGCATGCAAACCTTAATCATTCAATGCTATTCAATTTAGTCCTTTCATTTTGAGCACTCAAATTTTATTTCTCTACAATACGGTCCTTAACTCTCTAGGTACAAAAGACCACTAGATAGGTCCCAACACTTGGAATGCAATCAAGGTTAACATTTTACTAAACCATAGTTTGGGGTATTACAACCCCTTTAAAATAAATTCACCCTCGAATTTACCTGAATTGAATAGGTGAGGATATTGATCTCTCATCGTATCTTCAGGTTCCCAAGTTGACTCTTCCATTTTATGATTTCTCCATAACACTTTCACCAAGGGGACATTCTTGTTTCGGATTGTCCAATGAATTGGGGACTAAGTTTCCCTTTTCTTCCAAATTGAAAGACTTTCTTCCAAGGGAACACTTTGAGGAAGACTTTGTCTCCAACATTGTATTGGATTTCTCTCCTTTTCAAGTCTGCATGGGCTTTTTGTCTATCGAAAGCTTGCTTCAATCGATCATGTATGATTTGAACTTTTTCTTCGGTTTCTCTGATTAATTGAGGTCCCAAAACCTTGTTTTCTCCCAATTCAGACCAGCACAAGGGAGTTCTACATTTCCTTCCGTATAGAGCTTCGAAGGAAGCCATCTAGATAGATGTCTGGTAGCTATTATTGTAAGCAAACTCTACTAGGGGTAGAGATTTCTCCCAATTCTTTCCGAAATCTATAACACAAGCACGTAGCATGTCTTCAAGTACTTGTATGATTCTTTCAGATTGGCCATCTGATTGAAGATGAAAGGCTGTGCTCAAATGCACTTTGGTTCCAAGGGCTTTTTGCAAGGAATTCTAGAATTGGGAAGCAAATCTGGTGTCTCGATTGGAGATTATAGATGTAGGTACACCGTATAATCGAATCACTTCACGAATGTATAGCTCGACTAAGGTTTCCAAGCTCATTTTCATTCGAACAGGGATGAAATGAGTAGACTTTATGAATCTATCAACAATCACCCACACATCATCGTTCTTTCTTAGAGTGGAAGGAAGACCAGTAACAAAGTCCATCGTAATCTGATCCCATTTCCACTGAGGGAATTTGATTGGCTAGAGCAATCGAGTAGAAACTTGATGCTCGGCTTTGACCCTCTGACAAGTTAAGCACTTTGAAACAAAGTTTGTGATAGCCGATTTCATGCCTGGCCACCAATATAGTGGTTTTAGGTCCTTGTACATCTTAACCGATCTAGGGTGAATCGAGAAAGAGCTTTGGTGAGCTTCTTGTAACATCTCGTGTCTTAGTTCTTCGTTGTTAGCAACACATACTCTATCCTTGAAATAGAGGAGTCCATTTGACTTAAGGGAGAAGTCAGAATTAGACTCAGAGTCTAGCTTGGACATGATCTTCTGAAGATCTAGATCAATTTGTTGGAGTTCTTTGATTCTCAAGATTAGGCTAGATTGAACTTGAAGTTTAGACAAGAATTTCCATCCATTGGATAAACGAAAATGAGCATTGATAGCCAAGGAAGCTATAAACGAATGGAAAAGATCATTAAGGGAGATTTTCGAATGTTAATTGTAAGTCAAGAAAAATCTAATTCGAATGGTTACTTGCAAGTCAAGAAAGAAATATTTTGAATAAATTATTCTAGGATTTAGATTTAAGGGTTTACCAGAGTATGGTCTGACTAAGGGCATCAGCAACCACGTTTGCTTTCCCTGGATGGTAGTCGATAACTAAATCGTAATCTTTAGGTAACTTTAGCCATCTCCTTTGCTTTCAGTTCAAGTCTTTCTGAGTTAGGAGGTATTTGAGACTCTTGTGGTCTGTGATCAAATTACATTTCTCCCCGTACAAGTAATGTCTCTAGACTTTGAGTGCAAACACGATAGCTGCCAATTCTAGATCGTGAGTAGGGTAGTTTGACTCGTGTGGTTTTAGTTGCCTTGAAGCATAAGCTACCACGTTTCCATCTTGCATTAGGACACATCCTAGTCCCAAATGAGATGGATCATTGTAAACAGTGTACTCCTTGCCCGATACTGGTTTGATGAGAACCAGAGATGAGTCAGAGCTTGTTTAAACTGATCGAAGCTTCGTTGTTGGTTCTCCGACCAAACAAAGGGTATATCTTTGCGAGTTAGCTTAGTCAAAATTGCGGCAATGGATGAGAATCCCTTGACAAAACATCGATAATACCCAGCTAAACCGAGAAAGCTTTTGACCTCACCAACATTCCTCGGAGGTCTCTAATCCAGGATAGATTGAATTTTCCTTAGATCTATTTTAATCTCTTCTGCCGAGATAACATGTCCAAGAAACGAAACTTCCGATAGCCAAAATTCACATTTAGAGAACTTTGCAAACAATTGACGTTCTCGAAGAGTTTGCAATATGATTCGAAGGTGTTCGGAATATTCTTCCTTATTCTAAGAATACACCAAAATGTCATCAATAAAGACGACTACGAACTTGTCAAGATAGGGCTTGAATACACGGTTCATGAGATCCATAAAAGCAGCTGGAGCATTCGTTAATCCGAATGGCATTACAAGGAATTCAAAATGGCCATATCGAGTACGAAAGGCTGTCTTGGGTACATCTTCTTCTTTTACCCTCATTTGGTAGTATCCCGATCGTAGATCGATCTTTGAGAATACTGCAGCATCTTTGAGTTGATCGAAAAGATCGTCAATCCTTGGGAGAGGATATCGATTCTTGATATTAAGCTTGTTCAATTATCTATAGTCAATACAGAGTCTCATAGTCCCATCTTTCTTCTTCACGAACAAGACTGGAGCACCCCAGGGAGATGAGCTAAGCCTAATGAAACCCTTGTGTTGTAGCTCTTGGAGTTGCTTCTTGAGTTCTTTCAACTCAACAGGTGCCATTCGATAAGGTGTGATGGACACCAGAGTTGTTCTAGGTTGGACATCAATCCCGAACTCTACTTTTCTAGTTGGAGGGAGACCAGGGAGGTCCTGAGGAAAAACATCGAGATATTCAGATACAATATGCACACTAGGTAAGCCGAATTCAAGTTCATCTTGTAAGACCATAGAAGCAAAGATCGAGGTCGGTTTCTTGTCAATTAGAAGAATTGATTCTTTTCCTAAACTCTAGGGTTAAAGTCTCCTATTTAGGCAATCTACCCAGGCTTCATGCTTGCTTAACCAATCTAGTCCCAGTACTAGATCGAACTCACAAGTTGGAAGTACATATAGATTAACAAGAAAAGGTACATTTCGAATGAATAGGGGACAATTTCTACAGATAAAACTTATGTTTGCAATTCCTCCTATTGGGTTCGAAACTACAAGGCTTTGTTTTACAATTTTAGGCTTTAAGTTCAACTTTACAATCAAGGTTGAGCTTGCGCTCTAGGTTCAGCTTGTTGATGTGGAGGATTCTGCTCCATCCTCACACTATCTCCTTCATTCGAAGAGCCTACGAGACTATCTTCATCCCGACCAAGCCATGTTTTAGACATTCTTCTTTCAAATAGAACACTTAGGAATTCGGTTTAGTTAAGCAAAGACACAAGCTATACTATACAAGTATCCTAGGTGGCACAAGTATCCTATATGATGCAAGAGAGCCCGGTTTAATCTTAGAACCGACTAAAAAGCTTTGATACCAATCAAATGTAACACCCCCTACCTGGGTTGGCAGCAAACCTATTCGGGAGCGTTACTAATTTACAAAACAAGCATGAACAAGTCAAGGATAGGCTAACTCATCCCTATTAGATGAGTTACTGAACTAACAAGTAACCAAACATACATTACTTAACTTGTAAGCAATCTTATTTACATACATTATAGGTTACCAAAAATTTTAATTAACATTATCATACAATCATCATCATTCGAATAGCTTAAGGACAATCATTCTTCCATTTCATTTCATTGTTTCTTAACTTAATACATGTAACATTCAATTGTACATACCTTGTCTCCAAGCAAGCAATATGCCAACCTTACCATTCGACATTTACCATTCAAGATTATAAAATACTTATATAACATGTCATGATCATACAAGACTATCTTAACACACAAGACATTCGATTGGCACAAGACTATATCAATTACTTTAATAAAATCCATGTATACATAACCATATGTGCAACAAATACTTCAATACATAGAATTTAAGTTCTTTACTTGATTTATATTAATAACCAAGTTCACAAGATAGTAGGCCCATTAAAGATCATATACATATATGCAAGATAAAGTATTCAAAATGCATGCACTAGACATTATATACAACTAAGTGCCACCAACTAGGGGAGTACAAAACAAGTATGTCTATACTTTAGCTATGCTTGTGTCTTGCTTTCAGCTTAAGAATTCAGGCTTCAGGATCAAGCAACGATAAAATCCTTTAACCTGTGGTTGGGAAGAATGGAAACGAGAGTGATAAGTACAAGAATGTACTTAGTGAGGTAGTAACTAGTTCTAACCAATTGTTAAGACATGTATCAATTAACTAAGTTTGAGCCTAATCAAAGTTGGAAATAGTTTGAATTCAAGCTTTAAATGCATACTTATCATTTTCAAATTTAGTGACATATCATTTCAAGCAAAAATTAGGCTCACATCAATGCAAGAAGGATTATAAACCATTCAAGTAGCAATTCAAGTATCAAGTAATTCAAGTATCAAGGCATTCAAGTGTCAAGAAATTCAAGTATCATGTAATTCAAGTATCAAGTAGTTCATATATCAAGAAACTCAAGTATCATGTAATTCAAGTATCAAGTAGTTCAAGTATCAAGACACTCAAGTATCATGTAAGATTTACTCTTTAATTATTTCTCATTTGCTTTTTTTAGTTTAACCATTTGGTATTTAGTTGTCTAGGTAATCGAGTCTCCAACCAACTGTCGCCACAAGATGTACCGTAGTACTGGTCAACCCTCCTACTGTCGCCAAAGACCACACATAAGTACCCTCTGTCTGTCGCCAGTTAGGGGCCTTAGCCTTGGACCGTAGTCCACCCTGACACAATGAGCTCTAGACTCTAAGGCATGCCCTTCTACCTATGACCACTAACAACCAAGGATTTGTTCAATTATGAATAACTTATTCAAGTATTACATGTTCAAGTCAAGCAATAGTTTATTCAAGGATCATTTCAAGTAATACATTGCAAGATCATACTTATATATACAACCCTTAGACCAATTGAGCCTTAGATCTACATTTTTCAATTTAATCTTCTCATTCAAGCAAGCAATTAACATATGCCATTTCTTAGGCATCAAGCAAGATCTTTAATTCAAGATTTATATCATGTTAACAAGCATTTAAATGATAGTGGTACATCCAAGTATTTATTTGAATTAATCACAGTCAAGGCATCAAGGTTCAAGCATTTGTTTTCACTTTTCTTCCTAGATAATTTAACAACATACATGTTACTATTAGATCCCAAGTTTTAGCTTAAACCATTCTTCCACTTTTTCATCACAACTAAGCTTAAATCAAGTATATTAACATGGAATGAAATAACAAGAAATAAACATGCATCTTTGGTTAGGACCTAAGTCCCAACCCTATATTAAAATACACTCACAATACTCCAAGCTTAGCTAATCTTGGATCCAAATCCCCTAGTTTCTAGCTTTCGAATGCTCCTCCTTAGACCCTTCTCCAATGGTCTCTCCTCGCTCTAACATTTCATAAAATTAAATCAAGGTCAAGACAAAATACATTCATTTCTTCAAAACAAGGCAACAATACATAATTCATTAATTTCAAAACATCAAAGATGATGCTATTGCCTAGCAGCTTGTGCACTGCATACTAAAATATGCATATATTTCATTCCGTATGTCGGAATTTCAATTGGTTTACACAGTTGGAAAGATAACTTAATTTTCATTCTAATCATATAGGCCTTTCATTTTAATTCTTTTCCAATTAATACAGTTTTTTGTTTAAAGATAGGGTAATTTACAACACAGGACAATTTGCATTGTCCTTAGTGTTTCATTTCTACAATTCATTCTACAATCCAGAATTTAGTTATATTTTCTCCTAAAGATTTTAGACATATTAAGGCATTGTCCATAAAATTTTCAGCTTTTAAATTCCCTTTATAAAAGTTTTGGTGATTTTTCAAAGTTATTGCCCATAACAAAGCATTATGGGCAGATTTCACTAGTTTGAGTTTGTAGCTTCTTTAATCACTTAGATGACATTTCAAACATGTTAATTCAACTTATATACTTATTCATACAAGTCTAGGTCAGTTTTATTCTCCTATCAATGTGATCAAAACAATTTCATGCCATGTTACATTCAAGTCATATCAATTTAGCACGTAAATTTCCAGCAATTTCTAGCAACATCCAAGTAAATTTCCAGCAACCATATACATTTTTCTTAGCTATTTGATCAACAACACTCAATTAGATATTTAATCACCAAACGATTTATCATTCAAGACTATATCACAACTCTTAATCAAATTATTCTCTTTAACAATGTACACATAAGTCAGTTCCAGCCATGGAAGCATTCATATCCATTTTCCAATGAACCCAAATCATCTTAATCCATAGAATCTTCTACTAGGTGCCTAACAATAATACTTATACATGTAAACTCTTAAATTCAACAAGTAACACCAATTATGCCATTCAATCATATTTGAATAAATCATGTTTACATATGTATAAATCTAACAAGCAGTTCTTTATAGTGTATATGACAAAATTACAACTCTAACTAGCTTTCTTAACGTAGTATAGAAGGAAAAATAGTGTGCTTTTACCTTGTGCTAGAATTTCTACAAGGATTATCCAACTGATTAAGCCAAATTCTAAAGCATGATGACTTCTCTTGCTAATTCTCTCCAAGCTCGGTAGATGGAAAAATGAATAGAATGAAAGAGATAACCTTTCATCCTTCCACCGATTCTCACTCTTTGATTATCCAATTCTTTGACATGTGTAAGAGCCACACTATAGAATTTCATTTGCGTGCAAACCTTAATCATTCAATGTTATTTGATTTAGTCCTTTCATTTTGAGCACTCAATTTTTATTTCTCTACAATACGGTCCTTAACTCTCTAGGTACACAAGACCACAAGATAGGTCCCAACACTTGGAATGCAATCAAGGTTAACATTTTACTAAACCATACTTTGGGGTATTACATATGGTACATTATGGAAAGTATTAATCATCATTACATCAATTTGTTTGTGTTCTCTAAATAAACAAGTAATAATCTATCTTATTACGCTCGCATTCAGGGGCGAAACATCAGTTTCTTAGTTTTATAGGTCATTATTCCTCATTAGGGACTTACTAGTCCATTTCCCACAATTTTCCAACTACTCAAACTCAATTTCATATTTTTTAGGTAGATTGCCTAGGTGGTACCGAAACACATCCTCTCTTACTGATATGGTACAATAGGTACCGGTACTCACCCTTTGTGTATCGATACGCAGCTTCACAAAAGAGATGGAAAACAAACACTAGTACTGGTACTCCAGCATTGAGTATCGGTATACCTCCAGTACCAATACACCTTGAGCGTATTGGTACAAACTTTGCTCACTAGAATTTTAATCCAACATTGGGTACCAACATAGATACCCCACTTACCAGTACTCGAGCCTAGAAAATGCCTTCTACAGGTGGGAAAACATCCTAACTTGGCTTTAAACTCTTCCAACTTACCCAAAATAATTCTTTAAGCTTTCTAAGTTATTCTTTGGGTTTAAAGGTGTCATTTTTCCAACTAATCAACATCAAAATCCTTACTTTGATTTCCCAAGATAAGTTTCACCCAAGCAACACCCATCAAACCATAACATCAAGCAAAACAATTAATTTATGATCCTCAATAATTAAAGTAGTCGGAGATGTACTGACCTTTAGTAACAATTACTGATTTAGGCTTCCAAGCAAAACCCTTCAACTTACTCACTTGACCCAAGCTTCGAGAAACTCCCAAATCGACCCCTCTTGCCATAACCACAAGAAAAACAAATAAAGACTTGAGGTAACAAGCTTAGCTTTGAAAATACAACCTAAAAATCATGGGAAAGCTCTATGGAAACCCCCAAAGCTTAAACCTCTTAAAAACCCATTTTTTAAAATCTTACCTTCTTACCTCAATATTATGCTTTTCTTAAAGCTCTTGAAAAGTGGATTAACATACTTAAATCTTGAATCCTACAAGGAGGAAATGATGTAGAAAGATGGGGTTTTAGAATTGAAACAAGGCTTGGAGGAGGGAAAAAGAATGAGGAAGAAGATGAGTGAATAAAAGGGTGTGGGTGATGATATCATCAAAAACCATTCTTTGTCTCCTCTATAACCCACGTGAAGACAAAGCCAATAAAGGGGATATCAGCTTTTTTATTTTTAAAAGGAATATTCAACACCTAAAACTCCCAACTTTCATCCTTCTCCCAAAAAGTCACAACCCAAGCTTATAAGGTCCAATTCTCATTCAACAAGGCCCAAACTTGGCCCAACTAGTCCAATTACTCCAACCAACTCGAGGGTCCTTAACTCTGGTCAACGCCCAAAGTTGACTTAGAAATTTTAGGTCATTACAACTCTTCCCTCATAAAAAAGAAATTTCATCCTCAAAATTTAAATGAAAGGATGAGATGCAACCATCACAGATCTAACCATTTTGCATCTCACATACGTTCTAATCGATTCTAAAATTCCTTTTCCAAAACTTCCTTAGCTAAAGCTCATAACATTAAACTCTTCAATATATCTTCATGAATCCCTAACGATTCATTCCTAACCATCGAACAACACTTACATTGAACTCCAAAATAGAACAACATAGGACAGACTCAAACGGTATTGTCCAAACATCCATTCAAGGAACCCAATTCGGATGAGTTCTATCTCGGTTAACAATCTTCTCTATAAACCTCACCCGTGTCTGGAAAATGACACCTTTCCAAGATACACCACTAGGAACACTTCTCTGTCTATTATCCACACCATGTTCAAACGTTTCAAGAACATGAAAAACTCTGACAACCGAACTCTACCACCAATCTATCTTGAATGAAAAACTCTCTTTCTTGGCTTGGCCAACCAAGAAGGGACTTAGCACTTCACTTTACTAAAACTAACCCCTAACTCAAACTAATAATAACTTATGATCATGCAATTTTACTACTCGAGCCACTTGTTTCCAACCAAAAACCGTTGCTGCTTACAAACTCTTACTATAGATCAAAACTCACCCAACTATCATCGAAGGTCTGAACATTCTCTTACAATCCAACCACTTAATTCCAATGAACAATTGAACTGTAACTCTAACAAGCCCTCAAGGATTTTCAAATGGGTCTTCCAACATGATCTATTACCATACAAGAACATCAATTCCACGTAACCATAGCCGATAAACCATATTTCTGCTATGCTACTCCGATAGTCTTCACATCATATTACCATATATGTAGACAACCCATCTCAAAAACTCAGTAGAGAAACATTCAAATCATCAAACTCAAGATTATACCGATGCGCTCGTGAGTCCAAACCACTTCACTACTTGTCCTTAGAGTCCAAACATCACACCAAACACAATCTTTATCACGACTTCCCTTTATCTTTCAACCTACGATACTCAAATTCTGAAAGATCATACGAAAACCTCAAAACTTTTCAACTAATTATAAGATCATCAACCCGTAGAAAACGGGTAACAATCTTTCACCATTACACCTTGGCTCACAACATCCAATGCCACCACTCTACACAACACCAACACAAGCACGTTCCAAGGTGAATCACTTGGCGACAACACCCGTATTCACTCACTTTTACAATGAGTTCCCACTGTCATACTACAAGGTGATGGACACTGACACCAAACTCGACATTACCTCTATCATGGGGTTCTATTCCACGATCAAGAGGTAAGCTTGCTCATTCCTCAAAGAGAACTTCAACATCCTCTTAAACGTCTGCAACTCTAAAGCCTCAACTCTTAACCCTCGTAGCTACTATATAGGCTAAGAACTTCTTGCAACCTACAAGGCTCTCCTTGAACAAACATCACAGGAGCGCAACACCCACGCTAGAGAGGTAATGGTTCCCCACGTCCATTATCAACAACCCGATTCATTTCGAACCCTGGAACTTTGAGACTTATAACCCCTTTGACCCGGCCTAGCCGCCAGGACTAAATCAAAGATTTTACATTAGGTTTATCGAAGAAAACCTAAACTAATAACCTAAATCGATCATTTATCAAAACACATTACGAATTTTACAAGTGGTTCCTTAGACCATTTAAACATACATTTAACCTGAGCAAATGGTACAACAAACCCCTCAACGGTTACAATGTATAATACCCACCAGCGGGAGAAAACGATACAATCACAACCCCTCGACGACTGAGGTACCCATGGTGGAGAATCGGTACAATCACAACCCCTCGACACACATGACGTGACTTATTATAGTGCACTTTAATCCCTATGGCATGACAACTATATCCGATAACATGATACCTCATTGTTTTCCATATGTATCGTTTAAACCAATTTCTAATGCAACAAACCATGCATTTCATATCATCAAAAATACTTTTCATAAATCATTTACCATACTTAAATATCCATATAAGATCATTTGCATCATAATCCATTTCTAAAACATGCATATAATAGTAGGTATCAAATCATAAACATAGGATAAGAAAATGAACTTTTCCAAACCGAAATTGAGAGCGAAATCATCTAATACTTACCTTCGAGCCTAGACAAGTGTTTCAAGCTTAATCTAAACTCCCAAAATCACTTTCGAACCTTTACAAAGATGTAAATCTCGTTTCTACTCACAAACAACATAAAGCTTTACTTGCTGATGTGAAACTACTCGTCTGACTTCTCCAAACCTTTGTCAATCGCTGTAGAATCGATATCCCCTATTTTATTCACATAACAATAAAGTATTAATGCATCATTATGCATCTAAAATCCCAGCAATCTCAATCCTTAACGTCACATCACCAAACACCACTATAAACCTTAAAAAATAATCGAAAACAACATCGGTTCCAATCTAAACAAAGCCCAGCCATAACCTGATGATTCAATCAACCTAACAACATTAATCAACATCTAAAAAATCCATAACCTCACCTTATACCTCCAGAAACAATATAACACCACAAACACCTCCAAAACTAACTATTCACAACTTATAAAATTAGCAATTCAACTAGTTTCGGGTTTCCTATTATAAATCCCATTAAATATCACCAAAATACACTTTAAACATGATCTAAACCTATAAAGATTGCAATGATTCAGATCAATAACCAAACTCAATAAATGTCTAAACAAAATTAACATTAAATCATCAAATCTTGATTTAATCTTTAAAACATAACATAAATCAATTCCAAAGTATCAAGAGCTTGGGAATTTCAATAATGAACCTTTTTATTAGTGGAGAGCAACGAAAATCACTTATAATGGTAGAATCCTTCCTCAATTGGCTTGCTTTTGAGGAAATCTCCAAAGTAGAAGTAGAAGATCTAAAGTAGAACAAATGAATCAAGTGTTGAAATCAAAAGTAAAATTGAAAAGATTGATTCCTGAGATTTTTAGAAAAGAAAAGGTAGTTTGGCTACTGAGAATTTGAGAGAAAAGATTGGGAGAAAAAGTAGTTTATGTGAGAAAATGATTTGGCTAATTAAAACAAACCAATTGAAACTCTTTTAATCTCTTTTATTAAATCCTTTTAAAAGTATTTTAAAATACCCAAATTAAGGAAAAAGTCTGATAAAACCAATTGGCTTAATAGATCCCTAAAGATTCTTAGTTTTAAACCTTTTACGATTTAGTCACCAAAAATAGTTTTCAAACTTTACATTTTAGTCACTAGGACAAAATGTAAAAAAATCCAACATTGTTTTATCAAATTGAGTTTATCAAAACCCTTAAAATAATAAATAAACATTTTCCACCATTTTTTGATATTTTATTTTGTGTTAAAATATTTATTTTGAATTAATTCCCGAAACTAAATCGAACTGACTAATCCAGTTCACTCGAACCATTTAACCTACCTAGCTAACTTCTAGGCCCAAATTAGAGGCATTACAACTCTCTCACACTTAAGAAATTTCGTCCTCAAAATTTACCTGATAGAAAAAGATAAGGAAACTGCTTTTTCATGTCCTCTCTCTTTTCTCACATTGCTTCCTCGACACCTCGATGTCGCCGCAACACTTTTACCAACTCAACAGACTTTCCACAAAGAACCTTATTGTTGGTATCCAAAATCCTCACTAGATCTTCTTCATAGGTTAAATCTGGATTCAACTCAACCTCTTCAATAGGCATCACATGGGATGGGTCTGATCTATACCTCCGAAACATCGATACATGGAAAACGTCATGCATCTTTTCCAACACCACGGGTAACCTTAACCTATAAGCGACTGGAAAAACACGCTCTAACACCTCGTAAGGCCCAATGAACCTCAGACTCAACTTACCCTTTCGTCCAAACCTCATTACCTTCTTTCAAGGCAAACCTTTTAGAAACACTATCACCAACCGCAAACTCAATTTCCCTACGCTTCAAATCAACATAGGATTTTTGCCTATCTGATGCCACTTTCAATTGATCACTGATAAGATTCACCTTCTCATTGGTGCCTTTCAACACATCAAGTAGAGAAACATACTTCTCACCCACCTCAGCCCAACAAAGTGGCGTACAACACCTCTTACCATACAAAGCTTCATACGGAGCCATTTGAATGCTCGCTTGATAACTAATGTTATAAGCAAACTCTACCAATGGTAGTTGCTTCTCCCACGTTCCTTGAAAATCAATGATGCAACACCGCAACATATCCTCTAACACTTGTATAAAATGTTTAGACTGGCCATCCAACTGAGGATGATACAAAGTACTGAAATTCAACCATGTACCCAAAGCCTTATACAAACACTCCCAAAACCTTGATGTGAAACTAGGATCCCTATCTAACACGATAGACTTAGGTGCCCCATGCAACCTCACAATCTCAGCAATATACATATCCGTCAACTTATCCAACGTATACATTGTATACACTACCAGAAAATGTGCACACTTTGTAAACCGATCAACAATTACCCAAATAGAATTCTTCCTTGATGACATCAAAGGTAAACCCATCACAAAATCCATGGTAATTCTCTCTCACTTCCATTCTGGAATCCTCAACGGTTGCATAATCCAAAAAAACTGATGCTCAACCTTAACACGCTGACACACCATACATCGGGCAACAAACTCCGCTACATCCTTCTTCAAACCAACCCAATAATACTCTTTCTTTAAATCTCGGTACATTTTTTTACTACCCGGATGTATAGTAAAAGGATTAGAATGAGCCTCAATCAAAATAGTGCACCTCAAATCAACATCTTCCGACACAACTATTCAACCCTTAAAACACAAGACACCATCATCATTAAAACAAAAAGATGTCTGATTATTGTCCATAATATCCTTAACATGTGGTACCAACCAATCATCATACGATTGCTTCTCCTTATTCAATTGTAACAATGATGGTTACACTTGCAAATCAGCCAATAACTCGCCGTCTCACGTCACACTTAACCACGCAAACATTACCCTCAACTCCATCGCAACCTTCCTACTCAGGGCATCGCCTACCACATTAGCTTTACCCATATGATACTCAATCGTCAAATCGTAATCCTTAAGAAACTCCAACCATCAGCGTTGCCTAAGATTTAACTCCTTTTGTGACATCAAATACTTCAAACTCTTGTGATCCGTGTACACAATACACTTCTCACCATAAGATAATGTCTCCAAATCATCAATGCAAACACTACAGTAGCAAGCTCTAAATCATTGGTAAGATGATTGTGCTCGTGCACCTTCAATTGTCTAGATTCATAAGCCACAACTTTCTCGTCTTGCATTAACACACACCCTAAACCAACATAGGATGCATCACTATAAACAACAAACTCTTTACCCGATTTAGGTTGAATAAAGGTTGGAGCTTGCGTCAAAGCCTCCTTTAACTTCTCAAAAGCTTGTTGACTACTCCCCATCCAATCAAAACGAACATTCTTTTGCACCAATTTAGTCAAAGGAGCAGAAATCCTCGAAAAATCATCCACAAAACAACAATAATATCCTACCAACCTAAAAAAACTACGAACCCAACACAGATTTAGATGACTTCTAACTCACCACCGCCTCAATCTTATGCGGATCCACACGAATACATTCCGTCTATACAACATGTCCAAGGAAAATCACTTCTCTTAACCAAAATTCACACTTGCTCAACTTGGAATACAATTGATTATCCAATAAGGCTTGCAACACAATTTGCAAATGTCGGTCATGTTCTTTCTCGGTATGAGAGTACACAAGGATATCATCAATGAACACAAGCAACAAATTGATTTAAATATTTGTGAAACATCCGATTCATCATATCCATGAAAAGCAGGTGCATTCGTCATCCCAAAAGGCATCACCAAAAACTCATAATGCCCATAATGTATGCAAAAAGCAATTTTCAATGCATCCTTATCCTTTACCTCAACTGATAATATCCATACCTCAAATCAATCTTGGAAAACATTGTAGCACCCCAGAATTGATCAAAAAAATCATCAATTCGAGGCAAAAGATACTTATTCTTAATCATCAACTTGTTCAATTGCCGATAATCAATGCACATTCTCATAGTTCTATCCTTCTTTTTCACAAACAACACTGGTGCTCCCTATGCGGCACATTTGGTCAAATGAAACCATGATCTAGCAACTCCTAAAGTTGTGTCTTCAAATTCTTCAACTCTTTAGATGCCATACGATATAGAGCAATCAACACCAGAGTCCTATCCACATACGTCTTGATACAAAACTCTACTTCCATATTCGGTGGTAAACCAAACAACTAATCTAGAAACACTCCTAAAAAATTACAAACGGTACAGATATCCTGAACAAGAACCTTCTTAATTTTTGGGTTCATAACATAAGCTAGATATGCTTGACACCCAGCTCCAACAACTTCTGCGGTTCTAAAGTTGAAACTACATTGAACAAGAATTTAACATTTTCGCCCACAACCACCACCTCATAATCATCAGTAGTTTTCAATGAAACTCGCTTGGTTTCAAAATCGACCATAGCCCTATACTCGGTCAACCAATCCATACCCAAGATTACATCAAAACCATGAAACGACAACTCCATCAAATCAACCGCAAACACATGACCATGAACTATAAAAGGATATCTCTTAAGCAACCTCCTAGCAAATACCGTCTCTCCAAAAGAACTAGTTACTTGCATACCCACATCTAAAACTTCTACAAGTATATCAAGCAAACGTGCATAGTCGTACAAGATGTATGAATGTGTAGAACCAATATCTATCAAAGAAAGTAATGACATGAACTGCAAAGTAAAAGTACTTGCAATCACATCTATGTCATTTCTTCCTTCGCGATACGCATAGATCTTTACAGGACCACCACCTTCAGGTTGAATAGCCATTGTATGACCAAAAGTCCTCTGACCCTCCTCTCGACACTGGAAATTACCTCGGCCACGACCATGGCCTCTCTGCGGTGCAACAACAGGTGCAGGAGTCTATCCATCCTTAGCCATCTGCAGATAATCACGTCTCAAATGATCCCGCAAAACACAACTCCAACATGTATTATGTGTAGCCCAACACTCTCTTAGATGACGTTTCCTACAGTGCCTACACTCGGGTATTATAGCATAGGTGTTCTAACCCTGATGTCCATGCACTACATTACCTCTACCACGTCTTTGATTAGGGAGATACTTCCTATCTCGATTCTTCTTGAATCGACCACCACCAACATCCAAATAGCAACTCTTTTTCCAGAACTTGAGCCCCTAGAATGAGAAGACAAACCCAAATTTTGCTCAATATCCTTGGCTCGGCTAACCAAGACATCAAAATTAGTGTAGTCTAAAGCCAAAATATAGGTCTCAACCTCCTTGGACAAACCGTATCAAAAAGATCACATTGCTAGTGATCATTAGGAACCAACTCAGGTGCATACTGGCTCAGTCTAACAAACTGAACCTTATACTCCAAAACAAACATATTGCCTTGGACCAAATACATGAACTCACGCTTCTTTTCATCTTGGTACCGAGTACCCAAATACTTCCTCCAAAAAATAGCATCGAAGAATTCCCAAGTCACATCCCTGTGTGTCATTCTCACTATAGTGGAAGACCACCAACTATAGGCATAACTTACATACTTATGCACACTCTATCTAACAAAGAATCCTTTCGGTACTCGTAAACAACTCCTCAACTGCCTTAGGAGCTAAACCTCTACACTTTGTACCTCCTAAACTACATAAATGCTCTAACAGAAGTCTTGGATTAACATCTATTGAGGGTGTTGATGCCTGAACATGCACTCCAGCCACAGCTGCTAGAAAAGCTCCAGCCATACCCTGAATCAACGATGTCATATCCCCAAAGAATAGACCAAGTAGAAATGGTGGCGTTTGCCCAAGAAGAAGTAACCCATCAGAATACATTATCTCGCTCCCAACTCCTTGCCCACCTGTAGTCTTATTTGTATTCGACCTATGCTCTCTTCTCGGTGGCATACCAAAATATATATCTATAGCATAAAAATTAAACCAAATATATAATTAGGCTAGCTTCAAACAAGGTTCTAAGATGTTCACGTTTCAAAAACAAAATCCTTTTATACTTGTATTAATAAGGCGATGTGTCCCCAAGGTTTTACCCCAATATATCAGACTTCAGTCATAAAATCATGTAACCAAACATTGTACATATCAAACAACATTACAAATAGTCACAACATACCTCTCAACTTTCACAAACATGGCTCTGATACCACCAAATGTAACCCTCTTGACCTGGCCTAGCCGTCATGACCGTGTCAAAGACGTTACATTAGGTTTGCCAAAGAAAACTCAAACTGATAACCTAAACCGGTCCTTTATCAAAATATAACAGATACACGGATATCGCAAGTGGTTTCTTAGACCACTTAAACATACATTTAACTGGAGCAAACGGTACAATAAACCTCTCGACAGTTACAGTGTATAATACTCATCAACTGGAGAAAACAGTACAATCACAACCCCTCGACCGCTGAGGTACACATGGTGGAGAATACGGTACAATCATAACCCCTCGACACACATGAGGCGGCTTATTATAGTGTACTTTAATCCCTATGGAATGCCAACTATATCTGATAACATTTAATCATCGTCACTTACAAATATATTCCATTTTAAACATGATGCCTCATTGTTTTCCATATGCATCGTTTAAACCAATTTCCAATGCAACAAACTGTGCATTTCATATCATCAAAAATACTTTTCATAAATCATTTACCATACTCAAATATTATCCATATAAGATCATTTGCATCAAAATCCATTTCTAAAACATACATATAATAGTAAGTATCAAACCATAAACATAGGAATAGAAAATCAACTTTGTCAAACTGAAATTGAGAGCAAAATCGTCTAATACTTACTTTCAAGCTTAGACAAGCATTTAAAGTTTAATCTAAACTCCCAAAATCACTTTCAAACCTTTACAAACTATAAATCTTGTTTCCACTCACCGACAACACAAAGCTTCACTTGCCGATGTGAAATTACTAGTCTGACGTCTCCAAACCTTTTTCAATCATTGTAGGATCGACATCCCCTTTTTTATTCACATAACAACAAAGGATTAATGCATCGTTATGCATCTAAAATCCCAACAATCTCAATCCTTAACATTACATCACCAAACACCACCATAAACCTTCCAAAAACAACCGAAAACCACATTGATTCCAATATAAACAAAGCCCAGCCATAACCTAACGATTCGATCAATCTAACAACATAAATCAACATCTAAAAACATCCCTAAGCTCTCCTTATACCTCTAGAAACAACATAACACCACAAACACCTCCAAAACTAACTATTCACAACCTAGAAAATTAGCAATTCAACTAGTTTCGGGTTTTCTTTTATAAATCCTATTAAATATCACCAAAATACACTTTAAACATGATTTAAACCAATCAATATTGCAATGATTCAGTTCAATAACCAAACTCAATAAATTTCTTAACAAAATTAACATTAAATCATCAAATCTTGATTTAATCTTTAAAACATAACATAAATCGATTCCAAAGTATCAAGAACTTGGAAATTTCAATAAAGAACTTTTTATTAGAGGAGAGAAATGGAAATCACCTCTAATGGTAGACTTCTTCCTCAATTGGCTTGATTTTGATGAAATCTCCAAAGTATAAGTAGAAGATCCAAAGTAGAACAAAGGAATCAAGTGTTGAAATCAAAAGTAAGATTGAAAAGATTGATTCTTGAGATTTTTCGAAAAGAAAATGTAGTTTGGCTGTTGAGAATTTGAGAGAAAAGATTTGGAGAAAAAGTAGTTACGTGAAAAAATGATTTGGCTAATTAAAACAAACTAATTGAAACTCTTTTAATCTCTTTTATTAAATCCTTTTAAAACTGTTTTAAAATAGCCAAATTAAGGAAAAGTCTTATAAAACTAATTGGCTTAACAGCTCCCTAAAGATTCTAAGTTTTGACCCTTTTACAATTTAATCACTAAAAATAATTTTCAAACTTTACATTTTAGTCACTAGGACAAAATGTCCAAAAATCCAACATTGTTTTATCAAATTGAGTTTACCAAAACCCTTAAAATAATAATTAAATATTTCCACCTTTTTTCCATAATTTATTTTGTGTTAAAATATATATTACGAATTAATTCATGAAACTAGATTGAACCGACTAATCCAGTTCACTCGAACAGTCTAATCTACCTAGCTAACTTCTAAGCCCAAATTCGGGGCATTACAAGACTATTGTTTGAAAACCAAGGACCAACCTATACTAAGGTAACATCCACAACTATGGAAAGAGTAAATCTAACAAGTCTATGGGGACTGTTACGCTCAATCCTCACTCACCATCCACGGTAAAAACCTTACCTACAAGCACATACGAATTTAACGACTTAAAACAACAACATCAACCTCCAAATCTTACCACAATATTTATTCAAAGAGAACCAAAAATATTGTATGAACAAGAGATCAAGATTCTATCAATGAAACAACTGAAATCAAAAGAAACATAGGTACCTAACATATAATCAGAGGCAAAGTTGTCATCCCAGGCCTAAATGGCAGATTGACTCGCAATGGCAGATTGTCATCCCAAGCCTATGGTATGTTATGAAAAGTATTAATCATCATTACATCAATCCATTTGTGTTCTCTAAATAAGCACGCAAGCATCTAACTCATTATGCTCACTTATAGGGGTGAAACATCAGTTTATTAGTTTTACAGGTCATTATACCTCATTAGGGACCTACTAGTCCATTTCCCAGAATTTTCTAACTACTCGAACTCAATTTCATATTTTTTGGTAGATTGCCCAGGCAGTACCGATACACATCCTCACGTATTGATACGGTAAAATGGGTATTGGTACTCACCCTTCGCGTATCGATACATGGCTTCACAAGAGAAATAGAAAACAAACACCCAATATCGGTACTCGAGCTTCGAGTATTGGTACAACTATAATACCGATACACCCTGAGCATACTGGTACAGACTTTGGTTACTAGAATTTCAATCTAACATTGGGTACCGGTCCAAATACCCCGAGTACTAGTACTCAAGCCCAGAAAATGCCTTCTACAACTGGAAAAACATCCTAACTTGGCTTTAAACTCTTCCAACTTACTCCAAATAATTGTTTAAGCTTTCTAAGATATTCTATGAGTTTAAAGGTGACATTTTTCCAACTAATCAACATCAAATCCTTACTTTGATTTCCCATGATAAGTTTCACCCAAGCAGCACCCATCAAACCATAACATCAAGCAAAGCAATTAATTTATGATCCTCAAGAATTGAAGGAGTTAGAGATATACTGATCCTTTACCAACAATTCCTAAATTTAGGCTTCCAAGCAAAACCCTTCAACTTCCTCACTTGACCCAAGCTTGGAGAAACTCCCAAATTGACCCCTATTGCCATAACTACAAGAAAAACGAATCAAGACTTAAGGTAACAACTAGGGATAAGCTTAGCTATGAAAATACAACCTAAAAATAATAGGAAAGCTCCAAGGAAAACCACCAACACTTAAACCTCTTAAAACCCATTTTTGAAAACCTTACCTTTTTACCTCAATATTATGCTTTTCTTGATGCTCTTGAAAAGGGAATTAACATACTTAAATCTTGAATCCCATAAGGAGGAAATGATGTAGAAAGATGGGGTTTTAGAAGTGATACAAGGCTTGGATGAAGGAAAAAATGATGAGGAAGAAGATGAGTAATAAAGGGTGTGGGTGTGGGTGATGATATCATCAAAACCCATTCTTTGTCTCCCCATATAACCCACGTGAAGACAAAGATAATAAATAGGAGATCAACCTTTTTTTAAAAAGGTATATTCACCACTTAAAACCCCCAACTTTCATCTTTCTCCCAAAAAGGTCACAACACAAGCTTATATGGTCTAATTCTCATCCAACCCAAACTTAGCTCAACGGGTCCAATTACTCCAACCAACTCGAAGGTCCTTAACCTGGGTCAACGCCCAACGTTAACTTAGAAATTTTAGGTCATTACTTGGTCAACACTCAATTTTTTGCCACTGTTGCTGGCACTCATCTTGTCCTCAATGGTTAAGTGCTTCAAACTTCAACCTTGGCAAGTTTCGAGAGCTGGCCTTGAAAGGTAATGTAAATTGAAAGCAAAACTAGACCATAGGAATTTTTTGCCACTAATCAAACTTTTGGAAGTGATAATGGGACATAATTCTTTAATTTAGCTTGCTCATAATTTTTAATTCTCTTGGAATAATACAAAAAGAAGTGTCCACACCCCTCAACAAAATGGGGTTGCTGAACGTATACACTAACATTTACTTGAGGTAACTACGACTTTAAAATTCTATTCTCATGTTCCTGTAAAATTTTGGGTGAGTGTATTAGTACAACTTGCTATTTGATAAATAGATTACCTACTTCAGTTCTGAACTGGATTTCTCCTTTTGAGAAACTATTTGCTAAACCACCTCTCTTATCTCATTTAAAAGTTTTTGGTTGCCTTGCTTATGCTACTTACCCTAACTATCATGCAAGTTTTCACCCAATGCTATTGCTTCAGTCTTCATGGAGCATCCCTCACCTAGAATGGTTACTGTTGCGTATTTTGAGTGCTTTGCAATTGGTGCAAGTATACACGTCGCAAGTTATAGTATAGTAAAGATATCGACTCCACAGGGATTGGTGAAACTCTAATTTTTAACTTCTTGCACTAAAAAGATAAATGAATAGTAATGATAGGTGTTTGGAAGTAACAAGCAAAATAATTAAACTAGTAAAATAAATGAAGAAAGTAATCAAATAAAAAGAGTAGGATGGGTTATTGTGAGTAGTGGTGTGAGGGCTGTTTGGATTGTCGTGGCAATTGATTGCTGATGCAACTCAATTGCTAAGGCAACTAAGACCGGCTAAATTGTCGTGGCAACTGGGTTCCTTCCTTCAAAGCTCGACGAAGCATTCTTCAATGTCTTCTTGTTATCCCTAATCGAAGAACTAGCTAATTGTTCATGCCTTGGTGATACATCCCTACGTTAACCTTGGGTGAACAACAACCGATCTATGCTCATCTTAGCCGTTGAAATCCAATCCTTATTCCTAAGGTGGATTAATCTTCATCGATGATTTGTTGAATGAAGATCATGTTCATTCATTTCTTGAATCTAACTTTCCCAAGTATAGATAAATTGATAGCTCTCGAGATCCTCTCCCAATTCACTCAAAATCAAAATTAAGAACCAAGAATGAAAAAACTTTGAATTTAAATTGCAATAAAAAATGTAACCATCCAAATATTTATCACAACCATATCCCAAATAACCCCAGGCAATTTAAATTAGTTCAAGGCTGGGAAGAAGAAAATTCAATAAAAATAATCCCAGACATGGATCGCATAAAGTAAAAATGAAAAAGATGAAGTGTGCGATCAGCATTCTCTCTCTAATTTGATTCCCCAAAAGTCAACTCTCCAAAACTGTGATTTGCTCTTCTATTTAAAGGGGATGATGCGATCAGCTTTGTTGTTAATAAGGAGGATTTAAATGCGTTTGAATTCCCTGGAGATATGATCCTTATCTGATCAGGCATTTGATATTTGAATCTGGGCTTTATCTTCTGCGATCTTGATAATGTTGCGAATAATGTTGTATTTATTCAAAATTATCCAGATATGCCACGGCAATCAGCTTCAGCAACTCCTTTAGAAATGACCTATTCTTTCCATGACAACTCTTTAGAAATAACCCCTACTTACCACGACAATCTCCACTTGCAAAAAATAAAGCATACCAGTAGTGAAGTTTCCACAAAATCCAACCAAATACAATACCAAGCTCATTAACTAAGGAAAGTAGGAAACTATGCATGAATGCCTATCAATGCAACTAAAATGAGCCTAAGTCTAACAATAATATAAGTAAAAAGGGCAAGAAAATAGTACTTTTGTATACTCATCACACCCTAAACATGAACTATTGCTTGTCCTCAAGTAATACAAAACTAACAAGCACCTGCCAAGGCATTTATCAAACATGAACAAGTTGCATACCTAACTTAAATCCTCATAACCGTGGCAACTAGATTTAATTACCTTTGTGACTTTAGGCAAAATGCAGAAAAAATACTCAAAATTCAGAATGATGCAAGTGAAGTGTATGCATATGTATAATTTAATCATAGGAGTTCCTAGCAAAACCTTAGTTTTATTAACTTGTCGAGGCAAGCGATCTAACTAGAGCCAGTTTCAGGCACCTCTAGTAATTCTTCTTCTTTTTATTTTTATACTAGAGCCAGTTTCGAGTACCTATAGAATTTGCAAGATCCCTAAGACTAGAGCTAGATGGGCACCTCTAGCTAAGGTTTATTGTTAATCATTTTTCATCATTTTTTTGGCTAGAGCCAGTTTCGGGCACCTCTAGCATTGTTTTTAATATTTCCTTACCTAAGGTTCACTAGGTTCTCCTAAATTAACAAGTCACAACAGTATTTATTAAAGTTGTATCATAACAAAATCCTAAACAACTTTCCATGCTAACCCTAATGTCAAAAGTTCTCTTAATCTAATGTCGTGGCAATTAAATCGTCATCAGATATCACAGCATGTTATTAACAAGTTCAGTCAGGCAAATTGTCATGGCATGTGATGCAAACTACCATGAGAAATGCATGTTAACATAAAAAACATAAGATGAAAAACAAGTGAATGCAAATGCAACTAATCATGAAACAAACAAAGACAATCCCCCCAAACTCGAGGAAAGCATTGTCCTCAATGCATGCAAAATTAAACAAATAAAAAATAAAATGCAAATGAGTTAGTCGGAGAGGTCATCACCTCAAATGACTAGTTTCCTTCAAGCCATTTGCTTGGTCCATTTTTTAGCTCTTGGTGGTTGTTGACGCGTAGTTGGTGGTGCATCTTGAACTATAGTTAACATAACCTCTTCACCCGGTTCATCTTCCTTGGCAACCTCCTCAACTTTAGAAGCTTTACGCTTTGATGGAAATTTTGATGGCAGGGCGGAGGAGACTTTATTAGTACGGACATAGAGTCATCTGAATCTGAAAAACCATGAAGAGATTTAGTACGAGAAGGATCAACAATATGGTCCTTACCTTTTTGTGGGATGGCAGTTTGTGGGTTCTTGATCGAAAAAAAAGAAAATAAGAAAGAAAATCTAAAGAGTTCAAAAGAAGGAAAAAAGTAAAGGAAAAAGAGGAAGTAGTTGGGGATAATGTGATTTAATGGTGGACTAAAAAGTTTGTAGATGTGATGGATGGATGAGTTATCAATGGGGAAAATGAAAAAACAATGATGGTAGGAGAAGGGGAGTGTACGGCTAGGGTGTAGGAAATGGAGGAAAAAAAAATTTTTGGGTGAAAAATTTCAAAGGGGTGATTAAATCCCCTAAGAAATAGCTGACTTATCCATTTCAAAAGGATAGATTTTTATTTAAATGAATTTATATCTAAGCCCAACTCCTTCTCCTTTGAACTCTTATCCTAAAATTCAAACAAAAAGATAAATATTAAAAAATATATAATAAAAATAAAAAGATAAAGGAAAAAGATAAATATCGAAACAAAAATAAATATAACAACTAAATCAAATAAAAATAAAAGATTAAGGCAAAGAAAATACAAATTAAAAATAACGAAAACAAATAAAAAGAAAACTAAAAACAAGTTTGAAAATTTTAAAAACTCTTAGAAATAGCATTTTCATGCATCTTCTAAATGAAGAGTCCTCTTATCGTGCAGAACAAGTGCATTGTTATAATCCGTCAAACGTTTTCCTTTATCTTGCCATGGCAACATCTCCATTGCGTTTGTCGTGGCAAGTGGTAGCTTCTTATCTGGAAATTCATCATGGGCCTCCGGGTTCATGCCTTCCTTGTGCCGCTCCAAGGTGCCGATCAACCTATTTCCCTGCTCAGATTGCAACTCAAAAGAGAATGTCATGGTCAAGGTATTATCCTTTCCCAAATAAGCATAACTTAATTGCCCTGGCAGTGAATTTAACATTAAAGTGGGTGGTGGTTGCTCAATTAAAGTTTTAGGGGAGTTAATTTCCTTACTTGGATAGTCAAGAAATTAGAAATTTTTACCGGGTGACTCACAATCCGATTCACTTCTTATTGGGCTACTTCGTCTGGCTCTTGCTCCTCGATGTTCTTAGATTCAGATTCGGTAGTCAAATAGTGATCATGCCAATATGTCTCGAGCTCTGCATCAATGAAATCAACATTATGGCATTCCTCTGGGTCATCTGCACATTTGAGTGCGCTAGAAACATTGAGTGTGACTTTCTGCTCATTCACCTGAATCATGAGTTATCCTTTCTCGACATCGATCAGTGTTCACCCCATCGCTAAGAATGGTCTTCCAAGAATGACAGTTGCGCACTCATCTGCTTCACAATATACAATAATAAAGTCAGCTGGAAAAATAAATTCATCCACTCTTACTAAAATATCTTCGATTTTCCCCTCGGGTTGAATGTAGGATCTATCGACAAGTTGCTGTATGACTGTAGTAGGTCTCGCCTTTCCTATGCCTAGTCATTGGGAAATAGATTTTGGCATTAGATTTATGCTTTCTCCAAGGTCACACAATGCTTTGCCAACATAATGGCTACCAATAGTGCATGGTATCGTGAAACTGCATGATCCTTTAATTTCGGTGGCAATTGGTTATACAACATTGCCATACACCCCTTTGTCAAGGCAACTGTCTCAAACTCGTTCAGCCTAGTTCGATTAGAGTCAATATCTTTAAGGAACTTAGCATAATTCGGCATTTGCTCTATTTCCTCAACTAGTGGCAAGTTGATGTGAACTTTCTTTAAGATATCAAGAAACTTCTTGAATGGGTAGTCATGTTTCTGCCTTTTTAGCCTCTATGGAAATGGTGGCGGTAAACGGATTTCTTTTCCCTTACTCATCTCATCCGACTTGGTAGTGTTGGATGAACTTACCGCGGTAAGTGGATTTGCCGTGGCTACTTCTGAAGGCTCATCATCAATGATTGCTATGGCATTGTTGTTGGATACATCTTTTTGAGTAGGATTAATATCCTTAGATTGGATAGATCCATCACTTGCTTTTGTTCCATTTCGGGTGGTGATCACCTTACACTACTCATGGCCCGTTCCTCTTATGACCTTAGTGTCGCTGGGTAGACCGCCTTGTGGTATTCAAGATCAGGGCAAATTGTCCGACTTGCATCACCAATGCTTTCAAAACTAGTCCTTGACTCTGCATTTGCACCTCGGTCCTGTTAATAAAAGTGTCAGTCTTTTCCATGAAATTACTAGTCTCGGCCATATAAGATTCAATTTTAAACATGAAAGCATTTAAAGAGTTTTCCAAAGAACTAGTTGATGTTGACTGTTGCTGCGGCATTTGTTGACGTGGCATGTTCTGCTAGAATCCTGATGCTTTTCGTATTCGGCATTGCTGATTATTGGAGTTGTTCTGGTTACTCCATGAAAAATTTGGATGCTTTTTCCAGGCCGTATTATACGTTTTGGAAAATGCATTGTTGTTCCGGTTATAATTCCTAACATAGAAACTGGACTCTGGGTTCTGTATACACTTAGAAGAATCATGGTCAACATTACATAAATCACAAAATGGACCTATTACCTTGACCTCCTGTAGGTTGTTGGGTCTCTTCATTTTCCTAACCAAATTGGTTAATGTAGATAACTGTGCTAAAATAGTATCTGATGATTCTAGCTCAATTGACGAGGCATTTTGTCTGACAATTCCCCTTCTAGTGGTTGGTAACTGATAATCATTTTTGGAAAATCTGTCCAAAATCTCCCAAGGTTCTTCTTCTGATTTGTCTAGAAGCGTACCATTTACCGAGGCATCTAGCATCATCCTCATCGGTGAGTTGACTGAATGGTAAAACATTGTTACTTGTGTCCAATATATGAATCCATGCATGGGACATTTGCATAAAAGCTCTTTGTAACACTCCCAAGCCTCGTACATGGACTCATTATCTACCTGACAAAAAGAAGTAATGTCATTGTGCAGTTTATCAGTCATATTTGTAAAAATAAATCTAGAAAGAAAACTCCGCATAGATTTGTCCAAGAGTCTAAATATTCAGATGGGATACTATTTAACCATGATTTCACCTTATCCCTCAGTGAATAGGGAAATAATTTTAGCATTAGGACGTCTTCAGGGACTCTTTGTTGCTTAAATAAATCACAAATCTCTAGGAACAATTTGAGATGTTGTCTGGCATCCTCTGTTGCTGATCCGCCAAACTGACCAACTATGTTGATCATATTAAACATCACAGGATTCAACTCGAAGTGAGTGTCTTGAATCTCAGGTGTGACAACTCCTGGAGTGAGACCGTCAAGATCTTGCTCTAAGTAGTCCCGGATGGGTCTATTTCGTACAATAGCAAGTTGATCCCGTAGATTTTCTACATCTCCTCTACAGCATTTTAGTTGCCATTGGCATTCAGGTTGCCAACTAGATTATAAGGTGGATCTGCCATTTCTGCTCTCTTCTACGTCTATGAAGAACGCGTTCAATCTCTAGTTCAAATGGATAGTTTGACGTTGTAGGTCTTGCCCTGGTCATACACTAATGCAAAACCAAAGTTATTAGCCTCTTGAAACTGACAACAAAAATAAATAAAATAAACAAAGATGCAAGAAAATAAAAACAAAGTCACTATTACCAATCCTCGGCAACGATGCAAAAAACTTGTTATGTGTTTTGAGTACTTCACAATTGGTGCAAGTATACACGTCGCAAGTTATAGTATAGTAAAGATATCATCTCTAAAGGGATTGGTGAAACTCTGATTTTTAACTTCTTGCACTGAAAAGATAAATAAATAGTAATGATAGGTGTTTGGAAGTAACAAGTAAAATAATTAAACTAGTAAAACAAATGAAGAAAGTAATCAAATAAAAGAGTAGGTTGGGTTATCATGAGTAGTGGTGTAAGGGCTATTCGGATTGTTGTGGCAATTGATTGCTGAGGCGACTCAATTGCTGAGTCAACTCAATTGCTAAGGCAACTAAGATAGGCTGAATTTCCATGGCATTGTCGTGGCAACGGGTTCCTTCCTTCAAAGCTTGGTGAAGCATTCTTCAATGTCTTTTGTTATCCCTAACCGAAGAACTAGCTAATTGTGCACGCCTTGGTGATACATCCCTCCGTTAACCTTGGGTGAACAACAACCAAACTACGATCCTCTTAGCCATTGAAATCCAATCCTTACTCCTAAGGTGGATTAATTTTCATCGACGATTTGTTGAACGAAGATCATGTTCATTCATTTCTTGAATCTAACTTTCCCAAGTATAGATAAATCGATAGCTCTCGAGATCCTCTCCTAATTCACTCGAAATCAAAATTAAGAACCAATAATGAACAAACTTTGAATTTAAATTGCAATCAAAAACCTAACCATCCAAACGTTTATCACAACCACAAGCCAAAATAACCCCAACCAATTTAAATTAATTCATGGATGGGGAAGAAGAAAATTAAATACAAATAATCCCATACATGGATCGCATAAAATGAAAATGAAGAAGATGAAGTGTGCAATCAGCCTTCTCTCTCCAATTTGATTCCCTAAAATTTGACTCTCCAAAGCTGCGATTTGATCTTCTGTTTAAAGGGGATGATGAGATCAACTTTGTTTATGATAAGGAGGATTTAAATGCTTTTGAATTCGCTGGAGATATGATCCTTATCTGATCAGGCATTTGAAATTTGAATCTGGGTTTTATCTTCTGTGATCTTGATAATGTTATGGATAATGTTGTATTTATCCATAATTATCCAGATATGCCACAGCAATCAGCTTTGGCAACTCCTTTAGAAATGACCTCTTCTTACCATGACAACTCATTCAGAAATGACCCCTGCTTGCCACGGCAATCTCCACATGCCACGGCAATCTAGTCCTGCACAAAATAAAGCACACCAGCAGCGAATTTTCCACAAAAACCAACAAAATGCAATACCAAGCTCATTAACTAAGGAAACTAGGAAACTATGCATGAATGTATATTAATGGAATTAAAATGAGCCTATGTCTAACAATAATATAAGAAAAAAGGCAAGAAAAACAGTTCTTTTGCACATTATTCATTTACCTTCTTTTCAATCTTGAGACAAAGACTTTCTTTGTTAATAGAGATGTTGTGTTCCATGAGTCAATTTTCCCCTTTCATTTCACTAAAGAGTCTTACTCTCCATTTTTTTCCTTCTCAACATTTTTGTCCTTGATTCTAAATTTCTTGATATTTTTACTTCAACTTCTCCTTTTTTTCCCATTCATACCTCTGCAACATATTTCCCTGATGTTTCACCCTCTACAATCTCAATTGATACTCACAGGTCTCCTATTCCACCTGTTAGACATTCTTCTCGTGTGTCTAAACCCCCTTCTTGGTTAAATGACTACATTTGCTCTGCCAAGCCTTCTTCTTCTTCCACTGGTCAGTATTCTATTTCGAATTCCAATTTTTATTGTCATTTACCTTTTAAGACTCTAAGTTTTCTTTCTTCTACTACCATTGTTGAGCCTAAATCCTATTATGAATCCATACATAACCCATTATGGATTCAAGCTATACAAGAGGAGGTTCATGCCTTAGATTCAAATGGTACTTGGTTTTTGTGCCTTTGCCACAAGGTAAAGCTCCCATTGGATACAAATGGATATACAGAATCAAGTACAAAGCTAATGGTTATGTTGAGCATTTCAAAGCACATTTGGTTGCTAAAGGATATAACTAGAAGAAGGGATTGATTATTTGGACATGTTTTCTCCTATGGCAAAATTGGTCACTGTTCGAGTGGTGCTTACCCTTGCTGCCATGCTCGATTGGCATTTATTTTAAATGGATGTTCACAATGCATTTTTGCAAGGTGATTATTAACTCATCAAAAGTACTAAATCTTAATCTTATTTCACATTGTCTTTGCTTGCCTTTAAGTGTGTTTAGTTGCATTTAGCCTTAAAATTCATGCATTTGCCTAAGGAGTTAGGAATTGTGTTATGCCAGTGTGAAGGGTTGCTTTATTGGCATTATTGCAGGCTCAGCAGAGAATAATAGGTTTGGCAGAGCAAAACAACACAGAAAGGAAGGAATGCCAGAGAGAATGTCGAGTTGCTGTTGGCAGCGATGGACCAAAAATTGTCAAAGCACCGGTTGACAGAGAAGAAGAGTTTGATGCCCGGCCGAGTAGCTGTTGGACCATGATGACATCAGCCCTAGGTTTTAAATATAGGATAAAATGATCATATCCCTTATCCCTTGCGCATTCAAATTCAAATTTCAAGGCTTATCCTAGGCGTCTCTTGCTTGCCTATTTAAAGAAGAAAAGGAGATCAATCACGAAATGAGGGGGATTAGAAGAGATGATCGGATTGAGAGAAAGGTTGCACCAAGGAGACGTGGTTCGACCAGCTTGACCAAGATCTTGGACATTGAAGGGCTGCATCAACGGCCTTCTAGCCCATTCTCTTTGTTTTAAATTGTTTTTATTTTTAATGATGATGATGTTGAGATACGATTATGGTTTTTGGATGGATACACCCACCATGAACAAAACATTTATAGTTGGTGGGGGTGTTTACGTTTTAACGTTATTTTCATGTTTAGTTTTAATATTCAAAAATGCCTTGGCATTGTTTTCCCTATCTAGCATGTTTTACAGTTTTCTAAATTTTGTGCCAAGCGACCACTGGCACAGTATGCTTATTGCACCTTAATATCTTAACAAACTTAAGGGGCAATGATTAGTTGCTAAATACTAAGGTGAGATGCTTCGACGGAAAATGTTCAAGTAGATGAACTTACTTCGAGACTGAGTCTACCCCTTAGGAGTATAGATTGGGACTTAATCAAATTGATTTATGAAAAACATCAATATAGAGATATAAGGGTTTTTACATGGTTAATTTCGGGCATTGTCGTCGATAGAGGCAATGCCAACTTTGAATCTGCTTGGCAATAATATCAAGGCAGAAAATTATTAAAGGCTGGCATGAAAAGCGTGAAAAATAGGCATCCCTTGCCAATGCTCATCACTTATTTAAACTCTCTTTGTGCCAACGTTGTTTTCCTTTTATTTCTTTTCGTTTAAACTGTTTTCAAAACCAACTTCAAATCAACAACACTTTCCCTTTGACGAGTAAACAAGCAAGGCAAACAAACTCTTGGCTAATACTTGTGGGATCAATAACCAGTTTACTGTTGTATTACTTGCAGAATGTGTATACTTGCACGTAAAAGACTTAGTCTTGCCACTATTTTCATACATTTCAATACATTTTTCACCCTTTTGCCAAGCATTCATACAGTCGAACAAGTTTTTGGAGCCGTTGTCGGGGATTGCAATGGAGTTTGTTGTTTTTAAATTTTTACTTGTCTTCTTTTTATTTTTGTTCTTTATTTTATTTCTTTGTTTTGACCGGTGTTTGACCAAAAACTGCCATGTGGTGGAAGATTGGCTATACATCCGAAAATTGAAAAAACTCTGCAAAGGTTAAAGAAAAAGATTCGAGAGATGGCTCAACAAGGCAATAGAGGAAATGGTGTGTTAAACAATGAGAAAAATCCACCCAATAACAATAGAATACCACCAGCTCATGTTGCCCCAGCTGTTAATATGGAGGAAGAGAGACCTATTAGAGAACACTCGACACCAAACATTGACAATTTGATGCCATGACTAATTTGTCCCAAGGTAAATACACCCAATTTTGAACTTAAATCGGTAATGATACAAACGCTTTTGAATGTAGGACAATTTGATGGAGCAACTACTAGAGATCCAAGGCAACACTTGAAGCAGTTCATGGAAGTTTACCAGCTATTTCAGCAGCCTGGAGTATCGGAGGATATAGTGAAGCTAAAGTTGTTTACATTTTCTCTAAGAGATAGAGCAAAAACGTGGCTAAGTTCTTTGCTACCTGGTTCTGTCACCTCATGGGGAGATCTATGCTAGAAATTTTTGTTACGATTTCCAGCCACCTAAACTCACCTCCAAGCTGAGGGGTGAGATCATCACATTTAGGCAGGCTGATGATGAGACCCTATATGATGTTCGGGAGAGAGATAAAGATCTATTGAGGAGGTGTCCCATGCATGGATTCCTGAAATGGACCCAAGTGGAGACCTTCTACAATGGCTTTAATGTGCAAACTAGAACAGTTGTTGATGCGTCGGCAAATGGCTCACTACTTGACAAAAACTATACAGAGAGGCAGTTGGCATCCTTGATAGGATTTCAATCAACAATTTTGAATATCTTACTTCCAGACTTGGGACCGACACTAAAACTGGTGGGAAATTATAAATAGATGAGCTCACATCCATCCACGCTGAGATTTTCAATCTTAATAGCATGGTGAGAACTTTGCAAAAGAGTTGTGAGGCCCAAGAACTTAAGGCATTAGCCCTATTCTGTACAATATGTGGAGAGGATCATCACACGAAAGATTGCCCTGCCAACCCTGAGTCGGTAAATTTCGTTGGAAATTTTAACCGTAATTATAATCCAAATTCTAATACTTACAATGTAGGATGGAGGCAGCACCCAAATTTAGCTTGGGGAATCAAGAAAGCAACTAATATAATGCCCAACATCATAACAACAATGCAATGCCATGCCAGGGTTAACAGAATGCCCGGGCCACAAAGGCACAAAAGAATGATGAACAACCAGGGCCTTTCCGAATAAGTTTGGCAGCATCGATGCAAAACTTGAAGGTAAAGTTCGACAAATTGCCAATGCACTCAACAATAGACCCCAGGGAGCTTTGCCAAGCGATACAGAGGATGCCAGGCAAAACCATAATGAACAATACAAAGTTGTGACTCTAAAGAGTGGCAAACAATACGAGGCTAAGAATCTGTCAAGCAGCCAAATAGTTGCTAGAAGAAGAAGAAACTACCAGTAGATGAACCAAAAGAACCAGAAAAGAAAGAAGCGGCATAAGCAATGCCAGACCATAGTCTGATGCCAGACCTTAGTTTGATATCAGTAGAACCTTGGAAAAGTCGGTAGAGCCAGCATATGATTATCCACCTCTATCGTTTCCACAAAGACTACAAAAGCACAAGTAGGATCAGCAATTTAAGAACTTCTTGGAAGTACTTAAACAATTGTAAATCAATTTACCATTGGTGGAAACTCTCCAGCAAATGCCCAACTATTTCAAATTCATAATGGACATCTTGTCCAAAAAGAGAAAGCTGGGTGATTTCAAAATTGTAGCTCTCACTGAGGGATGCAATGCAATAATACTCAATCGGTGGCCACCAAAGCTAGAAGATTTGAAAAGTTTTACTATTCCATGTACCATTAGCAACAGATTCGTGGGTAAGGCATTGTGTGACTTGGGAGCCAGCATCAATTCTATGTCATTGTATGTTTTCAGGAAGCTTAGCATAGAAGCAAGGCCTACCATGGTGACACTTCAGTTGGCGGACCGATCCTTTACCCATCCTAAGGGTAAGATGATGTGATGGTAAAGGTAGATAAATTCATATTCCCAGCTGACTTTATTAGCTTAGATTATTAAGAAGATTTAAATGTCCCAATTATATTGGGTAGATCGTTCCTTGCCACGGGTAGAGCCTTGATTGATGTTCATAAAGGTGAACTAACTATGCGCATGAATGATCAGCAGGTTACATTTAATGTGTTTCTAGCTTTGAAATGTGAAAATGAATCAGACGAATGCCAAGCAAATGATATGATGGAGTCCATTTTTAAGGTGGACGTGGCACAGCTGTGCCAAGATACTGATGATGATGCCAGCGGAAGTGACAATGAAGGTGAAACAAGTGAGGACACTGAAGGAGCAGCCTTAGTATAAGTAAGCTATTTTGGACAACCAGAACCATTAGAGTTGGCTGGCAGAGAGATCGTGGCACCAAAATCATCCATTGTGGAGCCACCCGAACTGGAGCTCAAATCACTGCCAGGCCATCTCAAGTATGTTTATTTAGGTAAATACTCAACCTTGCCAGTGATCATTGATGCTGATCTCACTAGTGATCAGGAGGAACAATTGCTGGAAATTCTAAGCAATTACAAGCAAGATTTGGGATGGACCTTGGCTGATATCCGAGGAATAAGCCTAACCATTTGCATGCACAAAATCATCTTAGAAGGATATCATGGGAAGACCATTGAGGGTCAGAGAAGATTGAACCCAAGCATGAAAGAGGTTGTTAAAAAGGAGATTATCAAGTGGCTATATGCCAGGATAATCTATCCCATTTTCGACAGCTTGTGGGCCAGCCCAGTGAAATGTGTGCCAAAGAAAGGTGGCATGATCGTGGTTCAAAATGACAACAATGAGTTAATTCCTTTCAAGACCGTTACCAGATTGAGATTGTGCATGGATTATAGGAAGTTGAACAATGCCACCAAGAAAGACTACTTTCCATTGACTTTCATTGACCAGATGTTGGACATACTGGCATGTAAGGTATTTTACTATTTTCTAGACTATTATTCAGGATACAACCAAATTACCATAGCTCTAAAAGATCAAGAGAAGACCACGTTCACGTGTCCGTATGGGATGTTAGCCTTTAGAAGAATGTCATTCGGGTTGTGTAATGCCCGAAAACATTTCAACGTTGTATGTTGTCTATTTTTTTGACATGATTTAACAAAATTTGGAAGTATTCATGGATGATTTCTCAGTGTTTGGCAAAACATTTGAGGAATGCCTTCAGAGTTTGGAGCAAGTCTTGAAGAGGTACATTGAGACAAACCTAGTGTTGAACTGGGAAAAATGCCACTTCATGGTGAAGAAGGGCATTATTCTCAGGCACAAGGTAACCAAGAAGGGATTGGAGGTCGACCAAGCAAAAATTGAGGTAATCAAGCAATTGCCACCACCGACAAGTGTAAAAGGTATTAGAAGTTTTTTTGGGACACGCAAGTTTTTACCATCATTTCATTAAAGATTTTTCTAAAATTTCTAAACCTTTATGCTTGCTTTTGGAACAAAATGTCACTTTTGCATTTGATGATTCTTGCTTAAGAGCGTTTTAGGAACTTAAGGAGAAGTTGATTAATGCACCTATAGTCACGGCACCAGATTGGAATGATCCATTCGAACTCATGTATGATGCTAGCGATTATGCCGTTGGAGCAGTATTAGGACAACAACGTGGCAAAGTTTTTCATACCATCTACTATGGCAGTCAGACACTAAATGGAGCTTAGCTAAATTATTCCATAACTGAAAAAGAATTTCTTGTAGTTGTATTCGCTTTTGATAAATTCAAATCTTATTTAGTTGGTAACAAGGTTGTGGTTTATACAAATCATTCACCACTAAAGTACCTTTTGGCAAAGAAGGATGATATGCCCAGACTAATCCGATGGATGCTTCTACTACAAGAATTTAACCTCGAGATCAAAAATAAGAAGGGCAGTGAAAACTTAGTAGCTAACCACCTATCACGTCTAGAGCATCACCATGAAGATGGTAAGAACGCTGCCATAAGAGATGAATTTCCAGATAAGTATTTGCTTGCAGTCAATGTCGTGCCATGGTACGCTGACATAGTCAACTACCTGGTAAGTAATATTCTACCACCAAATCTAGCATACAATGCCAAGAAAAGATTCTTGCGAGAAGTTAGGCAATATTACTGGGACGAGCCAATATTGTTCAAACAGTGTGCCGACTAAGTGATAAGACAGCGTGTGCCAGAGGATGAGCAGCACAACATTTTGCAACTATGTCATGCCGCACTGTATGGAGGTCACTTTGCTGGGATAAAGACTGCTGCCAAGGTGTAGCAGTCAGGATTCTTTTGGCCCACATTATACAAATATGCCCATAACTATGCCAAGGCATGTGATCGATGCTAGCGGACAAGAAACATCTCTAGCAGACACCAACTACTACTCCAAAACATCATGCATGTGGACTTATTTGATGTATGAGGGATAGACTTCATGGGTCCATTTCCTCAATCATTTGGTAACTTATACATCCTCGTGGTTGTTGACTACGTTTCAAAATAGGTTAAGGATGTTGCATTGACAACAAATGATGCCAAGGTCATTGACAAGTTCTTGCACAAACACATTTTTACTCGATTTGGTGCCCCCATAGTGATTATTCATGATGAGGGTACCCATTTTAAATGCAATCTAATCACTAAAGCTTTGTGCAACTATAGAATTTAGCAAAGGATTGCCACTACATACCATCCCCAAACAAATGGGCAAGCTGAGATTTTAAACAAAGAGATCAATGGTATCTTTGAAAAGACTGTAAATCCATCTAGGAAGAACTGGTCCTTGAGACTATATGACTCTTTATGGGCTTATAGGACGGCTTTTAAGACTCCCTTGGGTACTTCACCATTTAGACTCGTCTTTGGAAAAGCATGCTACCTACCGGTGGAAATAGAGCATCGTGCATATTGGGCAATCAAAACGCTTGATATGGCATGGAGAACTGCTGGAGAAAAAAGACTACTAAACCTAAATGAGTTTGAAGAGTTTAGAACACAAGCTTATGAAAATGCCAGACTCTACAAGGAGAGGACCAAATGCTGGCATGACAACAGGATAATGCCAAGACAATTTGAGGTAGGCCAACGTGTTCTATTATTTAACTCAAGGCTTAAATTGTTTTCAGTGAAGCTTAAGTCAAGGTGGTTGAGCCCTTTTGAAGTTGTAAAGCCATTTGTCCATGGTGCTATGGACATTAAAAATTTAAAGTCGGGAGAAATTTTCAAGGTAAACAGTCAACGATTGAAGAACTATTTGGAAGGCACTCCGAGGAATGTCAAGGAGGTTATCTTCTTGGTAGAGATTTAGTGATCATCATCAGAGTGTAATTTTTTTAAATAGTAGGTTAGATATTTTTCTTTTCAGTAACTTTCTTTTCTTTCTTTTTTTATTAGTTTTAAATTTTTTTTTTATTTTGATTTTTCTACGTTGAGAGGTTTCCTTTGAGAATGTGCATATTTAATGTGCCAGGCATATTGCTGAGAAAAAGATCTAGCAAGCGGCGATTACAAATTGGGAGAATTTTGTGTGCCAGATACAATGTCAGGGCAGGGGTTGGCATGCGACGATTGGAAATTTGGAAGAAAGAAATTTACCCAAGGCTTGATTAAAACTCGGCCCATGAAAAGTGAAAAATTTCCTTTGAATTTTTACCCTAGCTGCCCAAAATGATAAGTTGAATTTTGAATTTCAACTTAATCACATCGCCTTATCACCCCACTTTTAAACCTACCCTATCACTTAAACCCTTATCACATCATCCTTATCACTTAAACCCTTACCCCTGTTAAATCGGTCACTTTATTACCCCAATTAAAACGCTCAACCTCTTTACCTTTCATCTGCCTTAGTCGTTCAAAACCTAAAAACTTTTCACTTTTCCCTTTTTCTTTATCAAGAACACCAAGATTCACTCTCTTTTTCTCTTGTCCAAAACGCTTGAGTTTTTTTCAATCTTTTTCAATGGCTTCTTCATCGACTCCCTTCAAAATCTTCTTCAACGAAGAGGTCCAAGAAGTATGACAAAAAAAATGCTTTGAGATTATTCTATTACGAGAAAACCTTTGAGGTCAAGGATGAACCAAACTTGGGATTTACCTCAGAGTTCATGTCGATGGTAACCAAGCACAAGTGGGAGCTTTTATGCCAACAAATGGAGATGTTTACCCCAACATTCTCTGATAATTCTATGCCCATCTTGCCACCAAATATTCACTCTTTTTGATGATTCGAGGTACGTGTGTGTGTTTCCATGAAGGGTACATTAACACCATGTTTAAGTTGGCTGGACAGAGGATGAACACTAGATGTTTGTCGACTCCATGAACATTGCAAAGAGAAAAAGATGTTGATAGATTTGTGTGAACCTGGCATTGCATGGACTGTGTCGTTCAAGAAACACATGAAAGTCAAGTGGCTGGCCTTAAAATCACAGCCGAGGGGTGGAACCATTTTATCAAGACAAATCTGATGCTAATTACCCATAATGAGATTATCTTAGAAAAGAGGCTAGCGTTATTGAAAGATTAATGTAGGCCGAATTATCATCAATGAAACTTATAAATGTGTTGAAAGAGGTAATGGTAGTTTTTCCCTTTCTTAATTTCTAGCATTTGCATGCAACATTGTGTGCCCAAGCTTGCTACAGATAAACCCAAGATAATCAAGGGAACAACAATCACGGCCGCCCTGTTGAGGCAACTCATTGCCACCGAGTTGAAAGACAAGGGCAAAGGAAAGGCTAAAGAATCAACACCCAAGCTTAAGGTGTTGAAGGCATAGTCTAATGCTCATATACCAGCTAGTTTAGTGGCACTACTCTCCCAGATCCACCACCACTAGGAGATCATTCTCTAGAAATTGGACAGAGCTGAGGAGCAAAATGTCAAGCTGTGGCATTACTTTCATACCAGGGATATTGCTATCAAGGAGACCTTTGCGAGTATGTCTCTAGAAGTTTTGCCAACCTTCCCTAAATTCCCTAACGAGCTCTTTTCCAGCAATGATGCCATACCAGATAGCCCTCACCCAATTCATAACCCGACACACTCAGAAGCCACCGTCCCAGTTTTACCAGTTCAAGTTGAATCCGCCAAGATACAAACACCGCCAGAATTAGAAGAAGAAGTCCAGAAGAAACCTGCCACAATGCCTGCACCATCCGATGCCACCACCACTCCTGTCGCGTCGGAGCCAATATAAATTATCAAGGAAGTTGGAGCTTCTACTGTTGCCCCAAAGCCAAACATGAAAGGAGGAAAAGAATGTCCCCTAATCGTGGGACATTTATCAAGAGAAAAACCCGTGTCATATGAGAGGAAGTCTTCACAGGGAGTCATCTTCTTCCTAAACTCCTTTGCATTTCACATGTTCATGCATTTTTATTTTTATGTTATTTGTATATATGTGTTATTTTCATGCATTGAGGACGATGCACATCTTTGGTTTGGGGGTGTGCGTTACCTCACATTTATGCATGCCATGCATTCATGTTTACATTTCTGTTGCCATGCCTAGATTAATGCCATGCATACTGAACCACTAAGAAAAGAGCATTTTGCCTCGGTCAAATTTTGAAGAATGTTAACACTTTGTTAGGAAATTTCAATGTGTTCTAGGGTAGTCTGTCCGATAAAGGAATTTTTTTAATCATTAGTTGCATATGCCAGTAGAATAGTAATGCCATGTCTGCTTGGCAATTGATCTCTAGCTTAGGGAGTTGAGTTTCACTTAACATGTAGTATGCATCTGGTTCCTAAGCAAACTTAGAATTTTTGAAACTAAGCTCAGAAAAAAAAAGATTATGTCAGGGTAAAAAAATTAATAAGGCAATAATGTTTTGCCAAGGCAAGAAAAAATGGAACACTCCTCTGTCTTAGAGATAATAGGTAGCCTGAGGCTTGGTGGAACTCCCTCATTAGTGCTTAGGTCAAAGACTTTAAGGGTATGAGTGTAATAGGTTAGCTTAATGATGTAGTCTGGACTAACGTGGGGATTCGTGGTATGCTCCCTCTTATTACTCATGCCAAATAGTGACATGACACAAACCCTAATTTAATGCCAGTTTAAAAAAGAAGAAGAACCCCTTGGCAGGAATAAAAGAAAAATTCTGAGTTTAGGTAGTAAATTTGACTAAGGGAGTAAACGGATACTTGATGTATATTGCCTACACATTCAACACATGTCATGCCCTAAACTAGAGTTATATTGCGGCACTTGAATTTACTACCCGTTTGGCATTATTGCACTAAGATATCTGAGGACAGAACTAGAGCTTCATTCTGCTTGCCAACACGTGTTGGCATTCCGATCAAAATTTTGCCGAGGTACTATTTTTACCATTTTTTTAGCTTATTTACATTACTTGATGACAAGAAATGAGCTAGGTTTGGGGTGTGTTAACTCATCAAAATTACTAAATCTTATGTTTATTTCACATTGTCTTTGCTTGCCTTTTAAGTGTGTTTAGTTGCATTTAGCCTTAAAATCTATGCATTTGCATAAGGAGTTAGGAATTGTGTTATGTCAGTGTGAAGGGTTGCTTTGTTGGCATTATTGCAACTTAGCAAAGAATGATAGGTCTGCAGAGCAAAGTAGTGCAAAAGGAAGGAATGCCAGAGAGAATGTCGAGTTGTTGTTGGCAGCGATGGAAAAAAATTGCCAAAGCACCGGTTGGCAGAGAAGATGAGTTTTATGCCCGGATGAGTAGCTGTTGGACCTTGATGATGTCAGCCCTATGATTCAAATATAGGATAAGATGATCACATCCCTTATCCCTTGCGCATTCAAAATTCAAATTTCAAGGCTTATCCTAGGCGTCCCGTGCTTGCCTATTTAAACAAGGAAAAGAGATCGATCACGAAAGGAGGGGATCGAAAGAGAAGATCGGATTGAGAGGAAGGCTGCACCTAAGAGACTAGGTTCGACCAGCTTGACCGAGAGCTTGGACCTTGAAGGGATGCATCGACGGACCCCCTTCTAGCCCATTTTTAAATTGTTTTTATTTTTAATGATGATGATGTTGAGATATGATTTTGTTTTTGGATGGATACACCTACCATGAACTAAACTTTTATAGTTGGTGGGAGATGTTTGCATTTGAACATTGTTTTCATGTTTAGTTTTTAATAATTAAAAATGCATTGGCATTATTTTCCTATCTAGCATGTTTTATAGTTTTCTAAATTTTGTGCCAAGCGGCCGCTGGCATAGTATGCTTATTGCACCTTAATATCTTAACAGACTTAGGGGGTAACAATTAGTTGCTAGATACTAAGGCGAGATGCTTCGACGAAAGATGTACAAGTAGATGAACTTACTTTGGGAGTGACTCTACCCCTTAAGAGTATAGGTTGAGACTTAATCAAATTGATTTATGAAAAAATTCATTATAGAGATATAGGGTTTTTACATGGTTAATTTCGGGCATTGCCATCGATAGAGGCAATGACAACTTTGAATCTACTCGGCAATAATATCAAGGTAGAAAATTATTAAAGGCTAGCAAGAAAAGCATGAAAAACAAGCATCCCTTGCCAACGCTAATCACTTATTTAAACTCTCCTTGTGCCAACATTATTTTCCATTTATTTCTTTTCATTTAAACTGTTTTCAAAACCCACTTCAAATCAACAACACTTTCCCTTTGACGAGTAAACAAGCAAGGCAAACAAACTCTTGGCCAATCCTTGTGGGATCGATAACTAGCTTATTGTTGTATTACTTGCAGACCGTGTATACTTGCACACAAAAGACTTAGTCTTGGCACTATTTTCATACATTTCCAATATATTTTTCACCCTTTTGCCAAGCACTCACACAGTCAAACAATGATCTCTTTGAGGAAGTCTATATACAGCTTCCTAAAGGTGTTTGCAGTTAGGGTAAAATATGGTATGTAGACTGCAAAAATCTTTGTACGGTTTGAAGAAAGCTTTAAGACAATGGAATTTTAAGCTTACTGAGGCATTGCTAGCAGTAGGTTATCAGCAAAGTAAGTTTGATTACTCACTGTTTACCAAAAGGAAAGGAAGCAAACTGGTGATCATGCTTATTTATGTAGATGGTCTGTTATTAACTATAAATGATTTGGAATTAGTGAATGAGTTCAAAGGGATCCTGAATCAAAATTTCAAGATGAAAGATCTAGGAGAACTAAAATAATTTCTAGGTCTTAAAGTCTTGAGATCCGATGAGGGATTATTGTTTAATCATAGAAAATACACTTTGGAGCTCATAGAGGACACTGGTTTAGTAGGTGCAAAACCAACTCTAACTCTTTTAGAACATAATTATAAACTTACATTATTGGAGTCTGATGAAAATTCCAACTGTCACCAAGAAGATAAAGCTTTAGTTGAAGAGAAAACACTATTTTAGAAATTGATTGGAAGGCTTTTGTACATGACACACACCAGACCAAATATTTCCTATGGAGTACAACACCTTAGCCAATTCATGCAAAGGCCAAATAAAACACCTAGAGGCGGCAATGAGAATAGTTAGATACTTGAAGCTAAATATTGGCCAAGGTATATTATTGAAAAGTGCAAGCAAATGCTAGATTGTAGCTTATTGTGATTCAGATTGGGCATCATGTCCAATGTCTAGGAAGTCGATTAATGGTTTTTGTGTAAAATTAGGAGACTCTTTGGTGTCTTAGAAATCAAAGAAACATAATACTATTGCTAGATCATCAGCAGAGGGTGCATATAAAAGCATGACAACAATGGCTGCTGAAATAGTTTGGTTAAGAGGATTATTGTATGAGATTGGAGTAAAAACAATTAAACCAACTAAGGTGTACAGTGATAGCAAAACATCTTTACAGATAGCGACAAACCCTGTTTTTCATGAAAGATTGAAGCATATTGAGATTGATTTCCACTTTATTAGAGAAAAAATACAAAATGGTTTGATTCAAGCAGAACATGTGAAGACCACAGAGCAACTGGCATATGTGCTGAAAAAGTCTTTGGGGATTCAACAACATGGATACTTAGAGTCCAAGTTGGGAATGAAAAATGTATTTCAATCGCCAACTTGAGGGGGAGTGCAAAAATTGTTAGTATGTTATATAGCAGTTAGTTAGTTAGTTAGTTAGTTAGCACTTGGTTAGTTAACTAATTAGAGTTTCATATAAATACAATTGTAAACTTATGATTAATGAAATACATGAAGTTTTTTTATCCTTTTGCTATCAGTTTAACACAACAAATTTAGGGAGTCAAGTGATGTGCAAGGTATTCTGACTGTGGACTCACGGCAAATTTTATTTAGGATCCTAGCATTTCTAGGCCAGGATATCTTCTTAAGAACTGACCATCTTTCAGTTAACTTTCAAACACATATTGAGACGTCTCAATGGGACATCGGGAGCTCAAGATATATATGTTTTACTGAAGACAGGGCGTGCAGAAAACTGGATATATGTCCAATAAGAGAATTTGAGTTTATTACGAATATTCAATTATTTATTAATTATTTGTAATTAAATTCAAGCCTAGACATTTCTCTATTTGTTTTAACTCATTGAAGATCATATTAAATGTAAGGAAAATGGTTTGATCCCCAAGTAAAGGCATTATTCCCTTTATGAGTATATTTAGTATAAATAGGGAATATGCCTTTTAGGGTTTTTGATTTTAGGGTTTCATTCCATTTTAATTCACACAACACATGTACAACCCAAAAATTCAGAGAAAATAAAAAGTAAGAGGCAACCCAGTTGGTTGGAGGTATATTATGTAGTTTTTTTCTTGTTTTTTTTATTATTTTACTTTTATTGAAGCAAAAAAAGGCGAAAGGGTGCAGGTTTTACTGTTCGAATCACCGATGAGCGCCACAAAGGATTGAAAGGGTGTTGTTTGAACCATTCGGTTTAGAGAGGAGGGAATGATTTTTGTTTCCCAATTTCGTCCTTTATAAGCGACCCAGAATTGGCCAGCGAACATGACCCATGTCCGAACACTACTTGCGCCCTACTCTCGTCACCTTCGCACTTCGGCTCCACTATTTGCAATCCTTTCACTTTGGTCCTTTTTTGCTTTAATTAAATTATTTATTTATTTTTATTTTATTCAATTTAATCCTTTTACATTCCTCTTTCAATTAAATTATAAATTGTTTATCACCCTAATAAATCTTTTAAAATAATTTTAGATTTATAATAATATTTCATTAGTATAGTCTTTCTTCAAGATAATTAGAAGTCTCTTCATTCGATACATTAATTTAATAATAAATACACTTCTAGGATAGGTCATTTATAAAAATAGTTAAATAATAAATCTTAATAAAACCTTAGACTTAATTTTAGGTTAGCCCTTTTGTTAATATAGTTTAGTATTTAATATCATAGGATTATGTTCCCAAAAATAATTTACCCTTTAATAATCAACTTGGTAATTTTTCTTAGATAATTTAATACAACTCTAATTTAAGAATCGTTAAATTTAGCCTAGTTTCTTTAAACATGCACTTTATAGAATGAAACCCTAGACTTTAGGTTCTCTTTAGGAATCAAGAAAATTACATAATATGTCATTCAAAAACATTTTCTTCGCATCACGAAAAATAGAGTATTTTCTCAAGTGGGGTTAATCTCGATTTTCCCTAGTAATTGGGGAACTATCGAAACTCTCATGCAAGACTATGCTTTCAAATTTTAGAGATTAATGTCTTAATCCCCAATGTGTTTAAGTTTGACCTGGGTTTCCTCTGTCGTGAGTGAATTCAGGTCACCTTTAGAACTTTGTAGATTTTTGCATTAATCTTTGCACACATTCATCCGGGTTACAAAGAAAAATATTAGTGATCAAGTAAGTGTCGTTCTATGGGTATTGTAGGGGGTGTTAATCCTTCCCCCACACGTAATCGTGCCCCCGAACCTTAAGATTTCGTAATCTCTGGTTTATTTTAGGTTTTCGGTCCGCCAATTTAAAAGGACAGATGGCAACTCCATTATCACAATAACAAAGGTTTAAATATTTGAAACATTTTAAATAAATTTTTAAGTATTGAAATAACTCACAAATACTAAGTTGACAAGAGCAAATTTATCAAATGACTTGTATTAATAGTCAAAATTTATCTAAGTCATTTGATATATTTTCAAAATAATTTTACAAGTTTAAAAGTACTCAAAAAGTCATTTTGGCCATTGAGTATCGGTACAGCTTGAATGTGTATCGGTATGACTTTTCATTTTGAAAAACAGAATGCTCTCTTAGTACCGTTACTGTCCTTAGTACTGATGTTGAGTCAACTCAGTACTTGTACGGTACCTTCGAGTACCGGTACACCTCGTTTTGAAATTTTCTAGTGAGCTATTTTAGTACCAGTATAGTTATCAGTACTAGTACGGCCACAATACCGGTACAGTATACCCCGTACTGATACTCACTGTTTGAGTACTGATACGCTATGTATTGTACAACAGCTATTTTTATTTTTGAACAGGTATCGATACGGGTGATCGAGTACCGATACCGACAGTTTCCCAAGTGCATTCAATGTGAGAAAAACCCTCTCAACTACTACAATTAAGTCTACAACTACCCAAACTGTTAGAAATCAATGAGATGGTATAAAAACAAGTCTCCAAAGCTTGTTCAAAAATAAGACAACTATTCCAGTGCAATAAATCAAATCAAAAAGTCTACTTAAGCTTCATTGTAAAATTTCTTGTAAACACTTGAGAGAGCTTTCTTTGTAATCTTTATTTGTCAAGTGTTTTGGGAGTTAGTGAGCTAAATTTTCTGCAAACATCTTCTTTTTTAGGGATTTCTAAGTTTGTTTTTTTATCCAATTTTAGGAAGTGTAAAGTTCACAAATTGTCACTAAATTTTTATCAATTATTCAATTTGGTAACTAAACTTCTAATTACTTTAATGTTATCGTTAAACTTTTAGTTTTGATTCAAATTAGGCAATGGCCCGTTAAACAACCATTAAAAGGTTGATGCGACAGCTAAATTTTTTATACACGTTTGCATATTCCAACAATTTAGTTCTAATTTTAAAAAATAATAATAAATTTAACCTTTATTATTTACCCATTATTTTAATTTAGCCATATTTTAAATTGAAAATAATTTAAACCTAAAACTCTAAACCCTAAACTCTCCCTTTTTTTCCCTTCCTTCCTCATCCCCTCCCAAAATTACTAAACTGTCTTTCCCATTCAACCATTTCCCTTCCATGTCCTCCATTACCATGCTTACTCCGCTCGTTTGAATTTCATCATCTTCTTTCTCACAGCACGTCACCACCACCGCACACTCCACCCACTCATTTCCACATGCCTCGAATTCTCCAGGTGTGCAGGAACAGGTAAATATCCCAACTTTCACAGTTATGAATTCTTGAAATCATTATGGATGCTGAAAATCTTGTACTGTTATTATCGTCAGGTTCTTATAAGGAAAATAATCAAGCTGAATGATAAGTATATGGCATATGTGACTGATTGTTTTCAAAACCATACTCTGTGCCACAAAATTTGAGTTGTAATGGATCGTCTTCAATCATTTCACCTAAGCATACTTTGTTGAAATGTTCCATTAGGCTTTGAAAGAGGCTTTTGAGAACTGCAACAAAACTGTTACTGGCAGTTCTAATTGGCAACATTCTGTGATAATATTCTCAAAAAGGGTGGAAGTGAAAAATTAAGTGATGAAGCAATTGAAGAAACACTTGAGAAGGTGTCCTATCCATCATCTGATGCTAAATTTATGGTGATCTCATATGTAATTGATTCTGAATTATTTTTGGGTTTCTGCAGGTGGTTAAGCTGCTTGCCTATATCAGTCACAAAGAACTATTTGCTGAGTTTTGCTTGCGAGGCTACTATTTATTTATTTACTTATTGTTCTCGATTAAGTTTCTCTTGACATGGCATATTTTGGCCCTAACTCTATTGCGTGTAAACAATCAGAGGAAGAAGCTTGCTCGTCGACTGCTATTTGACCGCTGTGCTAATGATGATCATGAAATGAGTCTTCTTACTAAGCTGAAGCAGCAATGTGGTGGACAGTTCACCTCAAACATGGAGGGCATGGTGAGTTGGCCTGTGTTTTCCCTAGTTTGTTTGTCTGTACTAATTATGGTTTTAGTTGTGGCGAAACTTGTCTATCTTCCTAACATGTCACAGATCTGACATTGGCAATGGAAAACCAAACCAGCTTTGAGGACTAAATTGAAATAATACATAAATAATAAGGGTTAAATTTATTATTATTATTTTGAATTAGGACTAAATTATTTGAATGTGCAAACATAGGGACTAAATATGTTATTATATAAAAATTTAACTACCACATTACCCTTTTAACGGCTATTAACGAGTCAGTGCCCAATTTGAATCAAAACTAAATGTTTAATGGCCACCTTAAAGCAATTGGAAGTTTGATACCCAATTCAATAATTGATCAAAGTTTAGTGATCATTTGTGAACTTTATCCTTTTGGAAAAGGGTTCGACTTTGGGGTATAAGTCTATGTGATTTGTGTAAGGTTATCTGCTAAAAGGAAATACAAATGAGTGAATTTGTGAAAATCTTAGTGTGGTAGCTAATTAGTGGATGCAGACTCCATTGAGGGAGTTCAACCACTCTAAATCTCTTTGCAATTTTTTTATCTTTTGCAATTTTCTTCCACCAATTTTTAAAATTGTCAATTCACCCGTTGTTGGCCAACATCGATAGAGTGATCCACTCAACATTTATGTTTTAGGTTTAGTAATTCAAATGTTAAAGAAGGGTTATATAATATTTTGTTTACACGGTTTATTTATCAAAATATAACTCTTTTTAAAAATGAAAAAATAAACATTCAACTATGGAAAATACTTTGATACACAAGCCTTTTAATTTTATGGTTTAGGGATGTTGTGATTTAGAGTTTAAGAATTTAAATTATAGGGTTTAAAATGTATAGTTTATCGTTAGAATTTAGAGTTTAAGATTTAAAGTTTAAAATTTAGGGTTTAGAATTTAAATTTAAAAATTTAAAGTTTTAAATTTTATAATTTAATTAAATATAAAGAGTTATGTAAAATTTATATAATTTTACATCAAAATATAACTATGCAACCATACCTTTAATGCATATGGGTGGTTAATGATCCATTTGCGGAAGGGCATAAAAATCAATTTCAGAGCCCCTGAAATTCTTAGCCAATGATCTATTATGACGAAGAGTTTATTTCACTGCACTGCGCATTTGCCGAAGGCCTTGGACTTGGGTTTTGCCAACTAACCCAACCCAGTGTCAATTTGGGTTGATTCGTTCACGGTTATCGGGGCCGAAGAAAACATCTTTCGAGTTTTCATATTTAGAATACAACACATTCTTCTTACCAAAAAAATAAAATAAAAACACATTATTTTATAAAAAAATTATTTTGATATACAGATTGTGTTCACTTTAATTTACTTACGTTTGTCAATTTTAAGGTTTAAGAGTTTTACTTAAGGTTTAATGTTAAGATGTTTACGTTTATAGTTTAGAAATTAGAATTTAAATTTTAGATTTTAGTATTTAAGTATGACTTAATACTCAAATAAGTGCTCAAGCCATTTTTTTTCCAGATAGATGCCTAAAATATTTTTGATGAAAGTAGGTGTCTAACTTTTGATTCTGTAACCATTTTAAGGTATTTTCGTGAAAGACTTTAAAAATTTTTCGTTATCCAATAAAAGTGTGACACATGGTCTATTTCTATTATTTTCTTTAATTTATATTTTTTAAAAAATAAAAAATATTTAATTTTATCAAAAAATTATAAAATTTTAAATTTCTCAAAAACCTCAATCCCAAACCCTAAATTGCTAAATCCCTAAATGTCAAAAACTTGACTCAACTAAAAAAAACCCGATTTTTTTACTAGACTCAAGGTGAAAAAACTCGACTCGAAATTTTATAAACTCGACTCGAAAAAAATTCAAATAAAGTTTGAGTTGTAAAATGGAAATTCAAATAACTCGGAATTTTTAATAATTAGTGGATTGACTTTTATGTTTGAGTCTAGTCTCTCAATTTTTCCTAATATATATCGATATAAAAAATGAAGAAATATGTGTCACATATGTAAAAATATGAAGAAATATATAAATATATATATGCATATCTTATATGATTAGGAAAAGTCATTTAAATTAGAATCAAACCATATTATCACATGATAAATAATTACAATTAAATTTGTATAAGAACTCGAAAACTCAACTTGACTCGAATTTCATAAACTCGACTCGAATCAAAAAAAATTCAAATAAAGTTTGAGATATAAAATGTGACGCGTGAACTCGAATAACTCAAAAATTTTTTACTCGACTCGATCGAATGCTCTTATATATGTGCCAGAAATGCCATTACAAGTAGAAAGTGCTAAAGCCAAGCATCATACAGATTCCCTTAACAACAACGCTCCTTGTTCCATTCTTTGGTCAAAATCCAGAAATTAAATGTTATTACCAAAGAATTGTATGTAGTATTAGTTTTTGTAGCTATCCATGCAGTTTTACATTGAGACATCCGAAATATATGGAACTATACAATTTTATTCGTCTTGTCTACGTGGTTCGTCTAATTACATTTGCTTGTTTAGCAAAATCCGTTCTTGTCGTTTTGGATGACAATTCTGTTTAAGTTTAGATGCTTGAGTGAAATACTAATTTTGAATTTTGATTTACTACTTATTACAATAACTTTCTTTTGTTGATCCATATTATTACAATAACTTTCATAAACCTCATTTTTCTAGAAAATTATATTTTATCTTTCTCTAGCTGATATCTTAATTTCGTCCCTGCAACCGATAATAATAAGCAAATGGTTGGTGAACCTGATTTTTTACAATATATATTTGAAGAAATGACACTAAGTTGGCTTCTACTTCTTCATATGCATTTAATAAATAACTACTCCATTCAATTGTATCAGTATTATCTAATAATGTGTTCGTAAGAGCTGGCAGCTTGTTGTCTGCCATTGAAGTTGGTACACTTTTAGGCTGTAACTGTAAAATGACTTCCATTAAATATGATTGTTGAAATGGCATGGAACTGTCCCAGCATTTGTTACATCTGTAAACTCGAACATGCGTCTTATATATATAGTAGGTGAATCTCCCAGCAAGAATTTTCTACATACACAAAACCTTTGTGTTACAATCATGTTCAAATTATTTATTTAGAGAAGTTGTTCAAAACATTAACATTAGAAGAAAAAAGTTTTCATCAGCGGGTTGAATTTAAAGGCTGTGGATTAGTTTAGTATTTAGAGTTTAGAGGTTTTAAGTTTAGGGGTTTAAAATATAGACTTTATTGTTAGAATTGAACGTCAAGAGTTAAGATTTATGGTTATAATCTAAATCTCTAACTCTACTATCCTAATCCCCAAATCATAACTCATAATTTGTAATTAAAATTTTAATTACAAATATAAATACTGCTTTCCACCACCAATGTATTGAATAATTTTTGTGGTAATTTATATATTCATATAAATTTCAAACACATGGGATGCGAGAGCGGTGAGATTCCTAGCTAACGTTGGTGACAATAAATAAGGCGAGGCATAAAGCATGAACAGCATTTACAAAAAGCTGGCGAGGGAACAAAATGCCACCCCGCCACTATAAATGTGAAGCTACCAAAAACAAGCTATTTATATTGTCAAGTACATGTACCATCTCTCTTCAAGGATTTATTCAAAAACCTAATATTTCATGATGAAATAAATGCGACATTTTATATTATAATATATTTAGTTGATTAATTAAGGCATAAAGGTGTAAAAAGTCCATAAACTTTTGAAAAAAAAAAACAATTAAGCCCTTGAACTTATTTTGCACACAATTAAATCACTGGTCCAAGAAATTGAGTCAATTAAGCTATTGAACAAAAAAAAAATTAAGTCAATCAAGCTTTTTGGTCAACTTTGACCATTAAATCTTGATAATTTTATGGTTCATGTTTAAAATTATTTTAACTAATATCAAACAATGATTTTAAGTTGTGCTTCTCCTTTAGGTTTTGACTTATGTCTCGCCGTTGAGGATGCAGGGTGAGAGGGTGGAGGCCGAGGGTGGACGGCGGCAATGCTGGACTCTCTTCGTGGCAAATATATTGTCGCTGTAACACCCTTGACCCAGATGTCACATTTGGGCCCTAAGCCCAAAACCCATTCAAATAATATTTTCATTTTTCAAGCCCAAAATAATAACGAGTCCAAAAAGACATAAATCCATACGATTAAAACATAGTAAAATCCAAGTATTTAAAACAGTATTAGTGGAGCTCCAATTACATATACTTAAAACATTCGACTTGATCACTTAATACAGAATAAGAGTTACAAATTACATATAGGGTCCTACGAAATACATAGCCCATTACATTTAGTTTTGTACTCAACAACTAAAGTCGATACCGAAATCCAAGCCTTGATGGTGCTCCTTCAAGCCTCGAGCAATTCTTTAGCGAACGAAACAACGATTGACAATGATAACAAAGCTCTGTGGATACACCGCTACTCAAACATGCTTCATGCAAATCATAAATAAGACAATATAACATGAATGATATCATGGCAAGATAACGATGGCGCTACCATAACCTCCTAAACACATAGCATCATGAATGTATGATCACGCACATAGCTCATACAAGTACCTCATAAGTTTACATAGCATCACACAGATAACTCCAACAACATTAAGCGAGGTCCGCGTCCATAAAGCATCAGAATCCTACACTTGAGTGAGGCCCGCATCCACAAAGCATCGGGATCCTACACTACGAGTAAGGCCCACATCCACAAAGCATCAGGATCCTATACTCGTGTGGATGAGGCACACATCCACAAAGCATCAGGATCCTACACTATGAGTAAGGCCCACATCCACAAAGCATCAGGATCCTATACTCGTGTGGATGAGGCACGCGTCCAGAAAGCATCGGGATCCTGCATCCATGCTCGGAATCTCTCATCAAGAATCTTCGAGTAGGGTCTGTGTCCACAAAGCATCGAGATCCTATATTTGAGAGTCTTCAAGGTGTTGCAACACACTTCTAGGATATCCAAATCCCAACAACAAGGGATGACTCAAAAAAAACCCATCAAGACAAAGCACTTTAGCTAAAAACATTGAACACCTAGGATCCCTATAGGTTACTACCTCACACAGTTTACCCAATATTTATCCAATTATTAGCCTTTTATTTCACATACGGGGTTCAAATGTCTGTTTCTCAGTTTTAGTATTCATTTTGTACCTTAAGAGACCCCTTAGGCCCTTTACCTCGAATTATAGAACCCCCAAACTCAAACCCAAAATTCTTGGGCAAATAGCTTAGTGAGTACCGATACTCCTATATGGGTATAGGTAGGCTCCTCTAGGTACCGATACTCTCCCATGAGTACCGATACTTAATTTAGGTTCAAAAAAATTGGTACGAACCGAATTAAATCGATTCGGTATGTACCCACCGATCCTCACCCGCATTTGGTAAATTGTGTTGATACGCGAAATTAAGCAATGTAATAGTGGGTACCCATATGCCCCAAGTGTACCAATACACAAAAATGCTACTGGAATTCTTATCATGCAAGGGGTATTAAAATTGACCCTCACAATCTGTCTCCCTTTATTACTAATGATTTTAGTGTTGTGCACGCGAGCCTAGAATTTCAATACATGGTTCATATTTCACCTAGAAATCCTACTTAACCTACATGATTAAGCCCCAAATTATTCCTACAAGTTATGGTGAAGATATTATGTGGATTACTACCGGTTTTAGACCATAACAGCACCAATTCCATGATTTGCCATTAACGATCATCCAAGGTATATCAAAGCCAAAAACACCCAATCATACATCAATGTTTATTTTCATGATTTCCAGCAAACTATAGGTGTTAGTGGTGTACTAACCTTGATTCCACAGCTGAGAATGAAGCCCTTAACCACAGCTTCAAGCCTTGCTCTTCCCTTGATCCTTAGAAGAGTTCCCAACCTCTTTCACTACAAGCGATGTTACCAAATGTGTTACAACATTGTAGGGGGAATTAAGGGAGTCAAAAACACATACATATATGAGAATGAAGCTCTTAAAAACCCATTCTCGTTCTCCCTCATCAACCCCTACCAAAACACCCTTCTCCACCAAAACTAACCATCCTTACCTTGATTGATTGATCTTCTGAAGCTAAACAACTTTCCCTCAAAAAACAATCTGTGATTCACTCTCAAAACCCCAAAGATTAAACCCTAAACTACAAGATTTGAATATGAGAAATTGAGAGTATAAGAAAGAAGAGACAAATGGGAAACATGAATGAGGTTAGCTTTTACAAGCTGCCAAAAATTAATCCCTTTTCCCCCTCTTTTCACACCAAGAGTGAAATTACACTCATATCCTCCCCCGACCTCCAATTATTCAAGCCCAACCACCAGCCCAACATGCAAGACTGGCCCAAAAGGCTCTTACAAGCCCAATAACATGACCCAAATATGTGGCCCAAGTCTTGATTATATTCGACCCTCGGATCCTGAGATCCGGGTAGTTACAACTCTCCCCTCCTTAAAGAAAATTTTGTCCTCGAAATTTACCTAGTGGGAACAAATGGGGGTAGAGTAATCTCATGTCGTCCTCGACTTCCCACGTTGCTTCCTCAACACCATGGTTCCTTCATAACATTTTTACCAAAGGTATGCCCTTGTTACGAAGTTCCTTGACTCTCGTGTCAAGAACTCTAACTGGCTCTTCCTCATACATCAGATCAGTATTTACCTTAATTTCTTCAAGTGAAACAACGCGCGAAGGATCGGAACGATAACACCTCAACATGGATACATGGAAAACATCATGGATATGAGCCAACTCCGGTAGCAAGGCTAACCGATAAGCCACTAGTCCAACTCTCTTAAGCACTTCATACGGTCCGGTGTATCTTAGGCTCAATTTTCCCTTACGTCCAAATTGGATGATTTTCTTCCACAAAAATACCTTGAGAAACACTTTTTCACCAATATCATACTCAATGTGCTTGCGCTTCCGATCCGCGTAGGCCTTTTGACGGTCAAAGGTTGCTTGCAATCTTTCCTTGATGATCTAAACTTTCTCTTCGATTTGTCTAACCAAATTGGACCCCATATCCTCTTCTCATTGAGCTCTGTCCAACATAAGGGCGTTCTACACCTACATCCATACAAAGCTTCGAAAGGAGCCATCTTTATGCTCGACTGGTAATTGTTGTTGTAAGCAAACTCTACAAGTGACAACTGGTCCTCCCAACTCTTTGCAAAATCCACAATGCAACATTAGAGCATATCCTCAAGAATCTGGATAACACGCTCTGACTGGCCATCGGTCTAAGGATGAAAGGTTGTACTAAAATGCAACTTAGTGTCCAAAGCGTTATGGATCTTCTTCCATAACCTAGATGTGAAACGTGGGTCTCTATCCCAAATGATCGATGATGGCACCCCATGCAACCTTACATCTCTTTGATATACAACTGAGCCAACCTCTCTAAGGCAAAATCTATACGTACGAGCAAGAAATGAGCAGACTTGGTCAAATGATCCATTATTACCCAAATAACGTTATGTTTCTTGTGGGTCATCGACAAGACGATGACAAAGTCTATGGTGATCCAATCCCACTTCTATTTTGGTATCTAAATCAGCTGGAGCAACCCTGATGAAACCTGATGTTCTGCCTTCACTTGCTGTCAAGCTAGGCATCTTGTTACAAAGTCAGGGACATCTCTTTTCATACTCGGCCACCAATAAAAAGGACGAAGATCTTGATACATCTTGTTGCTCCCCGGATGCGCGACAAATAGACTACGGTGTGCCTCTCTTAAGATGCGATCCCTCAAGTCCTCCAAAGCTGGAACACACAATCGACCCCTAAAGTACAAGTATCCACCCTCTCGTACCTTAAAGTCTGAGGCTTTGCCTCTCTAAACTACTTCAATCTGTGCTACCAACTCTTCATCCAAAACCTGAGTCCTCTTTATCTCTTGTACCAATGTAGGCTCAACTCACAGCTCGGCTAAAAGACTACCATCCTCGGTCATTCTCAATCGGGCAAACATGGCTCTCAAGTCTAACATAGACTTTTAGCTCAAAGCATCAGATACAACATTTTCTTTACTGGGGTGATACTCTATGATGCAATCATAATCCTTCAATAACTCAATCCAACGTCGCTGCTTCAAATTCAACTCTTTTTGAGTAAGTAGGTATTTCAAACTCTTATGATCGGTGTAGATGTAGCATTTTTCTCTCGTACAAGGTAGTGTCTCTAAATCTTTAATGCAAAGATGACAGCAGCGAGCTCCAAATCATGGGTAGGATAATTTCTCTCATGTGGTTTAAGTTGTCTTGAGGCGTAAGAAACCACCTTACCCTCTTGCATGAGCACACAACCTAGCCCGTTTAAGGAGGTATCACTAAAATGACATACTCTTTCCATGGCTCGGGTTGTGTTAAGATCGGGACTTCCGTAAAATAAGCTTTTAGTTGCTCAAAACTTTGTTTCCTTCTCCCATTCCACTCAAATGATTCTCTTTTCTGTAACAATTTGGTCAACGGTCCGGCTATAATAGAGAAACCTTTAACAAAATACCTATAATACCAGTAAGTCCTAGGAAACTATAGACTTCCCAAACATTTCTTGGAGGTTTCCACTCCACCATAGCCTAAATTTTCTGAGGGCCATATGGATCATATCTATGGTAACTATGTGGCCAAGAACTGCCACTTTCGAAAGCCAAAATTTGCACTTACTAAACTTGGCAAAAAGATGTATATCTCTAAGAGTCTGTAGGACCACATGCTTATGGTAATCGTGCTCTTCCTCAGAACATGAGTACACCAAGATATCATCAATAAAGACCATGACAAATTGATCTAGATACGATTGAAAAATTCAGTTTATTAGGTCTATAAAAGTTGTTGCATTGGTAAGCCCAAACGGCATTACCAAGAACTCATAGTGTCCATACCGCATCCTAAAAGTGGTTTTATGAACATCCTCATCCACCACCTTCAATTGGTAGTACCCGACCTCAAGTCGATCCTGGAAAACACACGGGCACCTCTCAACTGGTCGAAAAAATCATCTATCCTTGGAAGGGGATAACGGTTCTTTATTATTACCTTGTTAAGCTATCGGTAATCAATACACATCCTCATAGACCCACATTTCTTTTTGACGAATAGAACTGGTGCTTTCTAAGAGTAGACGCTCGGTAGGATAAAATCTCTCTCTAGCAACTCTTGGATTTGTTTCTTTAACTCCTTCATCTCCGTCGGTGCCATCCGATACGGACGCGATGGATACTGGTATTGTACCCGATATCACATCAATTTGAAACTCTATCTTAAGGTCAAGAGGTAGTTCGAGTAACTCTTCCGAAAGTACATTGGTAAACTCATTAACAGTCTAAAGATTCTCAAGCATCAAACCCTAAATCCATGCATCCACCACATGGGCCAAGAAGGCTTCACAACCTTGTTTCAACAACCTCTGAGCTGACGAAGCCGATACCATGCTAGAAAGACATGGATTTCTTTCACCTCTCACAACAAGCTTGGAACCATCAGCAACATGAAGCTTCAAGCTCTTCGCTCTACATCCTAGACTAGCATCATGCTCAAAGAGCCAATCCATCCCCAAGATGGTGTCAAACTCTTGAAACAGATGTGTAGGATCTTGATGCTATGTGATGCATGCCTTACTCAAAGTGTAGGATCCCGATATTGTATGGGTGCGGGCCTCACTCAATATTGTTGGTATTATCTGTGTGATGTTGTGTGGGTTAATAATGTATATATGTGTTGTGTGCAAGATCATACATCCATGTTGCTATGTGTTAGGCAGTTATAGTAGCACCATTGTTATCTTGCCATGATATCATTTCATGTTGCATCGCTTTATTTATGATTTGCATGAAGCATGGTTGGTGGTGGTGTATCCACTAAGCTTTGTTAGCTCAGCGTTCGAAATTGTTGTTTCTATTCGCAGGTTAGTAGGTTTGACACGTTGCTTAGAGGAGCACCATCGGTGAAAGATTTCAGCGCCTCATCTCTCTAGAGTACAGTACTTAAGTATTTGGGTTGTGTATTCATACGAATCTATTGTATGTTGTAAGTTGCATTTGGATTTTAAAATGATCTAGTCAAATGCTTTTATAATGGAATTTTAAAAGAAGCTCCATTGTATATGTTTCAAGTATTAATTATCCCATTGTTTTGGATTGAAATCAAATGGGTTCTAAAAATTGTTCATGGATTATGCTAAACTAGGTCAAATTTTATGGTTGGGTTTCGGGCTTGAGGCCCTAATGTGACACTCAGGTTGAAGGTGTTACAACAAAGACCTTGGGTGATTTGGTCATAGAGTTAACTTTTGTATCTTGTGATACAAACTCATGGAAGTTTCATTTACCTTATGTTTGTTTTATGTTAGTTAAGGATTTTTTTTTAAAACTTTGATAGTGTATTGCTATGTTTTGAACTTTGTTAAAACTTAGAATTTAAACTAAGTATGAAATTTATATATTTTGTGTTATGTTGAAACTTTGTAGTATGTATGTACTTTTTAATTAAGTATGGATTTAGTGTTTAGAATCCCTATTTAAGCATTTTTATGAATATTTTAATATAATTTTTATCGAAAATATAGTTTCATTATTCTCAAAAGAAGTAGTTAGTTGAAAAAAATTGTAATAGGTTATAGGTTAAATTATAACCGAACCGTCGGTTAATTGTATCTTAATGGTTAACCATTAGCGATTAACTGATTCTTAATGGTTAGGTTATGGTTAGCTAAATTTAATAACTGCTATAACGGTTAACTGACCGTTTAGGCTAAATGATACGGTTAACCGACCATGAACACCCCTAGTTTTAGATAGGTCTTAATTAATTTGTTGGTTTTTATCAAAGGAAATTCATTAAAAACACAAACAATTATAACAACTTAACAAGGTCATAAGTAGGGGTGTGCATTATTCGGTTTTAACCGAATTAATAGACTGAACCGAATTTTTTCAATTAATCGGTCGGTTAATTTTAGGTAGGATTGGTTAACGGTTAAGAGTTTTTTTAAAATTCAGTTATCGGTTAATTTGGTTCGAAACCGGTTAATTAACTAAATTAACCGAAATTATTATATATTAAATATTATATATATTACATATATTTATTTTTTGTCATAAACTTTTAAAAGTTATAAAATGATCATTAAATTTTTTGATATATTATAAAATGGTCATTAAACTTTATCAAATTAGTACAAAATGATCATTAAATTTATTGAATTATTTCAAAATGGTTATTAAACTTTTCAAAATTTATCAATAGTTTATAACATGCAATAATTCAATGAACATTTTGTAATAGTTCGATAAGTTTAATGAGTGTTTTGCAACTTTTGAAATTTTAGTGACTAAAAAGATCATTTTAGCATAGTTGAGTCACTATTTGTGTAATTTACCCAAAATTTTCTAAAAAAATTCAATTTATTCAAAAATCGAACAAATTAACCAAACTTTTTTCGGTTCGATTAAAATTTTTGAAAAAAAAATCGGTTTGATTAATGGTTAAAAGAGAAAAAAATCGATTAATAAATTTTGGGTAATTCGGTTCGGTCAGTTAACCGAAGCGACCGAATGCACACCCTTAATCAGAAGGGAGACTCCACCCAACTACGGGGACAAGAATCAACTCTAGTCGATCGAACCACTCAATCAGCAGCTTTGTTATAATTTCTTGACAAAAGAGAAAGAGTAAGAAATAAAGAGAGAAGAGAAAAGCCTAATCTAACATGAAGAAGATATTTTTTTGAACACCCATCAATAATTCTCCTTGAATCATCTCAAAGCACAACAACAATACCAGCCAAACATGAAGAAATCTCAAATAATTTAAAGATTAATTTGTTGTTGTTTAAGAGAACGATGCAAATAGCATAAAGACAAAGATTTTGCTTCAAAAATCTCTTCCACTTTTAATTAATTTGTTTTCCTATCAAAAGGAAAAGATTTGGTTTATGGACTGTAATGTTAATATTTATTTTCTATGAAAATAACAAACCAATGACAATTGGCAAAAATAGAAAATGCGAGTAAATAGAGTAGGACACAATGTTTAACTAACAATCAATTTCAATAGAAAGTACAAGAAAGATATCGCACTCGTTCTTAAGAAAATATTATTTAAAGGATAATTCACCAACATAACAATGGCAAGGTAAAAAAATAATATTTGTTAAGCATCTCATAATTGATGATCTTCACTCGAGAACCCATATACTATTTATGTAATGAGCCTAACTGGAAACTATGTCGTTTCACAGTAGTGATTTAATTGTTATATTTTTCCTTTAATTTCACTTATTATCCATGTTAATGAAACAGTGAGTTCGGTCTGTAATAGGGTAAAAAGGCTATGACCTAGAAGAAAATTTTATGAATTGAATGAATGAAATGTTTTTGTTTTCCTTTGATATTTATTCTTCTTTTATTACTTTTATTACGTTCCTTTCTCATCTCCATTAAAATTCTACTTATTTAGATTCTAAGTATTACAAAGTTATCAAGAGCCATCGGTCCCGGCCATGGATGAAGGTTATCGATTGTTTTTGTCTGAGTTACGAGAGGAACTAAAATTTTTGTTCAAAAGTTATGTGGGCAATAAAATCCTCCGGGTTATAATCCACCATATGATTTATTGTAACACCCTTGACCCGATCTAGTTGCCAGACCGAATCGAACGAGTTACATTAGGTTTGCCGAGACAAACCCAAATGAATTACTTAGAAAATGGTCCATTTTTTATTTTATCTTATCTAAATGCATAAATAAGTCCTAAGGTGATCATGCTGGCAACGGTAAAATTTACATCTCAATCGGGCATCAAATTGATATCCAATTGCACGATATTGTATTTCAAGGACCAAATTATAATTATAGATAATTATGAGGACTTCTTTAAAATTAAAGTTACCAATCCTTAATTAGTCATATTTCATACAATCAGGTTAAATTTCAACTTAAAATAATCATCCAAACCCATTTAATTGCATGATCAAGAAATAGAGACTAAACTGCAAAGATTCAAACTTCAGAAGGCAGTTTAACGAAAATAACTGATCTGCGTATTGGTACATTAACACCCCGTATCGATACGGGTATAACTGCAAAGGTGTACCGATATGATCCTCAAGCATATCGGTACGGGTGTTCAATATTCGAAATAAAAGATTTTAGTAGCCAAAAGGCGTATCGGTACGGGTGCTCATGTATTGACACCTGGCCAAATTTTCTACAATGCGTACCAATACGATTACCAGGCGTATTAGTATTCCTAGACATTTTTGCCCAGATTGAGCCGAGATAGATCCCCGCGTACCGATCCATGAGGACTTGTACCGGTACGGACAGACCTGTAATGGCCTCTTGGTCAAACGTATGACACTGTGGCTCAATCTAACACACTTTAAACACTTCCTAATCATCAAATAACACCTCAAGCATATTTTCACAATCATATACGCATGGTAGAGGATCATACACATCATAGCATAACCAAATCATATTCCTATAGACATGATCTCTACCCAAGCATGCAAAATGAATCTCAACCCCTCAAAGCATGATATGAAGCACCATACAAGTCCAAAACATCAATTACAACTTGTGCAAACCAGGGAGTAACCAATTAACCCTCCCGATTACAGGTCTTATTACTACTAAGTATTTGTAAAACCATACTTGAAAATACTTACCCCCTTGGATCTCCTCTTGCTTACTTGCTGTCCGTGAGTTCTTATTTCTCTGCATTGATGAGAAAGGAGAGTGTAGCTATAAGCTTAGTGAGGGAATCTCAAAAACACTCATCAATGCATTTAAAACCATTTTAATTCAAATCAAATGTACAAGTTTCATGCCAAAATCATCTCATGCCTTTATATTCTTTTCAAATGTGCACATTTAAACCATTTGCAACACATGTATCATAGATTTCTATCATAACCCTCAATTAAAGCTTCATATGCCAAAATGTCTAAATAACAAGCTTAAAGAGATCTCATGTATAAGCCACATTATACAAAACATAATCCATTTCTCATGATACATCATCTCATATATTGGCATTCAAGTGACTCAAAATCAAGTTCCATTCTATTTCATAAAAACACATGGGATACACGGATTTCCCAAATGGTTCCTTTGACCACTTCACATACGTCCTCGAACCAGAGCAGCCCTCAACGGTTATAACGTATAAATCCACCAGGGGGAGAATTGCCACACTCTTGACCCCACGACTACTGCGGTTCTCATGGTGGAGCATGGCACACTTTTGACCCCCCGACACCCATGAGGTGACTTATTATAGTGCACTTTTAAACCCTATGGCTAGCCAACTATATCCGATAATATTTTATCTCAGCCACTTGTCAATATATTCAATAAAACCACATTAACTTACTGATTTACATATGCATCAATTCAAACCATTTTTCAATACATTAAACCATGTATTCTAGCATTCTCAAAATTCTTTCATAAATCATTTGACATACTCAAATATCATCATATATAATCATTTGCAACATCTTTCATTTCTAAAACATGCATATAACAGTAGGTAATGAAAATCATAAACATGTGCATGAAATTGTGTTTTGCAAAACTGAAAACGAGAGAGAGATCAACCAATACTTACTTCCGAGCTTAGATAAGTGTTTCAAACTTATTCTAAACTCCCAACAACCATAATTCAAAACTTTTAAAAGTAGTAAACCACGTTTCCACTAACCAACAACCCAAAGCCCTCTTGCCGTTGCGAGAATCAAGCTTCTTTTAACATTAAAACAACATCTTATAATCAAGATATAAATTCAATTAGCATCTTTAATTCAATACTAAAAAATAGATCCAAAACAATGAAATTCATCAAAATTTCCCATTGATTTTAAATTCAATTAAATTAAAATATTTATAATTTAATCAGCAATTCCACACCAAGAACTTAAAAAAAATCATTTACAACCTAAAGGATCAAGAATTTGTCTCTTCTTTTAACATTAAAACAATAAAGAGATATAAACAATTAGATTTAATTAGATCCATAACAAATCAAAATCAAAATTCAATTTAATTATATTCATGATTTAATCATAATTCCATAAAAAAATCAATTTAAAGGATCAAAATTGGATTTCAATAAAAACTTTAAAGAAATCAAGTAGATTTTGATGTAGAAATCAAATGAATCAAATAGGAAATCAAAAAGAAATCAAAAGGGATTGATTCCTGTGGATTTTGGAATGAAATTAATAGTTTGGATGCTGAGAAAGTTGAGAGGAAAGTTGAGAGCAAAAGTAATTACGTAAGAAAATGAAATTGGTTAATTAAAATCCTTTTTATCAATTCTATTTTGTTTTAATATTAAAACCATTTAAAAACCTTTTAAAAATAGCCTAAATTAAGGGGAAAATATGATGAAAAAGTTTGGCTAATTAGCTCCTTAAAGATTCTAAGTTTTGACCCTTTTACAATTTAGTCACCAAAAATAGTTTTGAAAACTTTACATTTTAGTCACCGGACCAAAATGTCCCAAAATCCAATTTAATTCCTTCAAATTGAATTTACCAAAACCCTTAGAATATTAATTAAATATTTTATAGCATTTTTCCATATTTTATTTTAGCCAAAAACAATTTATTAAGATTTAATTCCCGAGACTAACTTGAATTGCTTAATCTGGTTCTCTCGAACCGTCTAATCGACCTATCTAACATCTAGGCCCAAATTCAGGGTGTTACAACTCTCCCCCTCTTAAGAAATTTTGTCCTTGAAATTTACCTGGAGGAAAAATGTAAGAAAACTGCTTCAACATGTCCTCCTTGCTTTCTAAGGTGGCTTCCTCGACCCCACGATGTCGCCACAACACTTTTACCAACTCCACAGTCTTTCCATGAAGAACCTTGCTGCTTGAATCCATAATTCTCACTGGCACCTCATCATAGGTCAAATCCGATTCAATTCAATCTCCTCAACATGAGTCATATGCGAAGGATCCGATCTATACCTCTGAAGCATCGATACATGGAAAACATCATGTATCTTCTACAAATCCGCAGGCAACCTCAACTTATAAGCAACTGGACCAACCCGCTCCAATATTTCATATGGCCCAATGAACCTTGGACTCAACTTGCCTTTGCGTCCAAACCTCATCACCTTCTTCCAAGGTGAAACCTTAAGAAATACACGATCACCAATAGCAAACTCAATCTCCTTACGTTTCAAGTCAGCATATGACTTTTGCCAATTTGAAGTTGCCTTCAACCGACCACTAGTAAGCTTTACCTTCTCATTGGTATCCTTCAACACTTTAGGCAAAGAAACATACTTTTCTTCTACCTCCGCCCAACAAAGTAGCGTGCGACACCTTCTATCATACAAACTTTTATACGGAGCCATCTGGATACTATCCTGATAACTATTATTATAGGAAAACTGCACAAAAGGTAACTGCTTATCCCATGATCCATGGAAATCAATGATGAAACCCCGAAACATATCCTCCAACACTTGGATAACACGTTCAGACTGACCATCCATTTGAGGATGATACGAAGTAATAAAGTTCAACCGTGTATCAAAAGCCTTTTGCAAACACTCCCAAAACCTTGTTGTAAAGTGCGGATCCCTATCTGATACTATAGACTTAGGCACCCCATGCAACCTCACAATCTCAACAATATACAACTCGCCAAATTACCCAAAGTATACGTCGCATGCACAACCAAAAATGTGCACACTTTGTAAACCTATCCACAATCACCCACACAGAATTCTTCTCTGATGGCGTCAAAGGCGAACTGGTCACAAAATCCATGGTAATTCTCTCCCATTTCCATTATGGAATCCTTAGCAGTTTCAACAACCCAGAAGGAAACTGATGCTCAGCCTTAGCGCGCTGACATACCATGCACTGAGCAACAAAATCAGCTATGTCATTTTTCAAACCAACCCAAAAATACTCATTCTTTAAATCCCGGTACATCCTCGTACACCTCAGATGCATAGAAAAAAGACTCGAATGAGCCTCAACCAAGATAGTGTGCCTTAACTCCTCATCTTTCAGCACAATCACTTGAATCTTTAAACACAAAACTCCTTCATCACTAAAAAAATCTATTTGATTGCCATCCATTATATACTTGACAAGCGGTACCAAAGAATCATCATACAGTTGCTTCTCATTGATCAACTGGAACAACGATGGCTTCACTTGCAACTCAGCTAACAAGCCTCAATCTCGCATTATACTCAACCGAGCAAACATAACCTCAACTTTACCGTAACCTTCCTACTTAAGACATCGACTACTACATTAGCCTTACCCGGATGATACTCTATCGTCAAATCATAATCCTTGAGCAACTCCAACCATCTTTGTTGCCTAAGATTCAACTTCTTTTGTGACAAAATATTTCAAACTCTTGTGGTCCATGTACGTAATACACTTCTCACCATAAAGATAGTGCCACCAAATCTTAAACACAAACACCACCGCAACAAGCTCAATATTGTGCGTAGGATAGTTACGATTGTGCACCTTCAACTGCCTAGATGCATAAGCCACAACCTTTCCTTCTTGCATCAAACGTATCCCAAATCAACGTAAGATGTATCACTATAAACTACAAACTCCTTCCCTGACTCAAGTTGAATCAAGATTAGAGCTTACATCAAAACTTCCTTCAACTTATCGAAAGCTTGTTGTCTACCCTTCGTCTACTCAAAACTTGCATCCTTTTGCAACAACTTCATCAAAGGAGCGGTAATCCTCAAAAAACCATCCACAAAGCATCGATAATACCCTAACCCCAATAAACTATAAACTTCTAACACCGACTTAGGTTGCTTCCAATTCACAACTGCCTCAATCTTCCTCGGATACCTTCGGTCGAAACAACATGACAAAGAAAAACCACTTGCTTGATAAAAACTCAAACTTGCTCAACTTAGTATAAAGCTTATTATCCAACAGAACTTGCAACACAATTCATAGGTGTCGATCGTGATCTTCCTCGGTACGAGAGTGCACGAGACTGTAATCAATGAACACTACCACAAATTTATCTAAGAATTCACGGAACACACGATTCATCATAACCATGAAAGCTTCTGGAATATTTGTCAACCCAAACATCATCACTAAGAACTCATAATGCCCATAACGCGTGCGAAAAGCTATTTTTGGCACGTCCTTATCCTTCACTTTCAACTGATAGTATCCAGATCTCATATCAATATTGGAAAACACCGTAGCACCCTGAAACTCATCAAACAAATTGTCAATCCTCGGCAAAGGATACTTGTTCTTAATCGTCAACTTGTTTAGTTATTGATAATCAATGCATATTCTCATCGTGCCATCCTTTTTTTCATAAACAACATCAATGCTCCCCACGGTCACACACTTGGCCGAATGAAACCACGATCCAACAACTCTTAAAGTTGCATCTTCAACTCTTCCAATTCCTTCGATGCTATACGATACGGTGCAATCGACACCGAAGCCGTATCCGCGTACATCTCAATGCAAGACTCTACCTCTCTATCTAGAGGTAGTCTAGGCAACTCCTTTGGAAACACTCCTGGAAAATCACAAATGGTACGGAATATCCTGGACACACACTTCCTTCATATCCAAACTCATGATATAAGCTAGGTGTAACACCCTTAACATATACTCGTAGTACGAATACACATTAAAGATGCCACAATATTATTTAACAGAGTTCTAGACTTGTAAAAACTTTTTTCTAACATAAAACTAGTTTATAAAATAACCCTTTCTCGACTTTCAAAGTATTCATAGCCTATTTGCATATTGCTAGTTTTGACCCTGAATTGGTTTATAAAACATGTTAGTTATTAAAATAAGTATATAACTCAGGGTGAAAACTAGGTACATTACCTAGGCCATTTCTTAAATTTAAAATCGTTACACGATAAACGATAAATAAAATTTCACCCGATTAAATATCATCACCGAAAATTCCTTAACCATACGAATAATTCATATTTATCCGAATATTAATCAAATTGATACCTTTAAAACAACTAACGAATAAATTGATACATGCCCACTAGAGAATGTCATAAATTAGAATGTCTTACTGATGTTTGGCAGATTGCAGCTTGATCAACATGCTTGACTCCTCTTCCGGTAAGTTTCCAATAACCTACGTGTGAAACAACACACGCTAAGCATTCACTTAGTGAGACAACTATAAATTAAAGTAAAGCATTTCAATGTATAGAAATAACATAAATAAACAAATTATTGTGTATATTATATAAAAATATAGAATCGTATAAAACTGACTTATCAAAGTCATTCCTCTATCATGTAACAGTGCAATACAGTTCCTGCAAAATGGCAAGGGAGTCCCAATTGCAGTTTATATAACATGATATATATGTCAATGCATCAACTTTCACATTGCATTAGTAATGATTTACTACATGCTAATGTCATAAGACTTTCATGCTTGTTCATTTGTCATAATATGTCATCTATGCATCAATGCATGAGTATATATATATATACACCATGATACAAGCTAATGAATATGCTTGTTCAATTCCTTTAACACCATGCCAATACTTACCATTAATGTTAAGCTTTCAAGCTTAACTTACTTACCATTTTCATGCATGTTAACATAAGTAGCATCACATGTACTAACATATATCAAAGTAGTAAGTTTAATTCTTACCAATACCGTTGCCATTTATATCAACAAGCTCTCAAGCTTACCATCTTGTTTTTCAATTTATTTAGCCCAAAGTATTGAAATAAGAGAATCTAAGTACACGAGTCATCCCCATATACCCAACCTTCCTTGAGTATATATGAATTTTGCACCGAAGTGCTTTAATATGTACCGAAGTACTTCCGTATACCCAACCTTTCTTGAGTATACATATACCCAACCTTCATTGAGTATATATGAATATTGCACCGTAGTGCTTAGAATATTTATACAGTTGTTTATTACTCTATGGCTAGCCTACTATTCTTTTAAATCTCTAAATCATACTTGGGCTTTATATCATCAAATATTTCATCATGGCAATGTATATCAATATATATCAACATTGGGCAGTTCATACCCGAAATAACATTTCAAACTTACCTATGTAAGTAATCAAATGATCAATGCATTTTATATTCCAAATCTTGACATATTTATATTATGTCAATCATATGCTCAATGAAATAAATATAATGACAATAAACATTCAGGTAGGCTCATCGCAAGCCATCCCAATAATGTATAAAATATCAATATATTATGATATGTATGCAATTGCATCCACTTTGGCCACTTAACACAATGCCTCACTAAGTCCTAGTTCAATCCTTTCTTTCATAGAACTTTGAACCTTCTTTGATTCAAACTTGACTTCATTAATCACATGAAGACAATAAAATATTTGTTAGATTCAAATCTAACATTACCTTAAACATGTTGCCTAATATAATCATTTGAATATAAAATTTCCAAATATTTTTCTTTCTTCCTTGTACTGTTCAAAAACTCATTATGGTCCTTAGGGACCAATTTGAACTTCCATTAATTCTTTTGAGCTTTCTAACTAACATTTAAATAAAAAATGTTTCAAATTCCATTTTCTGACAGTTTGTGCTAGCTTCAAAGATTTACATATACAAGGCAGAATACATACTGGATCTTAATTTCCTTTATACTGGAGAAACTAGATTTGATAACGGTTCTAACGGTATAAGCCACATAAATTAATAAAATCTACAAAAATTATGAAAAATTACTGAATTCACGTCAAAGACTGTCCAGGCAGAAAACTGCTCTATAATTTTTCTGACCTTCATTCGAATAAAAATTTATATCTTTTAACTCAGAACTCGAAATTAGTTTCCGTTGGTTGGAAACGAAACTAGACTAACAAATCTTTACAACGGTATAAAATTCATCATCTAACCATTTTTTTAGAATTTATGGCGAATTGTTTTTAAACTTACTGCAATAATTCAAATTCCAACATAACTTTCCATAAATAACTTCTAATTTACACAAACTTCTCCCTATTTCTCTACTTGTCAATTTAGTCCCATCACTTTACTTCAAATGACCAAAATAAAGCTTGTATTCATATGTTCTCTTTACATCCTTCATCAAAATAGGCTCACACCTTTACTTCTCTAATTTCTCTTGATTTGTCAAGATGGTCACCAAATTTCAAATATAAGGATTCAAGCTTCTTAACTTTGCAAATTAGTCCTCCAATCAACATTACTACCTTAATTCCATCATTTTAACTAAAAATCAGATTTACTCCTACATATCCTCTTTGCCGAATAGACCATTCAAGTTTGACAATTTGTCAAAATGGTCACTAATGTGATTAATTGTCGGTTTAACATTCTAACTTCATTTTCATGTCTCTAACATCATTAATAATATAAATACACATCAAATTCATAAAAATCATATATGGTCCTTTAATTTTGAAGCTTGTCGAAATGGTTCACATGTATTTAACTTAGGTTTTGCTTCCAAACAACAAATCAAGTTTACTAGATCATTAATCTAACATCACAAACCCTAAGTTAGACTTGAATTCATAAACCCTAATATTCTCTATACAAATCGAAATATGTAGGTTTTAAATCCCAACTCAATAACATGATTCTAACATCATACAATCATGATTCTAACTTAAAATCAACCATGGATTCATAAAATCATAAAAGCCCCAATTTGTTCGTAAACCCTAATTTCTTCCTCATATCAAATCACATCAACCAAGCAAGTATTCTATGAATTATTTAGATCAAAAGATAGATCTCGAAGAGTAGAACAACTTTGTAGTTTGAAAGATTACCTGAAAAACGAGATTTGGGCGTAAATCGAGCTTGTTTTGGAGAGTATTTTTGCTGATAATTCCTTCACAATTCATATATTTAAGACACTTGTATCATTAAAATGAATTTTTAATTCAATAAATTCCACTTTCCAAAAATACCCTCCAACTAGATTTATATTTCTAATTTGCCATTTTGTAACATTCCAACTAGACTTAGTTGGATTCTAATCAGCCACTATTTATCCATAAAATAAATCTCAAAATTCCCTCCATGTTCCTTTTGGGCAAAATGACCAAAATGCCTTTTACTGATCAACTTACTCACAAAATTGCCATTCCATGTCATTTCGATCGATTTAAAATTTTCCTATCTTTTTAACATCCAATTATCCATAAAATGACATTTTATGAATTTTCTAAGGTCCATGGAACTATCTCTAAAATTTTAGCTCAATCCGGTTATTCGAATATTTTTCTGAACTTTATCGCTTTATAGCCATTAATACAAACTTCATACGAAAAATCGGGTAACACGAAAACGTCATTCTTGGGGGTAAACTATTCATTTATGGGGTTAAAATACATAACTTTTGAAAATTACACTTTGACCCCTAAACTTTTCCAAAGTTCATACTTTAGCCACAAAACTTTCAAAATTTATATTTTGGTCACTAGCCAAAAATTGGGATATTACAATTCTCTCCCCTTAAGAAAATTTGTCCTCAAATTTTCAACACGTACCTGGTTCAAAAAGGAAAGGAAACTACTTTCTCATATCTTATTTTCTTTCCCAAGTCGTTTCCTCAATTTTATGATTACACCAAAGAGCTTTAACAAGCGGAATCAACTTATTCCTTAGTTTTTTTCTCTCCATGTACTAGTATCTTTACCGGTTCTTCCTTGTAAGTCAAATATGGTTGAATCTCTATTTCTTCTGGGGTAATGATATGTAAAGGATCTGATCGATACTTCTTGACCATCGATACATGAAATATATTGTGAATCTTGTCCATTTTCGGAGGTAAGGCTAGCTAATAAGCAACCAGACCAACTCTTTTCACAATCTTATATGGTCCAATAATTCTCGGACTCAACTTCCCTTTTTGTCCAAACCATACACCTCCATCCAAGGTGAGACTTTTACGGAATTCTTTATCCTTCATATTAAATATCTTTTCTTTCAAGATCAGCATATAATATCCATCATTATAAAGAAATTCTAGATTGCTTCGAACCATTCTTACTTTATTCTCCGCATCCTGAAATAAATCAGATTCAATCACCTCTTTCTTCTTTTTTTAACTCATTATCATCGGGGATATAAATTACCCCTCGATAATATGAACATTCTTTAGACTTAATATCGAAGTCTTTAATTTTCCCTTTTCACCTTATTGAATTCTTTCCAAGTATATATTTTCTTTCATCTGTAAATTTTTTTATCCGATTTGTCAAAGTAGACTTGAACTAAAGTTCTGTAATCAATGTACTATTTTCTTCCAAAGGTAATTGGGCATTTAATGCTTATAAGCCAAATAATGACTTTTGGCTTAATATATCAACTACTACTTTAGCCTTATTACATCAATACACATCCTAACCTATTATGGGGCGTAATATTGAATAAGGTATAATCCTTACTAGATTCATACTGCACTAATACTAGTGCTACTATCAAATCTTATTCTACTGGTAATAATATAATCGTAATTTAATCTTAGAGGAATATTACTGCTTCTTTTGACTAACATCACCAGAGCTTCCTAAGGTGATATACTGGGTCGTATAAAACCTCAATCTAATGACTCTTGCAACTAGGATGCCTTTAGCTTTCTCAATCTAGTAAGAGCAATTCTGTAGGGTGCAATCGATATAGGTCCAATATTGGATTAAAATCCAATCCTAAACTTAGCCTCTCGATTAAGCGTCAAGCTTGACAACTCCTCTTGGGCAACCCATTTAAAACTCGCAAACAATAGGAATACTCATGTAGCTTACCCTCGATGCTCGGTATCCATAGCATAAGTTAAATAATTTTCACATTGGTAACAAATTCCAATAAAAACTCTGCATGCCAATTATCACAACACTCCCATGATTGGTTTTGTTGTTTTCTTAAATCTCCAACATTAAATTATAAATGTTAGAGAGTTCCAAATTTTCCTTGTCCCGATCTCTTAGTAGAACTATGTAATAAATTCAGTTTGATATCTTTGCCGGGAATCCTCACCACTTTTTAGAAGTGGTGAAATAAATAATGATTCACTATTCCTCTTTACGAGCTATGACATCTATTTAGATATTTTCTCATTCTATACCATTTGCATTGCATTTGGCATAATTTACTGCATCATGAAATTTTGAAATACATAGAGTAGTCAGTACTTCTTTGTACCTGGCCTCTAGCCCTCTATGAGCTATCATAACATGCTCTCCTTTCTGTCTGTAGGAAGCAACTTAGAAGCAAATCAGCTCAGTTTATTAAACTTGCACTCATACCCATAAATAATCTAATTGTCCTAATTAAGATGCAAGAAACTCCGTTGCATCTCTAGGATAAACTTTGTTACGGAACTCTGGAAGAAAGAACTTTTAGTTAAGAGACTTTTGAGTATGTACTGTAACATTACTTTGTCAAATACGGGTCTGATCTAGTAATATCCCAATTTTTGTTTAGTGACTAAAATGTAATTTTGAAAGTTTAGGGGTTAAAGTGTGAACTTTGGAAAAGTTCAAGGACCAAAGTGTAATTTCCAAAAGTTGTGTAAGTTAACCCCGTAAATGAATAGTTCACCCCCAAGAGTGGCATTTCCGTGTTACCCAGATTTTTCATACGAGGCTTATATTATTAGAATTTTTGGATCGAATGAAAATTGTTAAGTGTGCTCAAACCAGAGCAGTATAATGATGGGTAACCTACTGGGAAAGTCCCATATTCAATATTTTGACTGATAAAAAGGATTCATTTTAAGTCAATAATATTCGTAATGGATTGTGCAGATAAGATTTCTAAGAGGAAATGTATCCGATAAAATTTCCCGGTAATTATCGGTATATCGGATCGAACTAAAATTTTAAAGACAGTTCCAAGAAATTATGGAAAATTCATAAAATATTATTTTATGAATATTTTATTATATTTAGTTGGATTCTAACTAGATTTAGTTAGATTTTAAAGGAATGGCAATTTTCAAGTGTTGTTAGGAAATAAAGTCTAGTTGGAGGGCAAATTGGACATTTGCCATATGGCATTTTTGAAATATTTTGAAATTTTGAGGGCAATTTTGGAAGAATATTTACATATGGATTAATTCATGGCCATTGATTTTAATGAGATTGAATCTTGGCTTTTAGATTAAAAGGGCAAAATGGTAATTTCACTAATTAAATGAATTTTAAATTCATTTAATATGACATGTGGATTAAATAGGTTAAAAGATGAGAAAAAATCATTTTTATTTCCAGGAGGGCTGTTCGAAAGTTTAAAGAAAGAAGGGGAAAGAATTTTTCCAACTTTCAAGCCAAATTTTGAAGAAATCAAGACAAGTTTCAAGCAAATTTTATTTAGGTAAATTGTTCTACACTTGATTCTCTTCAATATAGTATTTTTGCATGATAAAAGTCAAGTATTAGTTATGTTATGGATGAAGATTGATTGTGAAAATTGAAGTTGATGATGGAATTAGACTTGTAGATAGTTAAATTGATGATTTAAACATGGAATTAAGGTTGAAATGGGATCAATTCCACATTAGAGATTATAAACCCTAACCCTAAAATTTGGGGGTTTTGGTTAGGAAGCTAAATTAAGGATGAAATTGATTGAATTATGATGTTAGGAGACCTATTTTGATGATATGTTGAATAATTTCCCAAGTTGTAAATTTAGGGACTATTTCAAAAATTTGGAAAATTAAGGGAAATTATTGTGGATTTTATTTTAGCATTGGAATCATTGAATTATGGTGAAAGTATCTTGAATTGGTGATTAGGGACCAAAATGAAAATTTTTTGAAATTCAAGGACCAATTCGATCATTTAGTAAAAATTAGGGATTGGTCTTGAATTTATGGAAAATTGATAGAATTGAAGATTTAAGCATGTTATGAAAGTTGAAGGATTGAAATGTGAAGAAAGGAAACATGAGGGGCCAAATTAGAAAAGAAAGTTTAATTAAGGACTAAATTGAATAAAGTTTAGAAGTTAAAGGAAATGTATAAGGATGTTAGAATTAAGTGAAAGGTTTAATTGTACATTAATTTAATGTACAAAAGCAATGTAATGACCAAAATGTCACTTTTATAAAGGTTGAGAACTAAAAAAAAGAAATAGTCCAAAATAAGCCATTAATTATGGAAATTGTTCAAAAATGGGTTTGAACAATTGTTTAATGTCCAAATTGGTCACTAAAGATCTAGGGACTAATTCGGCAACTTGTAAAGTATTGGGGAAATTTTTAGAAAAAAATTTATATTCGAATATCATGTTTAAGAATTAAATTAGCAGTGTTAGATTTAAGTCGAACACAAGAATGGTGATGTATATGTCGACTGGTTTTATACAGTTTCAAAAGAAAACGTAGGAGACCCAAGTGACAAAAAGAAGGATAAGAATCGTGAGTAAAGCTTAGTGAGGTTGTACTGCACTAAAATAGGTGAGTGTATTTACATGTTTAATTTATAAATAGGAAGACTAGCGAATAGTCAACCTTAACTATAAATAGTGTTACATGATATGTATGTATGTTGATCTATGTTTCCATGGATATATATATGATGAAGCATGTGATATGAATGATTATTTATATGATTGATCATGATGATGGATTGATGATAAAAGAAATGCCCAAATATTATGTATGAGAGTCCATGGTATAGTTGGCATGCCATAGAGTCCCTAGCAGCTGCATTATTCATGTTATGTTATAATTTCATGTTTTGTGACAAAATGAATGTGTCAAATGCACCATGGGGATCCACGTCCAATATGCCCGAGTGCACTGTCGAGGTACTTCATATTTATGGGGAGCAAAGAGCGTCCCCGAGTACGTACCCATCTTCACGTCATGTTTGACACTACGGTGTCATTTAAAGATGACTCGCGTACCTCGGTCTCATATAGTGTACTTTGGGCAATGATAAAAGGTCATGTCACGTATATGAAATATGTTATGTAATTAAATCATGTCATGTATACGAATGATATCACATATATAAATCATGCCACCTATGAAAATCATGTCATGCAAACGAAATATGCCACGTATGAGAATCATGTTATATAAATGGATAATGTCTTGAATATGAATCATGTTACGTATATGAAGCATGTCATGAATGTGAATCATGTTATGTATGTGAATTATGTTTTGCATACGAAAAATATTATATATATGATCTATGCTATGCATATAATTTACTTGATGATGATAAAGTATTGGAACCATGATTAAGTTAAAAATTTGTGATATGCACATTAATATTTAGTGACTATGGAAATCTTGATAATACTATCCTATCTTAGGTAGAGAACTTGATATGATATCATATGATAAGTATTACTTTACTTTATGTTTGTTAAATGAAATTATGCCTCACTAAGTTCGTACTTAGCGTGTGTTTATTTCACATGTAGGTTCTCCGAAGTAAAGTAGCAAGAAGGAGCAGTATTTTGTTAAATCAAGTTATAATAGTAGTTCACGGTATGTACATTTGAAGTTAGAATTTTGATGTCTAGTGGGCATGTACTTGTATGTATGTAAGTTTTAAAGTATAACTGTTTTGTAAACTTAAGTTTATAATGTGTTTACGTACTATTATGAATGTATGGACTTAGAATATGGTTTACTACAAATGATTATGATTTATGATATAGTTAAATATTGTTTAACCCTAATCGCGTAATATTTTTAAAGTCAAGAAAGGGTCTAGACAGGGTACCTAGTTTTCACCCTGAATAATATTTTTTTCAATAACATTTCTATAAATTTTATAAAATAATTCAGGGTCAAAACTAGCTTCCATAGGCTGAGATAGATTTCAATTCAAAACTGAAAAGGGTTAAACTACAAGATAAATTTTGATAAAAAAATTTCAAGTCAAGTTTTCTTAATAACTCTGTAACATCTTTAGTGTATATTCGGTCTACGAGTATACGTTAAGGGTGCTACAATTTTTATTGGTATCAGAGCTATAGGTTTAGCCGATTCTGGAGGTTAAACCGAGTTAAAAGTGATTTGTTATTCAATACATGCCCCTAGGATGTCAATATTACTGATGTACTATCAGTGTAACTTGATTTTGCTCCTTTGTATATATATATATATATATATATATATATATGAATAGGTTATCGTAGTATACGATAATGTCGAGTACTGCTGGGTTACGCCAAGAAAGAGATTGCGGGGATTAGGAGGAGGTTCAGAGTAGGAGCAATGATGTTCAGCAGGCTCCACCTTCCGCTCTTGCCCCAGCAGATCCACCGGTGCAATAAAGAGCTACGACACAAGAATATGGGGCACTAGTACAAGCTCTTGAAGTTATGGTAAATAGACTTCATCCCCCAGCACCAGTACCAACTCCGACACCCGTTCCAGTTAAAACATCGACAGTGAAAGAACTTTAAAAGCTCGAAGCCCCAGAATTTCACGGAGAAGGTGGGCCGATGGCTGCTGACCTATGGTTAAATAATGTTAAGATCCTAATGGAAGGGATTAGTTGCACCAATGCTGAAAACTTGGAAGGAGTCGTTTCCTTACTGAGAGGACATACTCGTATATGGTGGTCCAATGCCACAGAACTAGTACCGGCTACTGAGATAACTTAGACGTTTTTCCAAGAAGCATTTCAAGCCAAGTATATCGGGGAACAGTTCAAAAGAGAAATGTTGCAGCAGTTCCTGGATCTTAAACAAGATACTCGTACAGTTTATGAGTACGAGTTTGATTTTAATAGACTGAGTCGGTACGCAGCTGAGTTGATGCCGACTAAAAAGTCTAGATGTGAATGGTTTATAGAAAAGCTGCACCCAAGGCCCAAGGAGATTTTATTGGGCATGAATTTGTCAAACTTCCAAGAAGCTGTGAATAGAGCGAAGGCTATGGAAAGAGCCTATATGGAACGAGTCAAGGCTTAGTCTTCTCGAGCTTCCAAGAGGTCTGGTGAGACTTTTACCTCGACACAATCTAAACGTGGTAGAAGTAATTGATCTTAAGGCAGAAATGAGTCAGGATTTACTCGAAAGAATCCTTCATCAAAGAAATTGCAAAATGTTCAGACGTCAACTGCCGGGTTGAGCAGACCTTTGATTCCAGAGCACGAAACTTGTGGAAAGCGGCATATGGCAGTTTGCCGAGTGGGTTCAGGAGTTTGCTACAGATGTGGTAGCACTGAACACTTTATCAGAGATTGTCAGAGGAACATGCAAAGAAATCTAATCAATCTGAAAGATTTGTAGCTGTTCATCCAAGAGGTCGAGGTCGAGGTGGTGGACAACACAGGACATCGACTCAGGGAGCCTCTGAAGTTGTATCAAACAGAGAATTCAGGACCCTAGCTCGAGTGTACAACATTCGCACGGATGAAGAAAAGCATCACCCGGACATTATTGCAGGTACGCTCCAACTCTTGGGTGAACTAGTATTTACTTTAATTGATCCGGGTTCGACTCATTCATACATTAGCACTAAACTAATAGAACAAAGAATGATTCCTATGGAGAAAATATCTAGTGATGTGATTGCCAATAATCCTGTTAGACATAGTGCACGAGTGACTAGAATATGTAAGAACTATCCTCTAGAAATTGAAGGGATTAAGTTCTTGGCAGACTTAATGGAACTTCCATTCCATGAATTTGAAGTCATTCTTGGAATGGATTGGTTATCTACATATGATGCAAATGTAAAATGTAAGAAGAAAAGGTTGATACTTTAGGGACCCAATGGTTCTAAAGTAATCTTTGTGAAAGAAAGAACTGATTGTTTAGATTCAGTAATTTCTGCAACAACAGCTCAAGGGCTGTTATGTAATGGATGTGAAGCATGTTTGGTTTATGTGGCGGATACTCAAAAGTCACCTAAGAAGATTGAAGTTATCCCAATTGTAAGGGAATTTCTTGATGTATTTCCGGACGAGCTACCAGGGTTACCTCCGGATAGGGAAATACAGTTTGAGATTGATGTTTATCCCAGAACTGAGCCGATATCAATGGCACCAACAGAGTTAAGGGAACTAAAGGCTCAATTACAAGAATTGCTAGACTGGGGTTACATTCGACCGAGTGTATCACCATGGGGTGCTCTGGTGCTATTTGTAAAGAAGAAAGATGATTCTCTACGATTATTTGTAGATTACCGGCAGTTGAATAAAGCAACCATTAAGAACAAGTATCCCCTACCAAGGATTGAAGATCTATTTGATCAACTTAGAGGTGCAGCGGTGTTCTCAAAGATAGATCTTCGATCGGGGTATTATCAGTTCAATGTTAAAGAAGAAGATGTACCAAAGACAACATTCAGAACTCGCTATGGACACTACGAATTTCTGGTAATGCGGTTTGGACTTACAAATGCCCTTGCTGCATTCATGGACCTGATGAATAGGGTATCCCAACCCTAATTGGATCAGTTTTTTGTTGTCTTCATAGATGATAGTTTGGTTTATTCGAAGATCGAAGCTGAACATGACTACCATCTTTGAGTGGTACTACAAACTTTAAGAGATAAGCAAATTTATGCAAAGTTTTCTAAATGCGAGTTTTGGTTGTCAAAAATAACTTTCCTTGGACATGTAGTGTCATCAGAAGGAATAAGAGTTGATCCCAAGAAAATACAAGCTATTCTTGAATGGAAAGCGCTGAAAAATGTCTCTGAAGTTCAGAGTTTCTTGGGATTAGCTGGATATTACAGGCGCTTTGTGCAGAATTTTTCCATCATTGTTATGCCTCATACCCAGCTGCTACGAAAGGATATTCCATTTGTATAGGTGCCAGGAAAGTTTCGAAAGATTAAAGAAAGTCCTGAGTGAAGCACCAGTTATAATCTAGCCAGAACCTGGAAAAGAATATACTTTGTACAGTGATGCATCTTTTTGTGGTTTGTGTTGCGTACTGATGCAAGAAGGTCGTGTGGTAGCCTATGCATCAAGGAAGCTCAAAACTCATGAAAAGAACTATCCAATGCATGATTTGGAAATGGTAGCTGTGATTTTTGCTTTGAAAATCTGGCGACATTATTTGTATGGTGAAAAGTGTCACATTTACACGGATCATAAGAGTTGGGTTGAATTTTTAAAGGATTTGAATCTGCAACAACGAAGGTGGGTTGAATTTTTAAAGGATTATGATGTGGTTATCGATTACCACCTTGGAAAGGCTAATGTAGTCGTAGATGCTCTTAGCCGGAAGACATTTTATGCTTTGTGCATGATGAATGCACAGTTGTCATTGGAACGAGATGGTTCCTTGATAGCAAAATTTCAGATAAGGCCAACTTTATTGGATCAAATCAAAGATTTGCAGTCTTTGGATGAAAAATGTCTTGAAAATAGAAGACAAGCTGAAACTGGGGAAACCCAAGATTATGAGATCAAGCCTAATGGTTGTCTATATTACCGCGGTAAAGTATATGTTCCTAATGATGACAATCTGAAGAAAGAGATATTAACAGAGGCTCATTATAGTTCATTGACTATGCACCTGGAAGTAACAAGATGTATCAAGATTTAAAGACTCGATACTGGTGGCCAGGTATGAAAAGAGCAATCTCTGAATTCACGGCAAAATGCTTGACATGTCAACAAGTAAAAGCTGAACATCAAGTACCTTCTGAATTGCTCGAGCCTATCTCTATTCCTCAATGGAAAAGGGAGCGAGTAACGACGGATTTTATATCTGGATTGCCAACTACACCAAGCAAGAAGGATTCAATATGGGTTATTGTGGATCTACTGACAAAGTCTGCTCATTTTATTCCAGTTTGAAGGGATTATTCACTAGATAAATATGCAAAAATTTATATTCGAGAGATAGTACGACTGCATGGTGTTCTAGTATCGATAGTATCGGACAGAGATCCAAGATTTACTTCGAGGTTTTGGGGTGCATTACATGAAGCGTTGGGTACTAAATTAAATTTTAGTACTGCCTTTCATCCGCAAACAGATGGACAATCTGAAAGGGTCATACAGATTTTGGAAGATATGTTACGGGCTTGTGTAATCGAGTTTGCGGGATCATGGGAAAAGTACTTGCCTTCGGCTGAATTTTCTTATAATAACAGTTATCAAGCAAGTATTAAGATGGCACCTTTCGAAGCATTATATGGAAGAAAGTGTTGAACTCCTCTTAATTGGTTCGAATTGCAAGATCGAAAGGTTCAGAATAACTCAAATGTTGGAGGAGTTGATTTAACGCAAGACATAGAAGATAAAGTAAGGATTATTTAGCATAATCTCAAGGCCGCAACAGATCAACAAAAATCTTATGCATATAAAAAGAGAAAAGATATCAAGTACGAGGTTGGAGAAAAAATGTTCCTAAAGGTTTCTCCTTGGAAGAAAGTGCTACGATTCGGGCGAAAATGAAAGCTTAGCCCTAGATTTATTGCACCATATGAAATTTTAAAAAGAGTTGGACCAGTGGCTTACCAACTGGCATTACATTCGGATATGAGTAAGATTCATAATGTGTTTCACGTGTCCATGCTACGGAGGTATCAAACAGATCCTTCACATGTAATTCTTCCTGAGAAAATCGAGCTCCAACCGGATCTGACTTATGAAGAAAATCCAGTGAAAATCCTAGCATATGGAGTTAAAGAATTAAGAAATAAGAAAATTCAACTGTTTAAAATCCTTTGGAAGAATCATAAAGTTGAGGAAGCCACTTGGGAAACCGAAAAGAGTATGAGAGAGCAGTATCCAAAATTGTTTGAAAGGAATGTACGTTGAAAATTTTTGAGGATGAATTTTATTAAAGGGGAGGAATTGTAATATCCCAAATTTTTTTAGTGACTAAAATGTAATTTTTGAAACTTTAGGGGTTGAACTGTGAACTTTGGAAAAGTTCATAGACCAAAGTGTAATTTCCAAAGTTGTGTAAGTTAACCTCGTAAATGAATAGTTCACCCCAAGAGTGGCATTTATGTGTTACTCGGATTATTCATACGAGGCTTATATTATTAGAATTTTTGGATCGAATGGAAATTGTTATGTGTGCTCAAACCAGAGCAGTACAGGTATGGGTGACCTACCAGGAAAGTCCCATATTCAATATTTTGACTGATAAAAAGCATTCATTTTAAGTCAATAATATTCGAAATGGATTGTGGAGATAAGATTTCTAAGAGGAAATGTATCCGATAAAATTTCCCGGTAATTATCGGTATATCGGATCGAATTGAAATTTTAAAGACAATTCCAAGAAATTATGGAAAATTCATAAAATATTATTTTATGAATATTTTATTATATTTAGTTGGCAATTTTCATGTCTTGTTAGTAAATAAAGTCTAGTTGGAGGGCAAATTGGACATTTGCCATGGATGGCATTTTTGAAATATTTTAAACTTTGAGGGAAATTTTGGAAGAAGATTTATATATGAATTAAATCTTGGCCATTAGATTAAAAGGGCAAAATGGTAATTTCACTAATTAAATGAATTTTAAATTCATTTAATATGACATGTGGATTAAATAGGTTAAAAGATGAGAAAAAATTCATCTTTATTTCCAAGAGGGCTGTTCGAAAGTTTAAAGAAGGAAGGGGAAAGAATTTTTCCAACTTTCAAGCCAAATTTTGAAGAAATCAAGACAAGTTTCAAGCAAATTTTATTTAGGTAAATTGTTTTACACTTGATTCTCTTCAATTTGATAGTATTTTTGCATGATAAAAGTCAAGTATGAGTTATGTTATGGATGAAGATTGATTGTGAAATTTGAAGTTGATGATGGAATTAGACTTGTAGATAGTTAAATTGATGATTTAAACATGGAATTAAGGTTGAAACTGGATAAATTCCATGTTAGAGATTATAAACCCTAACCCTAAAATTTTGGGGTTTTGGTTAGGAAGCTAAATTAAGGATGAAATTGATTGAATTATGATGTTAGGAGACCTATTTTGATGATATGTTGAATAATTTCCCAAGTTATAAATTTAGGGACTATTTCAAAAATTTGGAAAATTAAGGGAAAATATTGTAAATTTTATTTTAGCATTGGAATCATTGAATTATGGTGAAAGTAGCTTGAATTGGTGATTAGGGACCAAAATGAATTTTTTGGAAATTCAAGGACCAATTTGGCAATTTAGTAAAAAATAGGGATTTGTATTGAATTTATGGAAAATTGATAGAATTGAAGATTTAAGCATGTTATGAAAGTTGAAGGATTGAAATGTTAAGAAAGGAAACATGAAGGACTAAATTTGAAAAGAAAGTTTAATTAAGGACTAAATTGAATAAAGTTTGGAAGTTAAAAAATGTATAAGGATGTTAGAATTAAGTGAAAGGTTTTATTATACATTAATTTAATGTACAAAAGCAATGTAGTGACCAAAATGTTCAAAAATGGGTTTGAACAATTGTTTAATGTCCAAATTGGTCACTAAAGATCTAGGGACTAATTCGGCAACTTGTAAAGTATTGGGAAAATTTTCAGAAAATTTTTATATTCGAATAGTCATGTTTAAGAATTAAATTAGCAGTGTTAGATTTAAGTCGAACACAAGAATGGTGATGTATATGTCGACTGGTTTTATACGGTTTCAAAAGAAAACGAAGGAGACCCAAGTGACAAAAAGAAGGATAAGAATCGTGAGTAAAGCTTAGTGAGGCTATACTGCACTAAAACAGGTGAGTGCATTTGCATGTTTAATTTATAAATAGAAAGACTAGCGAATCGTCAACCTTAACTATAAATAGTGTTACATGATATGTATGTATGTTGATCTATGTTGCCATGAATATATATATGATGAAGCATGTGATATGAATGATTATTTATATGATTGATCATGATGATGGATTGATGATAAAAGAAATGCCTAAGTATTATGTATGAGAGTCCATGGTATAGTTGGCATGCCATAGAGTCCCTAGCAGCTGCATTATTCACGTTATGTTATAATTTCATGTTTTGTAACAAAATGAATGTGTCAAATGCACCCTGGGGATCCACGCCCACTGTGGTCGAGTGCACTATCGAGGTGCTTCATGTTTATGGGGAGCAAAGAGCATCCCCGAGTACGTACTCATCTTCACATCATGTTTGACACTACGATGTCATTTAAAGATGACTCGCGTACCTCGGTCTCATATAGTGTACTTTGGGCAATGATAAATGAATCATGTCACGTATATGAAATATGTTATATAATTTAATCATGTCATGTATACGAATGATATCACGTATATAAATCATGCCATGCAAATGAAATATGCCACGTATGAGAATCATGTTATATAAATGGATCATGCCATGAATATGAATCATGTTGCATATATGAACCATGTCATGAATGTGAATCATGTTATGTATGTGAATTATGTTTTGCATACGAAAAATATTATATATATGATCTATGCTATGCATATAATTTACTTGATGATGATAAAGTATTGGAACCATGATTAAGTTAGAAATTTGTGATATGTACCTAAGATATGATAGTATTATTTTACTTTATATGATATCATATGACAAGTATTATTTTACTTTATGTTTGTTAAATGAAACCTTGATAATACTATCATATCTTAGGTAGAGAACTTGATATGATATCATATGATAAGTATTATTTTACTTTATCTTTGTTAAATGAAATTATGCCTCACTAAGTTCGTACTTAGCGTGTGTTTATTTCACACGTAGGTTCTTCGAAGTAAAGTAGCAAGAAGGAGTAGTATTTTGTTAAATTAAGTTATAATAGTAGTTCACGGTATGTACATTTTAAGTTATAATTTTGATGTCTGGTGGGCATGTACTTGTATGTATGTAAGTTTTAAAGTATAAATGTTTTGTAAACTTAAGTTTATAATGTGTTTACGTACTATTACGAATGTATGGACTTAGAATATGGTTTACTACAAATGATTATGATTTATGATATATTTAAATATTGTTTAACCCTAATCGCGTAGTAATTTTAAAGTCAAGAAAGGGTCTAGGCAGGGTACCTAGTTTTCACCCTGAATAATATTTTTATTTCAATAACATTTCTATAAATTTTATAAAATAATTCAGGGTCAAAACTAGCTGCCATAGACTGAGATAGATTTCAATTCAAAACCGAAAAGGGTTAAACTACAAGATAAAATTTGATAAAAAAATTTCAAGCCAAGTTTTCTTAATAACTCTGTAACATCTTTAGTGTATATTCTGTCTATGAGTATATGTTAAGGGCGTTACAAATCCTTTTAGATGAGATACTACTTTTTTTAGTCTCCTCTAATCATCAATACAGTGTTTCTTCAACTTAACTTTTATATCATTAAACCATAGATTAACAATCATAGGATCTTCATTAATATCTATCTAAAAATATAGTGTGCCAGAACTCTCGATTCTTTTGCAATCGATGCCTAAGCAGGATGATTCATGATCGCATCTAATGTTTGGAAGAAAAGCTTTTAAACCAGAACATGAATATCATGTTACTCTGGTGCCATAGGCTCAGATAGATTTAACTTATTCAGTTCCATCACATGTGTACAAATAGTACGGATATCTTGAAATTAGATACTACAGAATTTTTTCCATCATACACTAATTATTCATATCTTTAGTTTTTTTTTGAAAACTACTAGATTACATTTGCAGCCACTACTAACATTGCCATATTCGACCCTCAAGCATATATATTTCCCAAGTAAAGATACTTCTTCTTCTTATTTCTTCATATCCGAATATCTTAATTTATCAAAGATATTCTTAACATCATTTAATCACAAACTTACAGTCCTACGACTATCTTTTACCTTGAAATGTGAGCCCTTACTATCTAAATTTCTTTGTAACTTATGTTGTTATAAACATAAGTGCATATATAGATGTTAAGGACTAACATCTTATAATTACTGCATCATATCCTTACAATGCAGATAACTCAACCCAAACTGAAGTTGATTACAATACTTATTTCACTACATTGTACTCGATATGGGTCCTTTCTTGACCTCTGAGATTCGTCGATTGACAAAATTTGGTAGCGTCTTACTTTCCATACTATAATCTTATTCTATCTTATGCTAATGAGGAGCAGCTTCAAGTCATACAATCAATCAATCAATAATATGACATACTAGGGGCATGTATTTACTGACAAACTTATAACAAACTCGGTTTAGCATCCAAAACCAGCTAAACTTGTACCTCTGATGAAACACCCCCTAACCCGGCTTAAGAATAAACTGAATTAGAAAGTGTTTAGGAACAATCATTAAAGCAAACATAATCGCATCGAAACAAAGCATGTAGCGATTTAGCACATCACAATAAGCATGCAATCAGAAATTCAGGGTAATTTAAAACTTTTATTAAGTTGGATAAGTTTTTAACATACGCAAGTGAGAAAAACATACATATTTTAAGCAAGGACACTTTAATCATCAGTTCACAGCTTGCACTTATAAATTTAGTATTACAAGCCATAACGTTTATTACTTCCAAACATATTGCCACAATAAGCATTCAAACAAACTACGAATAACATAGCTTAATCAAAGGGTAATTATTCGAGCTATAATAGACTATTTACAAAGATTGTTAGCCATTTTTAAATGTTCAAATCTCATGATAAATCAACATTTACTTTAATTCTAAATAGAGGCATATGACCTTTACATAGCACAGTCGAAAACTTAAATCATTAACATCTAAACATTTACTTACTAAAGCCATTAGTCTAGCTCTTTAACGATACTACTTTTACTTAAATTTAATTCGATAATTTACATATTTGAATCGTAATGAACATATCATCAAGTGATTAAACAACATAAGAATCTTATAGACAACTAATCAATGTCTCATATTCCATATACAAGAATCACTAGTTTTTAGCATAACAATTATTGGTTTATAACTCTTAATGTTTTTCAAGTTATAAGGTGTCCTACCAAATTACTCATGGTCCCACTATTATAGCATCATAATTCACGTGATTTCTAGGTTAGGTAGACGTTCAAATATATCACCAACATAACTTAACTATCAAGCAACTACTAAATCTTACTAATTATTAGATCATAAGAAACAAGCAACCACCAAGAAATAATAAGTGCCCATTACATACTTGAATGCTCAATAAAGCTTATATACATGATAAGACATAAAAGAAATCTAATAACTTAATTCATGCTTAACCACGATGTTCCACCAACTAGGATTACACTAAGAGATTATAATCATACATCCCGATCCTTGTGATCTCGTCCAAGCTCTCAAGAATAAATGATGGCAATATTACCCTGAAATGTTAAAGAGAAAGGAATAAGAAATTGCTTAGTGAGGTAGCTTATAAAGATTAAGTAAAATAAATAAGCAAGTTATCTTTCACAACAAGAAGTGAGAAATCATGAAATACAAGCTTAAGCAAAACAAGGTCCATAAAATGTTAGATCATTCGAATCATGCTACCAATGGAATAACTACTTATGTGATACTCCAACTTACATTTCATTCAAATAAACTTGTACAAGATTATGTAAACTCAACTAAATTCCAACTTAATCATTTTATCATTTTAAGAAATCATAATAGCATTCTATCAAGTCAATCCCAATGATTGGTAACCAGATTACATTATAACCACTTATTTGTTAAACAATTTATTTTGATTCTTCAACAGTTGAACTTATATTATTATGCTTTCTTATTAATGTATCTTAACAAGTTACAATAGACTTGATAGACAAGTTATCAAATATTGTATATCCTAACATGGTTTCATAACATACGAGTCATTAGATATAACATATCGTGTACATGGTTACTTGTATTGCAAGATTTTAAACATAGCATGTCAAGACATAAGTTACTTGTCATGTAAAACATCAGCCATAGCTGATCAAATCTTAATTGGGAGGTACTTATATATTTATATATCCAAAACACCCCAAAATACATACTGATTTATATGCAAAGTAGTTTCAATTTCATGTACATACTTACATATGTTGAAACAATCACTTTATACACTTGTTCTAACTTAAACAGTCCAAGACATTTTCCTTTATTTTCGAAACAAAATATAAATCATGTATTAACAATTAGACATTCAAAAGCAGCCCAAGACATTTTCATTCCGAACATAACAACTCATATACATATATTATCTATCCTATGAATCATCAGGTTTAACATGTTATAAACATGGTTTACTTATCTTATAAGCTATCAAACATAACTTGTCATTGTCATAATTTACTTATCACATAACATATCAAGCTCAATCCATTAGCTTAGATCACAATTTTCATTGTTTTGTCTTTACATAGCATATAGGGTATCAAACATATATCTATTAAGGTATTCGAGTAATTCATAATAATTTTAGTATTCAAATAAAATCACAAGTATGTATTTAATCAACTCATAACCATTTAAGCATTCTAATCAATGACATGTATATATGCACCTTCCTAAGTATATTTACTTTCTCAAAAGATCATTCAATAATTAAAACACAAACATGTAGACACGTTTATTTGAAGGGTATATATATCTACCAAAATAAGACATTCAATATTTAATGTGTGTATATATATAATTTACTTATTGTGCAAGTCATTACCATAATTCATTGATTTAATTATAAATTTGCTTGATTTCCTTTTTAACATAGCTTATCAATACATAAGTTACTTGATACACAATTTATCGACAACATTATAACGTAACAAGAACTTCTCAATACTTAAACTATCATACATAACATATCATTTCAAAAGTTACTTGGTACATAGGACATTACCTATAACTCATCAAAATCTTGTATTAATCATTTCATAAGTTGCCAAGATGGCTTACTTAAGAGGATTGAAACCGGTTATCTTATTTAATCTTTAACAGAGCCTTGAGAATCAAGTAGCCTATCAGCACGTAATTATCTTGTCCATTGCTTATCAAACAAGTTATTGAGCATAGAATATCATGATCAAGTGTTACTTGTCATAAAAGATAGCAAGCACTGCATAATATAGGCATGGATTGCTTAACATCAGAGGTGTTTAACACAACATATCATAGACTTAAATTACTGGTCACCAAGGTTATAATACATAACATATCTTAAGCATGTAATACTTATCATATAAGATTACAACCATAGCATTTTATAGATATAGAATTTTTGTCACAAAGAGTATTAAGATTATTCATTAACTTAACTTGAAATTCATTATTTTGTTTTAACATAGCCTCTCATTCGAAGTAGATACAAATATTAGAGAAATAATCAATTCCATTAGAATCATGTTACTTATCAAATAAGTTATCACAACTTTTCATTTATTTAACTTATAATCTCATACTTTCTTATTATCATAGCCTTGAAAATCAAATTACAACCTAGGTACATGAATCCCCAACCAACCATCGCCAAATAAAATGGTACCACAGTACTGGTCAATCCCTCCTACTGTCGCCATATGACCACAACGCTTCCCTCCTACTATTGCCAATTAAGGACCGTAGTCTACCCCAAACCTGAGCTCTATGGACTCTATGGCATGCCAACTATACCTAAGACTGACTCAAGACCAAGGCTTTAACATTTATCATCTTTTTATGACATAAAGTGAGCATAGCTCCATATCATATATCATATCAAGATTTCACTACCCCTTTCTCATTATGGGTATATAGGTATGTTCACCACATGTGAACTCAACATTTCTTTTCTCTTGCTCAAATGGCCTTATAGCCAAGATCGCTTTCATCATATCATATATAAATAACTTTCTTTGTGTTTAAGTTTTCAAACTCACATAAAATTTAACATAATCATGATTTGTTCCTCATTTCACAAAACAACCATTTCTATTCATTTATGCGTCTTTCGAACCAAATAAACATTCCCATATCATTTTAAGCATTTTAAATCATAGTCATGCTTCCAACCAAATTTTCACGTCACAAAGTGCTTTTCACTAAAATACTCACCTTGCCTCCAAGCTTGTGCATTCATAGTGCAAATTAACCAATTTAAAGTAATCATAAATAGAAAGCAATGCTCAAGAAGGTTATTAACCAATCCCGAGACTTTAAACTACACTCAGTTAATTCCAAGCTACTTATATTCACAAGTCACGACCCCTTTTTATTTATCCGTAGTTTGTCCCTCATTAGCCTTTAGTCCTCCAAATTCCTCTTGGTCTAGATGTAACAAAAGACGTAATGATGCATTAGAATAGACTTCAACATCCACTCCCTTTTTAATTATTTTAAGTAATCATATGTACATACTATTTTACACAAAGCAATCTACTAACATGTTCACCAATGCAAAACAGTCCTATAAATATATCACACACACATAAATACAAATACATACAGAATGGTTTACCAGTTTTTGAATAAAGGCAAAACAGCCTATACTTTGGTATACATGTTTGAATACTTCTAAACAAATTTTCTAATACATATATATTCATTCAAAGCAGTCTCACGTTCCTTTATCCCAATAAAATAGCCCCAAAACTTATGAATATACAAATTCGTGATCAAAACTATCTACTATAGTTCACATACGTATAAAGGCAGTCCTAATTTCATATATATATATATATATATATATATATATATATGCAAGTGTACCAAAGCAGCCTTAAGTTTATTTATACATAAAACAGCCCTTAACCTTTCAATTAAATCCCCAACAACTCAGAATAATAAAAACAGTCCTTATACAACTTTATTTTAAGGTGTCCCCTGATTTAGATCACCAATTCAGCCCCTTATTTATCATAAAACAGTCCCTTATTAATCAAAGTTCATTTCTATCAAATAATAGCAGGCAATTCATTTTTCAATTATAACCTCATAGGAACTCCAAGTTCAATCAAACAATAAGCTACAATTTCACCAAATCAGAACAATTCATCAAGTATCTTATTCTTATTAATATTATTTTTTTATAATAGAGACACATCTTCAAAATTTGCCATGGATCGATCAACACTTTAGCAACTACACACATGACGTAATTCTTAATGCATGGATTTTTCAAATGTTCTAGAGAAAGTTCCTATCAAGAATTCATTCCTACAACAACCATTATCATAAGGTTCAAGAGAATTTCACAATCAAACTTTCAATTCAAACTCTAATTTAAAAGAAAGAGAATATTTACCCCTTCCTTAGACTATTCGAACTATTGTTTGGAATCTTGAATTCACTAGGTTAAAACCTCTATTTTTCCATGGAGAAATTGAGCTTTCTCTTTCTCACTCAACATAGGTGATCCGGCTAATTGGTGGAGATGAAGGAAATTAAACATTTGTTTCCTCATAGCCGAAACCCATCTCCCAAATGTCTCATGCATCCCATGACATGTGTATAGGTCATAAATTTCAATCCTATTAGCATGCAACTCTCAAACTTTCACATATTTTATTTTAGTACTTAGGATAATGGCGGGTTCTTTATTTCTTTCATATTAGTCCTATGTTTCTTAAAGTATCTCAACCAATTCGAGTCACATTCGAATTAATATAAAAAATTTAAATCATATTTCAGGGTATTACAATTCTCCTCCCCTTAAAAGAAATTCGTCCTCGAATTTCAACAGAATTTGATTTGGAAGGTTTCTTATCTACCCACACATTTCCAAATCATTCTTACTTTAAGAATTCGAGGAACTAGTCGAGCCCTTGATGTCCAAAAGACTTTACCATTTCCAAATCATTCTTACTAGTCAGTAGCATCCAAAAGACTTTACCATTTCCAAGTCATTCTTACTTTCCTTCCCCTATTAGTGAGGAACTAGTCGAGCCCTTGATGTCCTGATCCTATCACATTTCATACGTATCTAAAGACTAATAACACATAAAAGAAAGCTTTTATTAGATGTAGATCACAAGTACGTATCAAATTTAACTCCTAGGTGGCACAATAACTTATGATGATGCAACGAGTTCCAATTTAGTCCAAGAATTGACTAAACCTAAGCTCTGATACCAAATTGAAACACCCCCTAACCCGGCTTATGAATAAACCGAATTAGAAAGTGTTTAGGAACAATCATTCAAGCAAACATATTGCATCGAAACAAAGCATGTGGCAATTTAGCACATCACAATAAGCATGTAATCATAAATTCAGGGTAATTTAAAACTTTTATTAAGTTGGATACATCTTTAACATATTCACAAGTGAGCAAAACATACATATTTTAAGCAAGGACACTTTAATCATCAGTTCACAGCTTGCACTTATAAATTTAGTATTACAAGCCATAACATTTATTACTTCCAAACATACTGCCACGGTAAGCATTCGAACATACTATGAATAACATAGCTTAATCAAAGGGTAATTATTCGAGCTAAAATAGACTATTTACAAAGAGTGTTATCCATTTTAAATGTTCAAATCTCATGATAACTCAACATTTACTTTAATTCTAAATAGAGGCATATGACCTTTACATAGCATAATCAAAAACTTAAATCATTAACATCTAAACATTTACTTACTGAATCCATTAGTCTAGCTCTTTAACAATACTACTTTTACTTAAATTTAATTCGATAATTTGCATATTTGAATCGTAATGAACATATCATCAAGTGATTAAACAACATAAGAGTCTTACAAACAACTAATCAATATCTCATATTCCATATACAAGAATCACTAGTTTTAGCATAACAATTATTTGTTTATAACTCTTAATCTTTTTCAAGTTATAAGGTGTCCTACCATATTACTCATGGTCCCACTATTATAGCATCATAATTCACGTGATTTCTAGGTTAGGTAGACGTTCAAACATATCACCAACATAACTTAACTATCAAGCAACTACTAAATCTTACTAATTATTAGATCATAAGCAGCAAGCAACCATCGAGAAATAATAAGGGCCCATTACAAACTTGAATGCTCACTAAGCTTATATACATGATAAGCCATAAATGAAATCTAATAACTTAATGCATGCTTAACCACTATGTTCCACCAACTAGGAGTACACTAAGAGATTATAAACATACATCCTAATCCTTGTGATCTCGTCCAAGCTCTCAACAATAAACGAAGGCAAGATTACCCTGAAATGTTAAAGAGAAAGGAATAAGCAATTGCTTAGTGAGGTAGCTTATAAAGCTTAAGTAAAATAAACAAGCAAGTCATTTAACCATTTTTGTGGAATTTATGGCAAATTTTTTAAAACTTACTGCCATAATTCAAATTCCAACATAACTTTCCATAATTAACTTCCAATTTACGCCAACTTCTCTATATTTCTCTACTTGTCAATTTAGTCCCATCACTTTACTTCAAATGACTAGAATAAAGCTTGTATTCTTATGTTCTCTTTACATCCTTCATCAAAATAGGCTCAAGTCTTTACTTCTCTAATTTCTCTTAATTTGTTAAGATGGTCACCAAATTTCAAATATAAGGACTCAAGCTTCTTAACTTTGCAAATTCGTCCTCCAATCAGCACTACTACCTTAATTCCATCATTTTAACTAAAAATCAGATTTACTCCTACATATCCTCCTTGTCGAATAGACCATTCAAGTTTGACAATTTGTCAAAATGGTCACTAATGTGATTAATTGACGGTTTAACATTATAACTTCATTTTCATGTCTCTAACATCATTAATAATATAAATACACATCAAATTCATAAAAATCAGATATGGTCCCTTAATTTTGAAGCTTGTCGAAATGGTCCCTATGTATTTAACTTAGGGTTTTGCTTCCAAACAACAAATCAAGTTTACTAGATCATTAATCCAACATCACAAACCCTAAGTTAGACTTGAATTCATAAACCCTAATCTTCTCTATACAAACCGAAATATGTAGGTTTTAAATACCAACTCAATAACATGATTCTAACATCATACAAGCATGATTCTAACTTAAAATCAACCGTGGATTCATAAAATCATAAAAGCCCAATTTGTTCATAAACCCTAATTTCTTCCTCATATCAAATCACATCAACCAAGCAAGTATTCTATGAATTATTTACATCAAAAGATATAGCTCGAAGAGTATAGCAACTTTGTAGTTCGAAAGATTACCTAAAAACTAGATTCGGGGCTTAAATCGAGCTTGTAAAATTTTCTCTTCTTTTCTCTTCACCAACGTTTTGGAGAGTATTTTTTCTGATAATTCCTTTACAATTCATATATTTAAGACACTTGTATCATTAAAAATGAATTTTTAATTTAATAAATTCCACTTTCCAAAAATACCCTCCAACTAGATTTATATTTCTAATTTAGCATTTTGTAACATTCCAACTAGACTTAGTTGGATTCTAATCAGCCACTATTTATCCATAAAATAAATCTCAAAATTCCCTCCATGTCCCTTTTGGGCAAAATAACCAAAATGCCCTTTACTGATCAACTTACTCACAAAATTATCATTCCATGTCATTTCGATCGATTTAAATTTTCCGATCTTTTTAACATACAATTATCCATAAAATGCCATTTTATGACTCTTTTAAGGTCCATGGAACTATCTCTAAAATTTTAGCTCGATCCGATTATCCGTATATTTTTTTGAACTTTATCGCTTTATAGCATTAATACAAACTCTATACAAAAATTCGGGTAACACGGAAGTGTCATTCTTAGGGGTAAAATATTCATTTATGGGGTTAAAATACATAACTTTTGAAAATTACACTTTAATCCCTTAACTTTTCCAAGGTTTATACTTTAGCCATAAAACTTTCAAAATTTACATTTTGGCCACTAGCCAAAAATTGGGATATTACACAAGGTATGCCTGACCCCCAGATTCTAACAACTTTTGCGCTTCCAAAGCTGAAACCACGTTGGACAAGAATTTAACATTCTCGCCCACAACTACTACATCGTAATCCTCAAAAAGTTTCAACAAAACTCGCTTGGTCTCAAAATCAACCACAACCCTATGTTTAGACAACCAATCCATCCCTAAGATTACATCAAAACCATAAAACAACAACTCCATCAAATCAGCCTCAAACACATGACCATGAACCATCAAAGGACATCTCCTATGCAGCCACCTAGCAACTATTGTCTCACCAAAAGAACTAGTTACCCGCATACCAACATCTAACACCTCTACAGGTATATCAAGCAAACATGCATATTCGCACAAGATATATGAATGTGTAGAACCAGAATCTATCAAATAAAGCAATGGTATGGATTGCAAAGTAAATGTACCTACAATCACATCGATATCATTCATTCCCACACGATGCCCGAAAACCCTTTCCAATTAGGGATGTAAAAATAGGTAATTAGATGGGTTTTGGGTCGAGTCCTGTCAGGTCGGGACAAATTAAAACCATGTCATTTTAGGTTGATTTGATGTTTCGACTTGATTCGGGTCGGGTGCGGGTTAATTTTAGGTTGGGTTCAATTCAAGTCGGGTTTATTTTAGGTCGGGTTCATTTTGGGCCGGGTTCATTTCAGTCGAGTAAAAATAGTTTGGGTTCGAATCAGTTAATTGAAGGGTTAATTCGGGCTCGGGTAGACTTCAGGTCGGGTTCATTTCAAGTCGGGTTCATTTTAGATTAGGTAATTTCAAGTCGGTTTTATTTCGGGTCGGGTTAATTCGGGTTTTAAATTCGTATTAAGTTTGAGTTTTGTACAAATAGTCAACAGACTTTGGGTTGGGTCATTTCGAGTGAACTATTTAACGTCTTTCACGAACACGAATCACATTAAAAATAAATAATAGGCACTAGAATGAACAAAAATATCATCGTTATTTAAAATATTAGAGTAAATTACAAAAATTAGAAATAAAAAAGGGTCAATTTCAGTGTAAAAATAAAATTTTAGGGACTAACATGAACAAAAAGATCATCATGTTAAAAATATTGGACTAAATTAGAAAAATATAAAAAATAGGGATTAATTTTGGTTAAAAAATAAAATTTTAGGGACTAACATGGACAAAAATATCATTATATTAAAAATATTAGACTAAATTACAAAAAAAAATGAATAGGGGTCAATTTCAACTAAAAATTTAATTTTAGGTACTAGACTAAACAAAAATATTATTAGACTAAATTGCCAAAAATATAAATAAATACAAGGTAATTTTGACTAAAAATTAAATTGTAGGGGCTAGAATAAACAAAAATATTATTCGACTAAATTACCAAAAATAAAAATATATATGAGTCAATTTTAGCTAAAAATAAAGTTTTAGGGACTATAATGAACAAAAATATCATCATAATAAAAACATTGGACTATATTACAAAAATTTAAAATAAATAGAGGTCAATTTAAGTTAAAAAAATTAGGGACTAATATGAAGAAAAATATACCCTTAAATTGAATTAGGGATACTTGTGACTAAATTGAATTAAACTAAAACTTAAAAGTGACTATTAGGACTAAAATGCAACATTTAAAACACAATAGGACTTAAAGGGTAATTAATCTCTAACCTAAATTATAGATGGCTTATTTCCCTCTAAAATTTTGTCATTTCCCTCTTTTTTTACCAATTATCTATTTCTTTTTTAATTAAAATGAAAGGTGGGAGGGAATTAGGTAAAGTAGTCCCGCCTGATTTTTTAGGTTAAAGACAATTGTCTTTTTAGCACTTTTGACTTTAGATATTTTTTATTTATGTCCTAAATTTTCAATTTTAGGTTTTAATTTAATTCAATTGAGTCCAAATTTAGATTAATTTAATTGAAATTCCACATTTAGTTTTAGAATTCTTTTAGTTATGTTTGTGATTTATGCTTCTAGGTTTTAATTTAGATCAATTAGATTATGAGTTTAATAAGTTAATTCCATTCAGACATTATTATTATTATTATACCATATAAATTTTGATTTAATATAATTATACACAAAATTTTGATTTGGATGTAAACATGTAATTTTACACAAGAAAATTGAAATTTTAATTTAGTTTAATTGTAGACATGAAACTTTGATTTCAAATTCAAATGCATAAATTAGAAAGTTGAATCGAAATTAATCTCGTAAATCAATAACCCTAAACTAAACCATAAACCGTTAATACTAAACCCAAAACCATAAACCTTAAGGAATCAAAATTAATTTCATAAACCAATAACCATAAGCTAAACCATAAACCACTGATACTAAACAATAAATCATTGATACTAAACCCTAAACCTTAAGGAATCCAAATTAATCACATGAACCAATAACACTGTCTTTACTTTATTAGACTAAATTATAAAAATTAGAAATAAAAATGAGTAAATTTTAGTTAAAAACAAATTTGTAGGGACTAAAATGAATAAAAATATCATCATGTTAAAATTTTAGTTAAAAACAACTTTGCACATTTACCCCTAAACCCCAAACCTCAACCCCTAAATCTTTTGATCACTAATAATTGCTACTTGCTAGACTAATCCCTTAATCCCATAACCCCAAACACTAAACTTGACACATTTACCCCTAAATCTTACAAACACAAGTAATTTTAATTAAATACATTATAATTAAAATTATAATAATATGATTATTAAATTAAATATTAATTAAAAATATTAAATATTAAATTTTTAATTATTAATTAATTTAAAGTTATAATTTAAATAAATTAAATATACACTAATAATTTAATTAAATACATTATAATTAAAATTAAAAGAATTTAAATATTAAATTAAATATTAATTTAAGGGTTAGGATCCACTTACATGGTGTAAAACCCATTTAGTTTTACACTAATTTTAGACCGTTGGATGATGATGATAAATGAGTGTAAAACTAAATGAGTTTTATACCATATAACTGGATCCCATCCCTTAATTTAAATATATTAACTTTATAATTTTTAGTTAAATATTAATTTAAAGTTATAATTTAAATAAAATAAATATACACTAATAATTTTATTTAAATACATTATAATTACAAATTAATTAAAACATCAATTAAATACATTATATTTATTAATTAAAATAAAAATAAAATTAACAAAATAATATATTTACCCTAAGTATAAATGTACCCTTAAAAGGGTCTGGCTGAAGCCCTAGCCCCTAAAATTATATATATATATATATATATATATATATATGATCCACTTACATATAATGTAAACAATTATAATTGATCAAAACATTATTTTTTTTTAAATTTAAAGAATAAAAATGAAAAATTATAAAATATAAGTGACCATCATTTTGTTTACCCTATAAGAAAAAAAATCAATGGCATTAGCGCCAAAATCCTAAAATCTTCCCGCCATTTATAATATTAAAATATATAATTATAATCCTAATTTTATTAAAATCAAAGGCATTCAAAAACTCTTCCTACCATTTATAACATTAAAATATATAATTATACTCTCAAGTTTACTTCATTTTCATCAAAATTATTTATCAACAACTTTAATTTGTGTACAATAATTTAAAATTACGGTATTATAATTACAACTATGAATTTAAAACAATGGAAACGGTTAACCTTCTAATATTTTTATTTTATCAAATCAACAAAAAGTTTACAATCTTCCCCAATAAAATTTGGTCAAATTAATCAATAAAATTTGGTTAAGTTAATAAAAAAGAAAAAAGAATATCTATACTTAGTAGTGTCAACTGTGATTTGGTTAAAAGAAAACATAAATTTGTTTTTTTTTCTTTCCTTTTTTTAAAATTTTAATTGATTATATATGTAGGGACTAGAAATTTGGAGTAGAATAAAATACAAAAAAAATGAATAAGGGTTAATTTAGAGTAAAAATTAAATTTTAGGGACTAGAATAAATTGGATTAAATTGTCAAAAATATAAATAAATATGGGGCAATTTTGACTAAAAATTAAATTGTAGGAACTAGAATAAACAAAAATATTATTAGATTAAATTACAAAAAATAAAAATTCCACTAATTCCATCCAAAATTTTGGGTGGCTTATTCCCCTAATTCCCTCCAAATTTTGGGTGGCTTTTATCCCTACAAAATTTTTAGACTAAAAGTAAATTAATCTCAAACCTAAAAAATGGGTGGCTTATTTTCCTCCAAAATTTTGTCTTTTCCCTTTTTTTACCAATTGTTTTTTTTCAACCAATTGTTTTAGTTTAATTCAATTGAGTCCCAACTTAGATTAATTTAATTGAAATTCCACATTTAGTTTTAAAATTTGTTTTAATTATGTCCGTGATTTATGCTTCTAAATTTTAGTTTAGCTCAATTAGATTCTAAGTTTAATAAGTTAATTCAATTCAAACATTATTATTATTATTATTATAACATTTAATAAACTTTGATTAAATATAATTATACATAATATTTTGATATGGATGTAAAAATGTAATTGTACACATGATAACATCAACATGAAAGTTAAAACTTTAATTTAGTTCAAACTTAGTAGTTCAACCTTGACAAATAATTTATATTGAATGAGTTACTAAGCATATTGAATTATTACTAAGCATTGAATTATGTAATAAAACTTCAAACTTAGTAGTGTCCAATGAATATCTAAATCCAATCGTTCATTTTTTTTATATTTTTAATGAATTATATATGTATATATAACAAAAAGAGTATTTAACACTTTAAATTGATTTTAAAAATAATAGTTTACATTTATCAACACTTTAAATTCATCAAATCATCAAATCATAGGATTCCTCAATTACATGTTAGGTAAATCAAGCCAGGTCAATATTAGTTCAGGTCAACAACAGGTCAATATTAGTTCAGGATTCCTCAATTACATGTTAGGTAAATCAAGTCAGGTTCAAAACAAGTCAAGTCAATTAACAGGTCAGGTTCAAAATAGGTTGGGTAAAATCGAATCTTGGATCGATTCAGTCGGGTAATATTAGTTATTTTCCAGGTTAGTCTCAGGTTCGGGTTCATTTTAGTCGGTTGCAGGTCGGGTTTTGGGTCCACAGTAATAGGTTCAATTTGGGTTTGAGTCATTCCCAGTCAGATGTAGGTCGGGTTCGGTTACTACAGTAACAGGTCCAACTCGGGTTTGGGTCAGCAATAGTCGGTTATAGATCGGTTTTGGGTTATAGCATCCTCGGGTCAAACTAGGTTCTGACTCGAGCAGGTTTCATTCGTGTTTTCAGGTCGGGTCATTTTTTTACATCCCTATTTCCATTCCACCATCCTCAGGTTGAACTGTTACGGTATGAGCAACTATCCTCTAACCATCCTTCCTACGCTGAAAATTACCTCAACCGCGCCCATGGCCTCTATGTGGTACAACAACAGGTGTAAGAGCATGTCCTTCCCTAGCCAACTACGGGCAATCACGCCTAATGTGATCTCGTGATCCACAACTCCAACATACACCAAAGGTACCCCAACACTCTCCCGAATGTCGCCTACCACATCGCCTATACTCAGGTGCTCGAACAAAAGTACTCTAAACATGTTGTCCACGCCCGGTACTACTCCCTCCACATTTTTGATCTAGACGATACCTCATATCTCTATGCTTCTTGTATCGATCTCTGCCAACATCAAACTTAGCACTCATTTTCCCTGTAGAAGAATTCTCTGACCAAGAAGATAGCCCAGATTTTGTTCTATGTCCTTAGCTCGAGAAACTAGGACATCAAACTCTGTATAATATGCAGCTAGCATATAAGCCTTTACCTCCTTAACCAACCCATACCAGAACCGATAGCATCGTTGATGCTCATCAGGAACCAGCTCAGGTGCGTACTGGCTCAATCAAACAAACTGGATCTCATACTCAAACACAGACATGTTTCACTGCTCCAAAGCCATGAACTCCCTTTTCTTTTCATCCGGGAATCGGGAACCTAGATACTTCTTTCAAAGACAACACAAAAGAACTCCCATGTCACATCAGTAAGTGCCATACCCGTGATAGAAGTCGTCCACCAACTATAAGCATCACCTTGAAGCAAAGACACTATATAGCCTAGCTTGTGAACATCTGTACACTCTATCTCCCCAAGAATCCTTTTCGTGCTAGAAAATAACTCAGCTGCCTCTGGAGCTAAACCCCTAAACTCGCTACCTCCCAAGCTACATAAATGCTCCAACGAAAGCCCGGTATTAATAGCTGCTACAGGCGTCGATGCAGGTACTTGCACTCCAACTATGGCTGCTTGAGGTGCTTCAGTCATTGCCTGGATTAACGGTCTCATATCCCCAAAAATTGGTCATTGTAGTGCCTGAGGCACACCACCCTCAACTCCAGCACCAACAAGAGGAATTGGTGGAGAATGAGTCAACTCATCATTTTGCCCATCCACAACACTCCCCAGATAAGCTCTTGTCTCTTGTCTCGATCCCATTTCGCAAAAATATGAGTCTAAAACATTATGATGCAATAAAACAAAATAATTAAACCAACTTGCAGCAAGAATCCAAGTCGCCTTATGTTTAAAAATAAAAATCATTTAACACTAGTATTAATAAGGCAATGTGTTCTCGAGCTAAACACCCCAACATGGCACATTTCAAACATAAACTCACAAAATCAAACACCGTGCATACGAAACAAAAAAACATACATCAACAATACATTGAACAACCATAACCCACCCCTAACAATCATAACCTGCTTTGATACCAACAAATGTAATCCCCTTTACCTGGACTAGTCGCTAGACCGAACTGAGCGAGCTACATTGGCTTTACTGAGATAAAACTGGATGAATTACTTAGAAAATGATCATTTTTATTTTATCTTATCTAAATGCATAATTAAGTCCTAAGGTTATCATGCTGGAAACGGTGAAATTTACAACTCAATCAGGCGTCAAATTGATATCCAATTGCACGAGATTATATTTTATGGACCAAATTGTAATTATAGATAATTATGAGTACTTCTTTAAAATTAAAGTTACCAATCCTTAATTAGTCATATTTAACACAATCAGGTTAAAATTCACCTTAAAATAATCATCCAAACCCATTTAATTGCATGATCAAAGAAATAGGGAGTAAACTGCAAAGATTCAAACTTCAAAAGGCATTTTAACAGAAATAATTGATTGCATATCGGTACACTAACACCCCGTATAAATATGGGTATAAATGCAAAGGTATACCTATATGGTCCTCAAGCGTATCAGTACGGGTGTTCAATATTCAGAATAAGGGATTTTAGTAGCCAAAAGGCGTATCGGTACGGGTACTCGTGTATCGACACCAGGTCAAATTTTCTACTATACATACCAATACAGTTACTAGGCATATTAGTATGCCTAGACATTTTTGCCCAGATTGAGCCTAGAAAGGTCCCCCTGTATCGATCCATGAAGACTCGTACCGGTACAGACAAACATGTAATGACCTCTTGGTTGAACATATAACACTTTGGCTTAATCTAACACACTTTAAAAACTTTCTAATCATCAAATAACACCTCAAGCATCATTTTCGCAACCATACAAGCATGGTAGAGGATCATACACATCATAGCATAACCAAATCATATTCCTATAGACATGATCTCTACCCAAACATGCAAAATGAATCTCAACCCCTCAAGGCATGATATAAAGCACCATACAAGTCCAAAACATCAATTACAACTTGTGCAAACCAGAGAGTAACCAATTAACCCTCTCGATTACAACTTGGTCACATTGCCTCTTATTACTACTAAGTATTTGTAAAACCATACTTGAAAATACTTTGCCCCTTGGATCTCCTCTTTCTTACTTGTTGTCTGAGAGTGCTTATTTCTCTGCGTTGATGAGAAAGACAGCGTAAGCTATAAGCTTAGTGATGGATGTTGTCACTATTTTTTAAAAGAAAAAAAAATAAAAAAGGAATAAAAATAAAAAATAATATATATTGAAAAAAGTAAAAAAAAGGTTTCTTCCTCAAACTCCCCGATTGAAGCTGCTAGGCAGCAGCTGGTGCCTCGCGACCGCCACGTCTGGGCCACGGTGGCCGTCGCCGGTGGTGCCAGGTGGTTCACCGCACCTTGGCCGTTTTGACGCTTCCGTCGTCGGAAACCTACAAAACAAGGAAGAAAAGGGGTTCGAACCCTAATTAAATTAGGGTGTAAAATCTCCCAAATTGGAGCCAATAAGATGAAATTCGGATTGAATTTCAACAAATTAAAGCTGGGATGATTTCATGGGACGAAATTGGGGATTTTGTCCCCAAACCCTATAAATAGTGCCCTTTTCACCATTGTTGAACACACAAGAAAAAAACCGAAAATACTCAAAAAAATTCTCTAAAAATTATTGGAAGGTTGCTGGAATTTATTCAAGTTTTGGGCAGCATTGGTTCAAATTTTCGCAAGGAATAGAAGCTTGCAATTCGTCGTTTCATCCGTATAAATTCTTTTCTTTTTTTAATTTCAAATTTATTCATCTTATTTTTGGTTAATGTTCAACTTTTTTCAGGATGTATTTGATGTTGTTTTGGATGTTTTAATCTTGTTGTTTGGTTGATTTTATAATATTTAGTGTTATGTGATTGTCTTGGTAAAAAAACATCAAGAATATGTTATTCACTTTTTTAAAAAATGATGTTTGATTCATTTGATATTCTAAAAAATTTAAAAATGGTATTTCTTAAAAAATAATAAAAAAATAAAAATAATGATTGTTTCATTTGATCTCTAAAAAATTTTAAATTGTTGTTTGTTGAAATGTTTTTTTTTTTCAAAATCTTAAAAAAAGGGATTCCTAAAACTTACATATAAAATTTTCTTTTTAAAACATAAAAGATTTTTTAAAAAAGGGTTTAAAATTTATAAATAAAAAAAACTTTAAAAAGAATATTTCGAATAAAGACTTTAAAACATAAAAAGAATAAAAGAAAGAAAAAAGAAAAAAAGTTTTTTTCAAAATTAACAAAAAGGCTTAGAAAATGGAAATAACTTAAAAAAAAACACAAAAAGAAATAAAGTTTTAAAATACAAAAAAATAAAATTTTGAATAAAAGTTTTTAAAAACACACAAAAAAAGAAATAACATTTAAAAAAAAAAAAAAAGAAATAACATTTTGAATAAAAAAGCTTTAAAATATAAAAAATAGCGTTCCAAATAAAAAGTTTTTAAAATAAAAAATAAAAAACCTTTCAAATTATTAAAAAAAACTTATCAAATATAAAAAGAATAAAAGCAAACAAAAAAAACTCTCTTCAACTAAACTCAAAAGTAAAAATAAAAATTTTTTAAAATAATAAAAACCTTTTCAAAATAAAATAAACACTAAACCAAGCCCAGTAAGAATTTCAAGTTTTAAATAATGCTTCGTTTCTTGTTTTGTTTTCTTTAGCTTTAGTGTTAAGTTAACTTTAGGAATAGGTTCATCAAACTCTTAGATAGTGTCTTCTTTGAAATAAAACTTTCTTCATAAGGAATAAAATACGCTTAATAAAATTCAAACCCTTAAATAGGAAAAACACTTAGATCTATTTAGGATTAATAAGTTTTAACTTAGAATAAATAAAAATCTTCAACAAATTAAGTTTCTTTACTTGTTTGTTAAAAAAAGTGAAATTAAAGTAATGCAGTGTCTTACTAAATGGGAATGACGGGTTAGCACCAGAAGTGTTGGCGATGATTGGAGTTCATTTTCGAATAGTAAGGCCATTAAAATAAAATTAAACTTATGAACGGACAATAATTTAAGTTTTACATCAATTCGCAAAATCTAACTTTAAAACCTTTTGTAACCGATAAGGTACCAATTTTTGGGAGTCGTGGGGGTGCTAACACTTCCCCACGCGTAACCGACTCCCAAACCCGCTTTTGTGTTTTCGCATACCAAAATTGTTGTTTTAATAAAATAAAATAATTTTATTAAAATAGCCCCTTTTTAGGTGATCCAATCACACCTTCATTAAAGATTGGTGGCAACTCCGTTGTTTTGATTTTAAAACATCGGGACCCCTTGAAAAGAGGTTGCGACAGCTTGGGGACTCCGCCGGGGATGTTTTTTGTCTTTTACAAAAAGAGAGTCAGGCCACAAGTCGGTTACAACTTGTTTTAATGTTGAAATTTACGAATTAAAGTAAAGCTTAACTTAATTGTTCGTTTATAAGTTCAATTTTATTTTACACATTTAAGACTTAAATCCAAGCTCTAAGCTTGAGCTTTGTCCCGATCGTTTATGTAGGGAGAAAACGCTATTACTCTCGTAGGAATATTGATTCTCCGTATGTGCCTAGCAAGTACCTCTGGGGCCCATGCTCTATGTCCCCTTGTGGATATTGATCCTCCGTATGGGCATAGGAGTGGATCCCCCTGAGTTGAACCTAATTCGTTTAAAGCCTATAATGGGTGAGAATCATGGGTCTTGCTACCCTTAGCAGGGAACAGCGAGGACAATTAGAGAACCCAACCTATGTGAGAGTTTAGAAGCCTGCCTCATTAGAGCCATGTGTAAAACCCTAGGCTGTGATTTTGGTCAAAATTATTTTGTAGGAATACTCCGTGGAGACATGTCCAAAAGTGTTGGAATGCGTTGCCCAGTTACTATTTGTACAATAAAATTATTGTGGACCTTCTTGTTGTTTTTTTTTTGAAATATTAATCATTTTCTTCTCTTGTTTTGTTTTTGTTTTGCATGTTTGCATCCTCATTCCATATCTAGAAGGGGTTGATTCTTAAGAAATTTGCTCGATTAGAAAACAATTCTTGCCATGGATGGGAGGTACCTAAAAAAGAAAGAAGACAATGTGGATGTACGTCACTGGTCTAAAGTTAACCAGCGAGCACACGGAGATAGTCTAACAGTTAATCACGAGACAGAAACATCAGAGTATGCCCATATAAGTGTCAAATAGAATAGTGTACACGAGTTGCGAGAGATATGGGGTCGTTTTGACCATGCAACAAAGAAATTGTTCCTTGATACCTACGGCGACATAGCATATCTGCTACATGTGGAGGTGGATGAACCATTTCTCAAAGCATTGATTCAGTTCTGGAATCCTGGGTATTTTTGTTTTACTTTTAATGGTGAAGATATTATGCCAACATTCGAAGGTATTTTGCACTTTTCAACCTACACAAGGTGAAGAAGGACCGAGTCTATGCTAAACCTCCTAAGAACAAGAATGCTCACTTGAGGCTCAAATATTTTGCTAAAATGGGAGATGGATGGGTTAAAGGACTGATATAGAAAAGAGGGGGAAGCTTTTCCTTCCCTTGGTGGAGCATCCGAAACATAATTCCCACTCTTCTAGATTGGGAAAAAGAGTGGATCTCTTGGCTATAGCAATTTACGACTTGGTTATCTTTCCAAGAGTATTGGGAAATATCGATGTAGCTATGCTAGATTTCTTTGAGCAGTTGAAAAAGGAAACCAACCCAATGGCAGATGTACTAGCAGAAACCTTTATCTCTTTGAATGCGTGTCAAAAGCTTGAAGGCGTGTGTTTCATAGGATGTGCACCTTTGGTCCAGGTTTGGACCCTTAGCTATTTCCGGAAGTGTCCAACCCTAGCATTGTCTAAAATACACTCCCCAATCTTTTCTCCACTTCGAGAATTTTTGACAAAGAAATGGTCGGTAGCTAAGAGGAACAAGTGGGTTGATATCTAAGAGGAACGCCATGGTTGACATCGTATGGAGAGTTCCATGGATAGGTCACACCAAGGTTTTGTATAGGTGTGGGGATTATGATTATCTGATGTTGTTAAGCCTATGTGGTGGAATTAGTTTGCCCCCTTGCTAGTGTCGCGACAATATGGCTCTCGACAGTTTGTCCCTTTTACTACGGGTCTTAACTTATCAAAATTTGAGTTTCAAGGAGAGTTCAGAGAAAAGATCCAAACTATTAATGATTCATGGAAGCATTGCTACCTTATGGAAATAGAGCACGACAGTCAATGTATGTTCACCCCTGATTACGATGTATAGAGACATGTCAGGGTGAATGACAAAATTTTACCACCTACTCCAGGGCAAGCTAAATCCTTGGAGGAACATCTGAAGGTGATCCCGTCTAAAGCTGATATTCTAAGAGCCAAGTTGAAAAGGGCAAGGCTGAGATTGAAAACATGCAAAACCAGCACACGAAGGACTTATTCGAGGCAAGTTTAACAAGTATAAAGGGGAGACAGATCGGGTAATAAAGATGTATAAGGACCTTGAAGCAATATTTGAGATTCAGATGGTGGATTTTCTCAAATTTCAGGCTACAGTCCAAAATGCTGAAGACTCAAGGCAATGGAGGGAAGAAATTGAGTAGATCGTGAGAAAAGAAAGAGAGCGTGGCAAGAAGGAAATTGAAAAAAAAAATGATTGATGATTGAGAAGAAAAGAGGAAGGTAGGTAGATGAGAGTGAAAATAACAAGCGGGCCCTCGAAAAAGAAAAAAGAAATGTTGCTGCATGGAAAAGGAAAGCTAATGACAACAAAGTCCATTTGTTTGAGTTGCAAAGAATATATGATGAGACAAATAAGAAGTTAAAGCAGAGCCAAGCCTCCATTGTTGAGTTGCAAGGCAAGATAGCAGACATGAATCACTCACTGCACAGGTTCTAGAATCATCATACTTATATCGAGCTCTAGGCCAGTCTGAGTGAAAATGATACATTGAATAGACAAATGGGAGCTATGGAAGGCATCATTCAAGAGTGCAGGACGAAGATTCTGGTTCTCGAAGATATCAATGAAGGGGGCAATGACTATTGGTTTACTCGGCTTAGGGACAATGCCAGAGAGTTCCAGGAACTAGATGAATTTAATAAAAACATCATGACCCAGATACAAGACGTGGCTAAGCATGTAATGATGTTAGCTACTAAAGCTACGACTCTCCGCCAATATGTCAGGCCAGTTGGTGAGGTGGGACCAAGACTCATATGGCTGATAGAGGAAATAAATGAATTAGGCATTCGGGCAGAAAGATATTTGTAAAAAAAAGAGGAGTTATTGTAATAATGATTTTTCCATCCAATAAAGAGTTTGTTCTTTGAGCAATTACTTTATGGAATCAATGGCCCTTTGCTTACATTCATTCATTTTTTTCCTTTTTGCATTTCCTTGTTTATTTTACGTTAGATTAATATCATTGCATACATATACATAACATAAGATTTTACCCGAAATAATTTACCCAAACAAAAAATTAAAAATAGCAAGTCACAAATACGGTACTTGTTCCAAAACTAGAGCAATGGACAAAAGTATTGAAGACAGAATGACATCTCTCAAAATCAACCATAAGACTACTCAGGACAGGCTGGATAAGATTGAAAGTGACTTGAAACATGAGATTGAATTGGCACACATGAAGATGGTGAGTTAGATTGTGGCCATGTTTGGGTTCAGAGGCCCTGATGCTCAAGATAGCCCAGAAGATGTTATCACTTTACCATAGTTTCAGCGGATTCACCCTAGAACACCAAGAGGGGCTTCCCCCTTCAAGGCCAAATTCTCGCTCTACTTTGCAGAATCTTCTGCTCGTGCACAAACTGAGCCAATGGTCAACCCGGGGTAGTACATGATCATGAGGTCTCGAACCTTGATGAAATTGCTGATAAGGTCAACATGAACAAAAACTTGAAGATCACTGTGACAAGTTAGAGGAGATCATTAGGACCTTCCAAGAAGGGAACACCCATGGAGGCATAGATGCTAGAGACCTGAGTCTCGTATCCAACTTGACAATTCCTCCGAAGTTCAAGACCTCTGACTTCGATAAATACGATGGTACCACATGCCCCAAGGCTCACCTGATCATGTATTATCGTAGAATGTCGATGTACTTAGAAAATGAGAAACTCCTCATTCATTGCTTCTAGGATAGTTTATCTAGGTCCGCTACTCGCTGGTACAATCAGTTAAGACGTGAAAGCATTCGAACTTGGAAAGATTTGTCAATGGCGTTTGGTGAATAGTACAAACATGTTGCTGATATGGTTCTAAACAAGCTTGTTTTGCAAGGGATGAAACAAAGACATAATGAAAGCTTCCGCCAATACACTCAGAGATGGCGGGATGTGGCCGCTCAAGTTCAGTCGCCACTATTGGAAAGTGAGATAACGTCCATGTTTGTGGACACCCTTAAAGGTGCTTTCTATGATCGTATGATCAATCATGTGACGAAGAGCTTTGCAGACATGTTGATGAATGAAGAACTGATTTTGGCAGCGGTTAAGAGCGGGAAGCTTGATGGAGGAGAAACGAAGAAGCCATATAAGAAAAAAGATAATAAAGACAGTATGACAGGTGTTTACAACCCTAATTACTCAAAAGGGGTAGTCCTTAATAAGCCTGTTACCCAGAATACCAATCTTGTGGCTTCAAATTCGCCAAAATATGAATGAAAATATCAAGGGAATAAGAAGCTGTATTTTCCTCCTATCCCTATGACGTATGCCGAGTTATTCTCCAAATTGGTTGAATCACGGATGGTGCTACCACGGCACGTTCCTCCCTTTTCCCCTCCACACCCTCTATGGTATGATGAGAAAGCTCAATGCGAATACCACGCTGGAATAGGGGGCATACCATTGAGAACTGCACTACCTTCAAAAAGGTAGTAGATGATGTACAAAAATCAGGCATGTTGTTTTTCGATACTTCAGATGGGAAAGATAACCCACTGCCCAACCACTAGAAGACTGATGTGAATGTAGTGGACGAGGAGGAAGGCAAGTTGATTAAGGAATATGTTGAGGAAGTTAAGGCACCTATGGCATGGGTATGGGCCCAAATGGTGAAGGCTGGACTACTAAGAAACAAGACGTGGAAGTTGAAGGAAGAGGGTAAGTCTTTCTGTGAGTAGCATCAAGAGGGAGGGCATGAAATTCAAAGCTGTTTTGAATTCAGGAGTTTGGTCCAAGACAAGATGGACAACAAAGAATAGAGTTCTTTGAAGAGAAGGAAAAGTGTTGCACGTTGGATGTATGCGCCTCAGATGAAGGCCCCGCAAGAAGAGACTATACGAGAATGAAGCCCTTAGTAATTAAGACCAAGGGTAGAATTACTGAGCCTGAGAAAGGAACAATTCTGAAGCTGGTTATAAAGGCACCCACCACTTTTCCATACAAGGACAATAAACAAGTGCCTTGGAATTACGCTTGCTCGGTAACGGCCCTAGGAAATACATCAAGTGAAAAAGGAAAAGATGAAGAACCGGTCAATCAGGTGGGCAATTTTACAAGAAGTGGAAGGTGTTACTCACCACCAGAAGCTGAAGATAGGGATGCCACTAGAGAGAGGAAGATAGCAATTGAAGAACCTGAGGGAGAAAAGGATATCTTTATGGAGAAGCTCAAGACTCACCTTGAGCCAGTGAAAGAAATAGAGGCTCAAGAATTTTTAAAGATACTCAAACATAGCGAGTATAGTGTGGTGGAGCAGCTCCATAAACTCCCGGCAAGAATTTCAATGCTATCTCTATTGATGAGTTCGAAAGGTCACCATGACGCCTTTTTAAAGATCCTGAATCAGACTTTTGTTCCAAAAGAGATAACGACTGACAAGATGGACAAGTTGGTCAGCAATATTGCAGTGAATAATTTCATCACATTTAATGACAAAGAAATTTTGGCAATTGGGGGGGGATCCTACAAAGCCCTTCATATCTCTGCTAGATGCAAGAGGCACATGCTTTCAAGGGTTTTTATTGACAACGGGTCAGTGTTGAATGTATTTGCCTTTGGATACCTTGAAAAAAGTTGTCGGTTGATCTCTCACATGATGCATACCAAAACACTGTAAGAGCATTCGATGGAACCCAAAGGGATGTTTTTGGGAAAATAGAGATACCTCTACAAATTAGCCCATCTACTTTTGAAATAGATTTCGTAGTGATGGACATCAAGCCCACCTATAGCTGCGTGTTGGGGCGCCCTTGAATCCACACTGCAGGGGTTGTTCCCTCCATTTTACATCAAAAGTTGAAATTCATAATTGATGGCCATCTAGTGATAGTCGGAGCTGAAGAAGATATCATCACCTTGGTATCAACTGACGCCCCGTATATAGAAAAAGATGAAGGTACACTCGAGTGTCATTTTAGGACATTTGAGCTCGTTAATTCTACCTTTGTCGCTGAAAGAAACAAGGTCCCTAAGCTAGAATTGTCAAATAACGCAAAAATTCAAGTCAAGCAGACTTTGGGAAAAAGGGCAAAGACTGGTAAAGGCCTTGGTACCCCGTGATGATCCCTGAAAAGATAGACCGATTTGGTCTAGGCTACAAGCCTAACCCAATGCAGAGAAGAGTAGCGATAAGAGAGAGGCAGGAAAAAAGGAAAGCAAGAAAAAACAGAGAAGAAATCAAATGGGAACCAATGACAATCCCACCTATCAGTCACAGTTTTAGGTCGGGAGGCATCATGAATCCTGACACTACAAATGATGAGGAGGAGAAAGGAAAGAATGAGCTCGAGAAGGTTTTTGAAGGGCTGGACATTAACGATATATCAGAGGAGGATGAGGGAAACAAGTACCTCTCCATGAAACGCCCCTTCTCGGAGCTGAACAACTGGACTGTGGAAGAAATTCCTATAGCTTTTAGGTCATCCATAGAGTAATGCTCAAAAACTAACTCTTTTACCTTGGACCCGAAGGCATTAGATATCTCTTGTTAAAGGTCAATGTTAAAAAACCATTATGGTTCTTATATCAATAAAAGATGTTTTTCCAATAAATTTTGTGTGGCAGACTTTCTCTTTTTTAACTAAAACACCGCAAACAAAGCCCAAAACAAATTAAAAACCAAAATAAAAAAACATCATTTCATTCTTTTGTTTGACTTTCCATTTTGTTGTATACACATATATTCCATTTCTTTTAGGTTTCCATATATCAGCGGTACAAATAACTCTGAACCTGATTTAGAAATTAACTTCGAGTTGCCCATATGTTTAGAAGAGGTCGAAGACTGCAAAAATGAAGAAGAATGTGAACTGCCTAACGAGATGCTCAGGATGTTAGAAAGCAAAGAAAATCAAATTATGCCTCACGAGGAAGAATTAGAAGTTCTGAATCTCGGGACTGAAGAAGAAAGGCGTGAGGTGAAGATTGGCACTTTTATCACCACTGAGACTCGAAAAAAGTTGATCAATCTCCTACAAGAATATAGGGATATCTTCACCTGGTCATATCAAGACATGCCTGGTTTAGACACTGACATTGTTATGCATCGGCTTCCCATCAGGCCCCGAATGCAAGCTACCAACGTGTGAAGCTAAGGAGGCTGAAATGCTCCTAAAAGTTAGGGATAAAGTGAAAAAATAGTATGACGCTGGTTTCCTCGAGGTGGTTAAGTATTCTAAGTGGGTGGCTAACATTGTCCTAGTTCTGAAAAAAGGTTGGAAAGTACGAATTTGTGTTGATTATCAAGACCTTAATAGGGCAAGCCCTAAAGATAACTTTCGATTGCCGCACATTGACACGCTGGTGGATAACACAACAGGGCATTCTCTTTTCTCTTTCATGGATGGATTCTTAAGGTACAATGAAGATATGAATAAAACAACATTTGTAACATGGTGGGGAACCTTTTGTTACAAAGTCATACCTTTTGGTTTAAAGAATGCAGGGGCAACCTACCAACGTGCTATGGTAACCTTGTTCCATGACATGATGCACAAAGAGATAGAGGTATATGTGGATGATATGATAGCTAAATCCCGATCAGAAGAGGAACATATCGAAAACTTGGGAAAACATTTTAAAAGGTTGAAAAAATTCCAATTGAGACTCAATCTGTCCAAATGCACCTTTGAAGTGTGATCAAGAAAGTTGTTGGGATTTGTTGTGAGTGAAAAGAGGATTGAAGTCGATCCAGAAAAATTAAGGCCATCCAAGGACTTTCTCTACCTCGAACACAAAAAGAGGTTCGAGGATTCCTTGGAAGGTTAAATTACATTGCCCGTTTTATCTCCCAATTAACGTAAAAATGCAGCACTATATTTAGATTACTTCGGAAAAACAATCTGGGGACATGGAATGAAGAATGTCAAGTGGCTCTAGAGGAGATCAAGAGGCAGTTGATGAATCCACCTATTTTGGTGCCACCGATTCTGGGGAAGCCCCTGATCTTGTACTTGACCGTTCACAAAAACTCAATGGGATCTGTATTGGGGTAGCATGATGAAACCGGGAGGAAAAAAAGAGCAATCTATTATCTAAGTAAGAAGTTCACAGATTGTGAAACTAGATATTCCCCAATTGAAAAACTGTGTTGCGCTTTGATATGGACAGCCAAAAGACTTAGGCAATACATGTTATACCATACCACATGGCTGATATCAAAGTTAGATCCCTTGAAATACATGATAGAGGCACCATATCGGGGAAAAATGGCTCGTTGGAAAATGTTACTCTCAAAATTTGACATCCAATATGTAAACCAGAAAGCAATAAAAGGGAGTGCAATAGCAGACTTTTTGGCAAATCGCGCTTCTGAAGATTATAAGGCCATGAACTTCAATTTTCCTGATGAAGAACTAATATGCATTTTGATTGACAAGTATAATAGCTCAGAAGAATCTTGGGTGATGAAATTTGATGGAGCTGCAAATGCATTGGGATGTGGCATTGGAGCGTTTTAGTTTCACCAGAAGGGGATTATTACCCTTTCTCTTGTCGGTTAAAGTTCTTATGCACTAATAACATGGCTGAATACGAAGCTTGTCTATTGGGTTTGCAAGCGACCATTGAAAGAAAGATCAAAGTTTTAAGAATTTTTGGAGATTCTGCACTGGTCATTTACCAGATACGTGGAGAGTGGGAGACTAAGGATGCAAAATTAATCAAATATCATTCGTTAGTTCTTGAACTAATCAAGGAGTTCGACGAAATCACCTTCAAGCATCTCCCGAGGGAGGATAATCAGATGGCCGATGCCCTCGCTACTCTGGCTGTCATGTTTAAAGCTAGTGATGGTATTGAAATAATGCCAATCAAGGTGCAAATGTTAGAATTCCCGGTCCATTATTGCAATTTGGAAGAGGAAGCTGATGGTCTCCCATGGTACCATGACATTTTACAGTATATGAAATCTCAAGAATATCCATTATAGGCAACAGACAATGATAAGAAAATGATTCAGAAGTTAGCCGCGGGATATGTCCTTGATGGCGAGGTTCTGTATAAAAAGAGTTGAGATCAAGTGCTATTAAGGTGCATAGGCGCTAAAGAAGCTCAAACGATCTTGGAAGAAGTGCATGAAGGGGTTTGTGGGACTCACCTTAGTGGCTTTACTATGGCTAGGAAAATTATGCACTTTGGATATTATTGGTCCACTATGGAAACATATTACATTAATTATGCTCGTAGATGTCATAAGTGCCAGGTATATGCTAACAAGATTCATGCACCTCCTCTACCACTTCATGTTATGACTGCCCTATAGCCCTTTTCAATGTGGAGCATGGATGTAATCGGCCAGATTTACCCTAAAGCCTCGAACGGCCATAGGTTCATCTTAGTAGCTAATAACTACTTCACAAAATGGGTAGAAGCAACCTCATACGCAAATGTCACCCAATCGGTTGTTTGCAAATTTTTGAGAAAAGAGATCATTTATCGCTAAGGCTTACCAGAGAGAATCATACCAACAATGCATCCAATTTAAATAATAAGATGATAGATGGGGTTTGTGAATAGTTCCAGATCAAACACCACAATTCGGTAACATATCCCCAAAGATGAATGGGGCTGTCGAAGCTACAAATAAGAACATCAAGAAGATAATCACAAAGATGGCTGACACTTACACTGATTGGCATGAAAAGTTGTCGTTCGCATTGTATGCTTATAGAATGGTTGTACAAACTTCCACTGGGGCAACACCGTTTTCACTAGTATATGGAATGGAGGTTGTGCTACCGATTGAAGTTGAAATCCTTTCATTCTGTATTTTGATGGAGGCAAAACTAGAGGAGTCCGAATGGGTTCAAGCAAGATATGACCAGTTAAACCTCATCGATGAAAAGAGGTTGAAAGTAATTTGCCACAACCATATGTACCAAAGAAGAATGATACGAGCATATGACAAGAAGGTCTACCAAAGGAAGTTTAGGGAAGGCGATATCGTGCTAAAGAAGATGTCGCCAATCCAAAAGGATTCGCGAGGAAAATGGGCACCAAATTGGGAGGGGCCATATATAGTATCAAAAGTTTTTGATGGAAGGGCACTGATTCTGGCTGAAATGAGTGGAGACGAGCTCAAGAACCTAGTGAATTCTGATTCAGTTAAGAAATATTATGCATGAAATGATGAAGAAGAAAAAAAAAGAGTGAAAACCCGTAAAGGGCACTCAAAAGAAAAAGAAAAAAAGAGAAATAAAAGAAAAAAAAAGAAGAAAAAAAAAGAAAAAGAAGGAGGGTTCAAGATGAAAATCTGCAAAAGGCGTCTTGAAACCAAAGGAGGATTCGAGTTAAAAACCCGCAAAGGACGGCTAGAATTATTACAAACAACGAGTAATCCCTTCAGAGGCTTGGCTATTTGGAAGTAATTTCATATCTTCATTCATTGTTGTAGTGGACAAAATTTTCTTGAAAAAGGCATCACTTGAGGTTGTTTCGAGGAAAGTTTGGACCTTTGATATCTGGATACTTGTCTTTTGACCCTTCTTTTGTACTTTTCCTTCATGTTTGCCACAACATTAATGAAATTCTTCTTTTAAGCTCATCTTTCTTTGAATGCCCCCTTTACATGAATGTCTTTATTTGGTTGAGGGTCATTTTGGTTTAGACATCATTAAAATATGCAAGAGATTTTCGTGTATTACTCTAGAAAATGATTTAAGAACATATGGACTATGACATGGTCCCTTGTTAAGCCTCGAATATGGGGCATGTTATGATCAGGGGCAATTGACACCCAACCACTTTTGTAATAAGATGGGAAAGAAAAGGGTTAAAATTTCGTGTCATTCGAAGATGTTTTACAAGAATTCATGAAGATCCTCAAAAGGGCCTTGTCATACACAATATTTCTTGAAACTCACTCACACAATATTGATGTATCAACTACAATGATAGTTGAATATGTGAAAGAGTCTATTTTAATGAGCAAAGAGATATGAAGCATGGGAATAGTAAAGAAGTCGGCCGTTTGATGAAGCAAAGAGATACTAAGAATGTGAATGACAAAGATAGTGAACATGGACTATTGTCCATATTAAAAAAAGCTAAGAAAACGATTAAAACTTAGCATGCATTCATGTTTTAGACATCCTCAGGGGCATGCACAACATAATTGCACCATATTGTAGGTGTGTAGAAACTCTTCAGCAATAGAGCCTTGCTCATCTATTCGGGAACATGGAGAATAGAACCTGCCTATCTGTTCAGGCGTAAGGAGAATGAAGCCTTACTTATCTATTCAGGCACATGGAGAATAGAACCCATCTATCCGTTTTGGCGTAAGGAGAATGGAACCCTGCTCATCTATTCGGGCACATGGAGAATAGAACTTGCCTATCCGTTTAGGCGTAAGGAGAATGGAGCCTTGATTATCTATTCGGGCACATGGAGAATAGAACTTGCCTATCCGTTTAGGCGTAAGGAGAATAGAGCCTTGCTCATCTATTCGGGCATATGGAGAATAGAGCCGGCCTATCCGTTCGGGCATAAGGAGAATGGAAGCTTGCTCGTCTATTCGGGCACATGGAGAATAGAACCAGCCTATCCGGTCGGGCGTAAGGAGAATGGAACCTTGCTTATCTATTCAGGCACATGGAGAATAGAACCTGCCTATCCGTTCAGGCGTAAGGAGAATGAAACCTTGATTATCTATTCGAGCACATGGAGAATAAAACTTGCCTATTCGTTCGGCGCATAAGGAGAATGAAACCTTGCTCATCTATTCGGGCATATGGAGAATATAACTCGTCTATCTGTTCAGGCCTTTGGTGAATAAAAACTGCCTACTTATTTGGGGCATCATGAGAGTGGAGTCGATTGGCAAATTAGTAGATGGTAAAAATTAGTGCCACCTGTTCTTTGCTACATCCTTGTTTCACTAGAATAAGCAAAGAAGGGGCCGTTATTGTCACTAATTTTTTAAAGAAAAAAATAAAAAATGAATAAAAAATAAAAAAAAATAATATATAAAAAAATTAAAAAAAAGAGGGGACCCATGTCCGGCCACGCGCCTAGCGTGTGCGCTGCACGCGCGCGGGTTTCTTCCCCAAACCCCCTGATCGAAGCTGCTGCCTCGCCACCACCACGGTGGCCGTCGACCGGTGGTGCCAGGCGGTTCGTCGTACCCTGGCCGTTCTGATGCCGCCGTCACCGTCACCATCCACCACCGTCGCCGAAAACCTGTAAAACAAGGAAGAAAAGGGTTCGAACCCTAATTAAATTGGGGTGCAAAATCTCCCAAATTGGAGCCAATCAGATGAAATTTGGATTGAATTTCAACAAATTAAAGCTGGGATGATTTCATGGGACGAAAATGGGGATTTTGTCCCCATTTTGCCTTGAATCCCAATCCCCAAACCCTATAAATAGTGTCATTTTCACCATTGTTGAACACACAAGAAAAAAATTCGAAAATACTCAAAAAAATTCTAAAAATTATTGGAATGTTGTTGGAATTTATTCAAGTTTTGGGAAGCATTGGTTCGAATTTTTGAAAGGAATAGAAGCTAGCAACTCATCGTTTCATCGGTATAAATTCTTTTCTTTTTTTAATTTCAAATTTATTCATCTTATTTTTGGTTAATATTACTTTTTTCAGGATGTGTTTGATGTTGGTTTGGATGTTTTAATCTTGTTGTTTGGTTGATTTTCTAATATTTAGTGTTATGTGATTGTCTTGGTAAAAAAACATCAAGAATATGTTGTTCATTTTTTTAAAAAAATGTTGTTTGATTCATTTGATCTACTAAAAAATTTAAAAACGGTGTTTCTTAAAAAATAAATAAATAAAAATAATGATTGATTCATTTGATCTCTAAAAAATTTTAAATTGGTCCTTGTTGAAATGTTTTTTTCAAAATCTTAAAAAAAGGGATTCCTAAAACTTACATATAAAATTTTCTTTTTTAAGCATAAAAGATTTTTTTAAAAAAGGGTTTAAAATTTATAAATAAAAAAACTTTAAAAAGAATATTTCAAATAAAGACTTTAAAACATAAAAAGAATAAAAGAAAAAAACTTTTTTCAAAATTAACAAAAAAGGCTTAGAAAAATGAAATAACTTTTAAAAAAACAAAAAAAGAAATAAAGTTTTAAAATACAAAAAAATTACATTTTGAATAAAAGTTTTTAAAACACAAAAAAAAAGAAATAACATTTCAAAAAAACAAAAAAAAAAAGCTTTAAAATATAAAAAATAACGTTCCGAATAAAAAGCTTTTAAAATAAAAACCTTTCAAATTATTAAAAAAACTTATCGATTATAAAAAGAATAAAATAAAAAAAAAAAAAAACCTCTCTTCAAATAAACTCAAAAGTAAAAATAAAAATTTTTTTAAATAATAAAAACCTTTTCAAAATAAAATAAACACTAAACCAAGCCCATTAAGAATTTGAGTTTTAAATAGTGCTTCTTTTCTTGTTTTGTTTTCTTTAGCTTTAGTGTTAAGTTGTCTTTAGGAATAGGTTCATCAAACCTTAGATAGAGACTTCTTTGAAATAAAACTTTCTTCATAAGGAATAAAATACGCTTAATAAAATTCAAACCCTTAAATAGGAAAACACTTAGATCTATTTAGGATTAATAAGTTTTAACTTAGAATAAATAAAAATCTTCAACAAATTAAGTTTCTTTACTTGTTTGTTAAAAAAAAGTGAAATTAAAGTAATGCGGTGTCTTACTAAACATAAATGATGGGTTAGCGCGAGAAGTGTTGGCGGTGATTGGAGTTCATTTTCGAATAGTAAGGCCATTAAAATAAAATTAAACTTATGAACGGACAATAATTTAAGCTTTACATCGATTCACAAAATCCGACTTTAAAACCTTTTGTAACGGACAAGGTACAAATTTTTTGGCGTCGTGGGGGTGCTAACCCTTCCCCACGCGTAACTGACTCCCGAACCCGCTTTTGTGTTTTCGCAGACCAAAATTGTTGTTTTAATAAAATAAAATAATTTTATTAAAATAACCTGTTTTTAGGTGATCTAATCACACCTTCATTAAAGATTGGTGGCGACTCCGCTATTTTGATTTTAAAACGTCGGGACCCCTTGAAAAGAGGTTGCGACAATGGAATCTCAAAAACACTCATCAATGCATTTAAAACCATTTTAATTCAAATCAAATGTATAAGTCTCATGCCAAAATCATCTCATGCTTCTATATTCTTTCCAAATATGCACATTTAAACCATTTGCAACACATGTATCATGGATTTCTATCATAAACCTCAATTTAAGCTTCATATGCCAAAATGTCTAAATAACAAGCTTAAAGAGCATCTCATGTATAAGCCACATTATACAAAACATAATCTATTTCTTATGATACATCATCTCATATATTGGCATTCAAGTGACTCAAAACCAAGTTCCATTCTATTTCATAAACACATCAGATACATGAATTTCCCAAGTGGTTCTTTCGACCACTTCACATACATCCTCGAACCGGAGCAGCCCTCAACGATTATAACATATAAATCCACCAGGGGAAGAATTGGCACACTCTTGACCCCTCGACCGCTGTTGTTCTCATGGTGGAGCATGGCACACTCTTGACCCCTCAACACACATGAGTTGACTTATTATAGTGCACTTTAAACCCTATGGCTAGCCAACTATATCTGATAATATTTTATCTCAACTTCTTGCCAATATACTCAATAAAACCACATTAACTTACTGATTTACATATGCATCAATTCAAACCATTTTCTAATACTTTAAACCATGTATTCTAGCATTCTCAAATTTCTTTCATAAATCATTTGTCGTACTCAAATATAATCATATATAATCATTTAAAACATCTTTCATGTAACGCCCCAGTTTCGGGCCTAGAGGTTTTGAGGCTTGTTAGACGGTCGTTAGGGATTTGAGTCAGTTTTGGGAGTAAATATTTTTGTGAAAGATAAAAATATGGAAAATGGTTAAAAATCATATTTTAATATATAGAAAAATATTGGTGAAATCAATTTTGGAAAATGGGATTTGGAAAGGTGACATTTTGGTTAGTGACTAAAATGTAATTTTGAAAACTATTTTTAAAGGTGACTAAATTGTAAAGGAACAAATTCTTAGAATCCTTAAGGAGCTATTTTACCAAGTTTTAGATGGTGGTTTCTCCCTTCAATTAAGACTTTTTAACATGTGTTTTATAAAGTAATTAAAAGGGGTTTTGATAATAAAAGTTAGTTATTGGTTTTAAAGAAATTTGATGTAAATTTTTCTCTCAACTTTTATCTCCACTTCTTTTCTGCCAAACACTCTTGTTTTCATAAAAATCTAGAGGTGATAGATCTTTTTAATTGGATTCTTAATTTATAATTGATTCTTTATCTTTGATATACAAAACCTCATTGAAATCTTATATTTTTCTAGCTTTAATCAATCAATTGAGGGAGAAATCAGACAATAGATGTAAGGTTCTTTCTTCTCCTCTATTAATGGTTCTTTATTGATATTCCCAAGTATTTGATCCTTGATTTATGATTTATAATCTGATTTTATGTTTTTATATTGAATAATCGATTTAATTGGGTTTAATTGGTGAAATTATAGAAGATTCGTATTGGATCTATTTTCCAGTGTTGATGATTGATTTTAAAAATATTTTGGATGATTTATAATGTTGATAAGCTGTTTTTAACATTAGAATCCCGAAACTCCTTGAATTTTTGATTATTAGGTTGTTAGACTTGTGTTTTTGTGGATTTGTGGTGGCTGTGTAGTTGCTGGAAGTTTATGGATGAATTAATCCTGTCTTTAGATGTTATTAGATGTTGATTTAAGTGTTATATTGATAGATTGTGGCTGGGTTGTGTTTGGAAAGAGTTAGATGATGTTTTCGGTTGTTGTGGTTGGGTGATTGTGATTGTGAGGTTTTTCAAGGAATTGTTGTTGTAGTGTTTTGAATGCATTGAGATGCATTAATCCTTTTTTTGATGTGGTTAAAATAGGGGAGGTTGATCCAAAAGTGATTGGTGAAGCTTTGGAGTCTTCGGATGCTTGATTTCAAGTCGGCAAATTGAGGTTTTGCGTATCGGTGAGTGAGAATGTGGATTTCATCTTTCAAATGATTTAAAGGTGGTTTATGGGAGTTTAAAATGAGCTTGAAATGCTGGTTTAAACTCGAAAGTAAGTATGGTGTGGCTTTCTCTCTCGGTCGTGCTATTCTAAAATGGTTTTATGCACTTGTTTTGATTTACATTGTACCTACTATTTAAGAATGTTTTAAAGTATGTGAGATACTATTTTTTATCATGAAATGATGATGGATGCACGTGATAAGTGATCCATGCAAGTATATGGTTTATACTTGTTTTCTTAGCATGTGTTGTTGCTTGGAAAATGGTTTGGTTTAATGCTTGTAAAAATAGTGAGGTAAATGGTGAATTATATTGGCAAGTGATGTGTTTTTAAAAATTGTTATCGGATATAGTTGACCGACCATAGGTTTGATGTGCACTATAATAAGTCCTCTTGGATGTCGAGAGGTTTTATACGGTGTATCAAATACTCCATCCAAGTACCCTAACGGTCGAGGGGTTATATGGTACCTTAAACCCTCGTTAGTGGATTAAGCATCTAACCGAGGAATGGGGTTGGTGTCCCTGTGGGTTGTAATGTATCGCGATTGTGATTGTATCGCTATTTCGGTTGAGATGGCTTGAAGTGTTGTGAGGACACTTGTAGAATTCGTGTATCCGATGAACTATTTTGATAAAGAAACTTGGTTATGATCACTTGTAAGTCAATATAATTGTTAATGTATCATTGAAAGGTTTATGTTGTATAATATGATTTATACATGTTTACTCTTTAAGCTTTGCATATGGTTGTTATGCATGGCAAGGCTTAAATTGAGGTTTAGCAATGCAATTTGCTATTGGTTAATGATACATGTTGCATATGGTTTAATATGCTGGTTTTTAAAGATGTTAAATGCATGGTTTTCAAGGCATGATAATGTTTTGAAAGATGTTTAAAAGATGATTGAAATGAGATTTCAATGTGTTGTTGAGAAATGGTTTTAATGCATTGATGGTGTGTTGATTTTGAGCACTCTTCACTAAGCCTAGTGTGCTTACGCTCTCTTTGTCCATCAATGCAGAGAATTAAAGGCTTGGAAGGCAGCGGGAAGCAATGGATTACAAAAAGACTTGGTATCAAAAGTATTTTTTGGATTAGACTATAAGTAATAAGGGCAATGGGGTTTCCTTTGTTTTTTTTTGGGAGGTGTTTTGTTAAACTCCCTGTTTGAGCAAGTTTGTTTTGCTGCTCTTGGGTTGTAAATGGCCATTTTGGATTGGTTGTGGTGATGGTTTGAGATTTCATGTTTTCCTTGCTTTGGTTTTTAGGATTCATGCCTCTAGATTTAAATTTGAAGTATGTTGCCATGAATTGATGTTGAAACTAGGTTGCTTAGTTGTGGTGTGTCCCTTGAATATGTTGGATGTATGCTAGAAGCATGTTAGGGTGTTTTGGTATGTTCGGAAGCATGTTAAACCCGCAAAAGTGGACATTATAGGTCCAAGCATACCGGTACGTGTGTCCCTATTTCGGTATGAGTAAGTCATTTCAGGCTTAGCGTACCGGTACATGGGAAAGCATTTCGGTACGGGCTTAGGCAAATTTGGCCATCGTTTTCGTACGCGAGAAGTTGTTTTGATATGGTATAGTGTTTTTATGGAGGGCATTTCGATACGCGGGGGCGTATCGGAACGAGTTTTGTCTACTGGAATTTTGGAGTATGAATTAATGAAGGCATATTGATACACCCCCTTGCCTGTACTGATACGTTGGCAGTTAAATTAGTTATTTGGAATATTTTGAAGTTCTATTTTCTTACGTTTTAGTCCCTAAATGTTGTGGATGAAATTGAATGAGTATGAATAACCTTTTTCAGCTGATTTTTTTACATGTAAGCACGAAACCTAATTTATTAAAGGTCGGTAACATAAAAATAAGCTAGGTCCCTATATTTTTTAAAATTGCAATTTGGTCCCTAAATTGCAATTATGTTCAATTAGATGTCAATTCGATGCCCGATTGAGTTGCATTTTTGCCTATGATCAGTATATACATGTAGGATAATAAATTTTCATCTAGACAAGATAAAAAATGGACATTTTTGGGTTTCATCTTCATGGTTTACTTTGGTAAACCTAATGTAGCTCGCTTAGGTTCGGTCTTGCAACTAGGTCGGGTCGAAGGGGTTATATTTGGTGGTATGAGAGACAGGTTTGCGATAATTGGGAGTTGGTTTGGTTATTGTAATGTTGTTGTTATTTGTAGTCGGTTGTTTGTGATGCACGGTGATTATAATATGCAGGGTGGTTGCTTTATCCCATATTTGGGGGAAATTTTGGAAACCCATTGCCTTATTATTATAGTCTAAAATGTTATGATTTTGAAATGGAAGTCTTGGATCCTTGCTTAAAGTTGGCCTAACTATTTTTGTTTTTGAATGATTATCTTACCTTAAATATATTTTTAGCACGATGGGACCGAGGAGAGAGTTGTGATTTGGTACGATTGTTGCTGCCATCGGGCAGGGAAACGAGGAGGATATTGTACCTCTTGAGGGGTTGCCACCACCGCCACCTAATCCACCTACGAATGTGGAGCAAGAACCACTTGTGCCAGCTGGGCCAGGGATGGATGACATGGCGCCTCTGATTCAGGCCATGGCTGGTGTGTTCCAGACCGCAGTTGGGGGTATTCATGTGTCGGCACCAGTGGCTGGGCAGACAGGTTTGTCGTTAGAGCGTCTACGCAGTCTAGAAGGAGTTGAGTTTCATGGTTTAGCACCAAAGCTTCTGAGGATTGGTTGGCCAGTACATAGAGGATACTAGTCTAGATGGGTTGTTCTGATGCCCGTAAGCTGGGATATGTTGTGTCCCTATTACAAGGAGATGCTTATACATGGTGGACTACCATGATATCCGAGATGGTAATCGATGATGTAACCTGGAAGTTCTTTTGTGGTACTTTTCGGAAGAAATACCTAGGAGCCTGGTATTAGGACGAGAAGAAGAGAGAGTGTGTGGCTCTTGTGGAGGGCAGTATGTCTATTTTTGAGTATGAGGTGAAATTTGTGAGGCTGAGCCAGTATACACCTGAGTTAGTCATTGACGAGCATCAGCGATGTGATCATTTCAGCTAAGGGCTTGTGCGGGAGGTTAAGACATACATGCTTGCTGCTGAATATACCGATTTTGATGTGTTGGTTACACTAGCCAAGGATATTGAATAGAACCTTGGTTTGGCTTCTACGTCTTGATGCTTTAGCTTTAGTAAGAGATTGGCTGATTTTAGTTGTGGCGGTGGTAAGGCCAAGAGACACAGTGATAAGAGGTATTGCCCTAATCAGAGATGAGGTGGAGGTGCTCTTGGGAGTGGAGTACAGGGGCAGAGTACCCAGGTTAGGGCTCCGCATAATACCTATTGGGCTTGTGGATCGAGTGATCATTTGAGGCGAGATTGCCCACGTTTGGCCAGAGAGAGTCAAGCACCTGCGGCTGTTGTGGCCAATGCTTGTTGGAGTTGTGGGTCTAGCGACCATTTGAGACATGATTGTCCTTTGTTAGCCGAAGGTGTGTGGGGTGTTGCACATGTTGTTGCTCCGTAGAGAGGTTGTGGTCATGGGTGTGGGTTGTTTCAGCGCAAAGATGGTGGGAAGAAGACTGTGGCTCATATCGATGCTATCCAACCTAAAGGAGATGGACCGGCTAGGGTGTATACGCACCGTGAGGGCTACAAGGACACCGATATGATTTCATATACTTTCACTTTACAGTCTTTGCCGTTGTATTCATTGGTTGATTCTGGTTCTACCCATTCATACATCTTGAGTGAGCATGCACAGTTGCTTGATATACCTGTTGAAATTCTTAATGTGGGTGTTAGAATGACTAGTTCTCTTGGGGAGATAGTTGTGGTTAGAAAGTTATATCGTAGATGTCTGCTAAAGGTTTAGGGACATGTGTTTGTCGTGGATTTGATGGAGTTGCCATTCCATGGTTTTAATGTGATTCTGAGGATGGATTGGTTGACCGAGCATAGGGTTATGGTAGATTTTGAGACCAAACGGATATCCCTGAAATTGTCTAATGATTTTGAGGTGGTGGTTGTAGGTGAGAATGCTAAGTTCATGTCTAATGCTATTTCGGCTTTGGAAATGAAACGGTTGTTGAATTTCGAATATTAGGCTTTCTTGGCCTATGTTATGAATCTTGGTTCAAAAAAGTTGAGGGTGTAGGATATTTGCATGATATGTGAGTTTTCGGGTGTTTTTGGAAGAGTTGTTGGGATTGCCACCCAATTGTGAGGTAGAGTTTGGCATTGAGATCTTTGCAGATACGGAACCAGTGTCTATTGCTCCGTATCGCATGGACCCAAAGGAGTTGAAAAAGAAACTGCAAGAGTTGATTGATCGAGGTTTCATTAGACCTAGTATTTCACCGTGGGGTGCACCAGTGTTGTTTGTGAAGAAGAATGATGGTACGTTGTAGATTATCGGTAATTGAACAAGTTGAAAATAAAGAATAAGTATCATTTTCCGTGGATTGATGATCTGTTTGATCAGTTTTGGGGTGCTTCTATGTTCTCTAAGATAGATTTGAGGTCTGGGTACTATTAGTTGAAGGTGAAAGATGGGGATGTGCCCAAGACATCTTTTCCTACGAGGTACGGGCATTATGAGTTTTTGGTGATGCCGTTTGGGTTAACCAATGCATCGGCTACTTTCATGGACATGATGAATCAGGTGTTCCATGAGTTTTTAGATCAGTTTATGGTTGTGTTTATCGATGATATCCTTGTGTACTCACGTACCGAGGAGGATCATGATAGACATTTGCGGATTATGCTTTAGACGTTGATGGCTAATTAGTTGTATGCCAAGTTTAGCAAGTTTGAGTTCTGACATAAAGAGGTTATTTTCCTTGGCCATGTGGTATCGGCCGAGGGAATTCATGTTGATCCACATAAGATTGAGGCCATGATGAGTTGGAAGGTGCCTAAATCTATGACAGAAGTGCGGAGTTTCCTTGGTTTGGCTGGTTATTAACATAGGTTTGTTGAAGGTTTTTCCAGTATAGTTGCTATGTTGACCAAGTTGTTGCAAAAGAATGTTCGTTTTGAGTGGTCTGAGGATAGGAAGCGAGCTTTTGAAAGGTTGAATGAAGCTTTGACGCGATTTTCGGTCTTGGTTCAACTAGAATCAGGGAAAAGGTTTGTTGTCTATAGTGATGCATCTTATGTTGGGCTTGGTTGTGTACTGATGCAGGAGGATAAGGTAGTTGCCTATGCATCCAGACAGATGAGGGTGCATGTGCGTAATTACCCTACTCATAACCTTGATCTTGCCACAATTTTTTGCTTTGAAAATCTAGAGGCATTACCTTTATAGCGAGAAATGTGTGGTTTTAACGGATTATAAGAGTTTGAAGTATCTGTTGTTGCAGAAGAAGTTGAATCTTAGGCAACGAAGATGGTTGGAGTTGCTTAAAGATTATGATCTATCTATTGAGTATCACCCGGGTAAAGCTAACATTGTAGCTAATGCTTTGAGTAGGAAAGTTGTTGTGGAGTTGAGAGCTATGTTTGCTCGGTTAAGTGTGACTTGCGACAGCGGGTTGTTAGCTGAGTTACAAGTGAAACTGTCATTGTCGCAGTTGATTAAGGAGAAGCAACCGCATGATGAGAGTTTGGTACCGCATGTGAAGAATATCATGGATGGGAATCCTATGGATTTTCATTTTAATGATGATGGAGTGTTGTGTTTTAAAGGTTGGGTTGTGGTGCCCGAGGGTGAGGAGTTGAGGCATACCATTATGGCTGAAGCGCATGCTAGTCCTTTTGCTATGCATCCTAGTAGTACTAAGATGTATCGAGGTTTAAGAGGCAGTACTATTGGGTTGGTTTGAAGAAATATGTGGCTGATTTTGTTGCTCGATGCATGGTATGTCAGGAGTGAAAGCTGAGTATTAGTTTCCTTCCGGGTTTTTGCAACCATTGAGGATACCGGAATAGAAATGGGAAAGAATCACCATGGATTTTGTGTCTTAGTTGCCTTTGACACGGACTAGAAAGGATTTCATTTGGGTGATTGTTGATCGGTTTACGAAGTGTGCATATTTCGTGTCAATGCATACGACATACACCTTGGATAGGTTGGCCGATCTGTAGATATCTGAGATTGTGCATTTGCACGGGGTGCCCAAGTCCATAGTTTCGGATAGATATCCGTGTTTTACAACAAGTTTTTGGGTGTGTTTGCATCGTGCTCTTGGAACATGACTGAATTTCAGTACTTCTTATCATCTTCAGATGGATGGACAGTCGGAGCGTGTGATACAGGTCTTGGAAGATATGTTGAGGTGTTGTATCATTAAGTTCAAAGGAACATGGGAAAAGCAATTGCCTTTGGTGGAGTTTTCCTATAATAACAATCATCAGGCTAGTATATAGATGGCACCGTACAAGGTGTTGTATGGTAGGAAGTGTCGTACACCGTTGTGTTGGGCTAAAGTTGGGGAAAAACATTTTTCCATGCCTGATGTGTTGAAAGAAACCAATGAAAAGGTGAAGTTGGTATGTGAGCGCTTGAGAGCGGCTTTGGATCGTCAAAAATCCTACGCGGATTTGAAGCGTAGGGATGTGGAGTATATTGTTGGTGATCGAGTGTTTTTAAGGTGTCGCCTTGGAAGAAGATGATGCATTTTAGGCGGAAAGAAAAGCTTAGCCCGAGGTTTATTGGACCATACAAGGTGGTTGAATGTGTGGGTCCTATTTCTTATCGTTTGAGGTTACCTCCTGAGTTGGAGAGGATTCATGATGTGTTTCATGTTTTGATGTTATGGAGGTATCAGTCGGATCCATCGCATGTTATGCCGGTGGAGGATATTGAGTTAAGGCCAAATCTATCTTATGATGAGGAACCGGTAGAAAATCTTAACACCAGGAGTAAGGTTTTGCATGGCAAGACGGTTGAGCTTGTTAAGGTGTTGTGGAGGCACAATAGAGTTGAGGAGGCCACATGGGAAAGCAAGACGGACATGTTGGAGCAGTTTCGCATTTGTTTCTTCAAGGTAAATTTTGAGGATGAAATTTTTAAGTGGGGGAGAGTTGTAACACCCTGGTTTTGGGCCTAGCAGTTTTGAGGCTTATTAGATGATCCGGTGGACTAGGTTAGGGATTTGAGCCGAATTCAGGAGTAAATATTATTGTGAAAGATAAAAATATGGAAAAATGGTTAAAAATCGTATTTTAATATATGAAAAATATTGGTGAAATCAATTTTGGAAAATGGGATTTTTGGAAGGGTGACATTTTGGTTAGTGACTAAAATGTAATTTTTGAAAACTATTTTTAAGGTGACTAAATTGTAAAGGATCAAATTCTTAGAATCCTTAAGGAGTTATTTTACCAAGTTTTAGCTGGTGGTTTCTCCCTTCAATTAAGACTTTTTAACAAGTGTTTTATAAAGTAATTAAAAGGGGTTTTGATAATAAATGTTAGTTATTGGTTTTAAAGAAATTTGACGTAAACTTTTCTCTCAACTTCTTTTCTCCACTTCTTTTCAGCCAAACGCTATTGTTTTCATCAAAATCTAGAGGCGAGAGATCTTTTTACTTGGATTCTTGATTTATAATTGATTCTTTATCTTTGATTTACAAAACCTCATTGAAATCTTATGTTTTTCTTGCTTTAATCAATCAATTGAGGGAGAAATCACACAATAGAGGTAAGGTTCATTCTTCTCCTCTATTGATGGTTCTTTATTGATATTCCCAAGTATTTGATCCTTGATTTATGATTTATAATCTGATTTTATATTTTTTATAATGAATAATCGATTTAATTGGGTTTAATTGGTAAAATTATGGAAGAGTCATATTGGATCTATTTTCTAGTGTTGAGAATTGATTTTAAACATATTTTGGATGATTTATAATGTTGATAAGTTGTTTTTAACATTGGAATCCCAAAACTCCTTGAATCCTTGATTATTAGGTTGTTAGATTTGTGTTTTTGTTGAGTTGTGGTGGCTGTGTAGTTGCTGGAAGTTTATGGATGAATTAATTATGTTTTTAAATGTTATTAGATGTTTATTGAAGTGTTAGATTGATAGATTGTGGCTGGATTGTGTTTGGAAAGAGTTAGATGATGTTTTCGATTGTTATGGTTGGGTGATTGTGAAAGAATTGTAAGGTTTTGCAAGGAATTGTTGTTACAGTGTTTTTAATGCATTGAGATGCATTAATCCTCTATTGTGATGTGGTTAAAAAACGGGGAGGTTGATCCGAAAGTGATCGGTGAAGCTTTGGAAGCTTTAGACGCTTGATTTCGCGTCGGCAACTTGAGGTTTCGATTATCGGTGAGTGAGAACGTGGATTTTAGCTTTGAAATGATTTAAAGTGGTTTATGGGAATTTAAACTGAGCTTCAAATGTTGGTTTAAACTCGAAAGTAAGTAAGACATGGTTTTCTCTCTCGGTCGTGCTATTATGAAATAGTTTTATGCACTTGTTTTGATTTACATTGTACCTACTGTTTAAGCATGTTTTAAAGTATGTGAGATACTATTTTTGTAACGACCGGTTTTCAAACTCGAGGGTTGGGTTTACCCAAGGCATAGGCTTCGCATTTGGGCTGAGATATTGGGCCTTGAGAGCCTTGTTGGTTTGTTTATGGCTAAGTGAAGGTAAAAGGGCAAGTGGGTAAAAGCATAATTAAGTCAAGGGAGAGCTAGTGGGGGTTTAATTTTCTGCAGAAAAAGGGGGGATGAGATCATTCTGGTCCCCTTGTCTCATCTTTCTCTTACCCTCATTTTCTTCCTTCAAATCTTAATAGTTCAAGGTCAAATCTTTATAATTTTGAGAGTGAATCTTGGATGGGGTGTGAAGAGAAAGTTGTTCAGCATTAGAGGATCTTTATTTTGAGGTAAGCTTTGCTTAGAACGGTGATGGAAGAGGTTATGTTGAGTTTGAAGATGACGAACGAGAATTAGTTCTTAAGGGCTTCTTCACCAGCTTTAATACAAGGTTAGTACACTACTAACTCTTATTGTTTCCTGCAACTCATAAAAAATAGGCTTGATGCATGCATTGGTATTTTTGGCTTGGTTATACCTTGAGTAGTTGTTAATGGTAAATCATGTGATAGATGTTGCTATGGCTTAAAATTGGTAGAAACCCACTTAATACTATCATCATAACTTGTAGGGATGGTTTGGGGCTTAACCGTCTAGGTTAAACAGGGTTTCTAGGTGAAACTTACACCCAAGGTTTAGAAATTAGGCTCGAGTACCAATATCGGGGCTAGGGTATCGGTACTCCTTAGTGTAATGGGGGAGGAGTTGTGAGGGGAGTTTCAGTACGCCTCCTCGTGTATCGGTACCCCCTTTCAAACAAGAATTCTAGTGACGCCTTAGCGTACCGGTAAACAACGGCTCGTATCGGTACGTAGTGTTACATTGCTTATGAGAGGCTCGTGTACCGGTAGGCGTAGATAGGTGTACCGGTACAGATGTGGATCGGTACAGGGCAATCCTAGTATCGATAAAGGGGTATCGGTACGCAATGGAGCGTATCGGTACGGCTTGATGGTTTAAATCTTCCAAACCTAAAATGAGTATCGGTACCAATGGCTGAGTATCGGTACCTAGAGGGGAGTATCTATAACCACATAAGAGTATCGGTACTCGCTGGGCATTCTTCCCAAGAAATTTGAGTTTACGTTCAGGGGTTCTATAATTCGAGGCAAAGGTCCTTGTGGGTCTTTTAAAGGTGTAAAATGAATACTAAAACTGAGAAATGGGGATTTTAACCCCGTATGAGAATAATGGGCTAATAACTTGGAAAACATTGGGTGATCTGTGAGAGGTGGTAACCCATAGGGATCCCAAGTGGATCCTGGATGCTGTGTGGAAATCCAGGCCCTTAATGTGTGCAGCGGAAAGGGCGCCTATATGGTTGAGTCTTATCGGATAATAAGATAAAATAATGAGAAAGGCTAAGGTGTACCTTTATAAGTATACCAATGAATAGATAATTCAACGGGATGATGTAATTAATAAAAAGAAAACCATAGGGCTATGGTAAAGGTGTTAGAGTTGTGTGGGGTAAGACCCTTGTGTCAAGGTTTAAAGTTGTGTGGTTATTAGGGTCCTTGATATGTGTTGTGGGACGCCTAGGTAATCGAGTCATCCCTTGTTGTTGGGATTGGATACCCTAAGTGTGTTACAACACCTTGAAGATTTGTGAATGTTGGATCCCGATGCTACGTGGACGCGGGCCTCATTCGAAGATGCTTGATGTGAGATTCCAGGCATGGATGTTGGATCTTGATGCTTAGTGGACACGGGCCTCATCCCTTGAGTATAGGATCCCGATGCTTAGTGGACGCTGGCCTTGCTTAGAATGTGGGATCCTGATGCTTAATGGACGCGAGCCTCATTCTATATATATATAATTATGGTTATCTGTGTGGTGCTATGTAAGTGCATAAGGTTCTTGTATGAGCTGTCTGCGTAATCATACATTCATAATGCTATGTGTTTAGGCGGATATGGTAGCGCCATCATTATCTTGCCATGATGTCATTCATGTTGCATTGCTTTATTTATGATTTGCATGAAGTATGGTTGAGTGGCGGTGTATCCACTTAGCTTTGTTAGCTGAGCGTTCGGAATCCTTGTTTCCGTTCGCAGGTTAGTAGGTTTGGCTTGTTCTTGGAGGAGCACCATCAAGGAAAGATTCCAGCGCTTCGTCTCATTAGAGTACAATATTTAGGTCCTTGGGCTATGTATTCGTAGGAGCCTATTGTATTTTGTAATTCATATTTGGATTTTTAAATGATCGAGTAAAAGGTTTATAATGTACTTTTAAAAAGGAGCTCCACTGTATATACTTTCAAATATTTAGTATGTTTTATTGGGTTGTAATTAAATGGATTTTCATAATAGATTTGTGGATTAGGCTAAACTAGGTCAAAATTTCATGGTAATGGTTTGGGCTTGAGGCCCAAATGTTATATACGGGTTGAGGGTGTTACATTTAATGGTATCAGAGCCTAGGTTTAGTCAGTTTTAGGAAAAACCCCGGGGTGGCTAGGGGTCGAGAATAGGTGTCTAGAGAATACGATCCCGTGTGTCTAAGTTTTACTCCTTCAAGACTGGAATCTGGATGGTGTGTCTTGTATTCACGTGTCGTTGGTTTCGACATTAAGATAGCCTCGGTCGCAGTCGTGAGGGTCGTGATGTTGGTTGATTCTTTTGAGGATGATTCTGAGGTTGGAGTTATCTCAGATATTAGGCTTGGGTTTACGAAGGAATAGAGAGTTGAGGGTGTGCCCTCCTCCCATCGCTTGAGGAAGTAATCATGATTATGTGTCGTAAGTTACCTTGAGGTTTTGAGTTAATGGTGAGAACCTGTTGTGGTGAGATTCTACATGTTGGTAGACGACTCTTATGGAATGGATAATAGGGCTTGCTTTTGATTAACCAGTTATAGAGTGACGATCGGAGGCCGTCATCATCCATAATAAGTGAACCTTAATGGTGGGTACCATGTGATGGGGATGTAGCACGCCTGACGGATATGCGTTTTTCGTCTAATGTAGAGAAGTACATGATGGTTGTGAGGTCACAAGTACAATCTTAGTAGGCTAAATGCCCTAAGATCTCGAGCAAGGTATGCTTGTTGCGGATGTTTATAGTAGTGGTCAGAGGGACAACGTGGGCTTTATTCGAGGCGGTGCTTTAGTGAAGCTTGAGAATACGTGGTTGACAGATACAATGGAGTTGTCTCCTAAATGAGTTGTTATGATCTTGGCCACCGGTTGTTGTTTGGTCATGAGCCAGCTTGAGATTACAAGTGTAGCGTTGGAAGCTTCGAGGTTTTAGGGGAACCAAACCCAGAGTAATGAAAAAGACAAACTACCATCTTCTGAATGCGATTCAGACCCGTTGGGTTGACGGCGCGAGTTTGACCAAGGACAGTCGTGAAGGGAGCCATGTTCCTTTAAAAAGAGGTGTAGTATTGTTATGAATCTAAAAAAAAAAGGGGTTGAAAAAGGATGACCTGATCGATCGGGTTGATGGTTAAGAAACACTCAAAAGGATCTGAGGATGACGTGGAATAGGCTTAAGGGAAATCCTATTTGCATTGTCTTTTTCTTAAAGGTAATGCATACGAAGGGTAAGAGACCATAGAGTCGGGTCTACAGCCTGCGCTCCCGACATGGGATATCTTTGTGGATGACTTTCGGAAGAGATACATCGGTAAGGTATATACGGATGAGGTGAAGACCAGTTTCTACATCTGGTTCAAGGAGATCAAATGGTGTTTGCTTATAGGCAAGAGTTTTTGCGTTGAGCCGTTATGCCCAGAGTTGTTATCACGAAAGAGTTGAGGTGCAGGAAGTTCAGACAAAGCTTAAATTTTGGCTTTCAGTTGCATGTGACAGCGAGTCCACTTAGGACATTCTTCGAGTTAGCCAATAGTGTGAAGGCACTTGAGTGACTTTAGAGTTTAGCATCTAATCGGTTTGAAGGTTTTAGAGGTCATGATGTGGAGACCTAGGATATGGTGGATTCCTCTCCCTATTTGCATGAGGGGTTTTGTGTTTCAAGGAGTTCGAAGAGAGTTGCTCGGATCAGTCACCGAGAGTTGGTACGGGATCTAGATCGAGGGTTCGTAGAGGCTCTTGATTCCTACTCCGGAAGGGAGTATTGATGGTTCTGTTGGAGCATCGCTTCTATCGGCATACGAGCATTGTGGCTGACATCACCTTGCGGTATGCTTTTTGCTTTGGAGGGTTTGCTATCGGTGCTAGGCTCTAGGGCATTTGGCAAAAGACTGCCCAGTCTTGGATAAGAAACATCAGTTCAGTCTCAAAGGTTGGCTATTTCCCGACATGATCAGAGTTTTGCTAAAGACGGAGCAAGGGCGCCGTCAGGTCATTGAGGAAGAGGTCCTGTGAGATCTATTGCTAGGTTTGGCGCGATAGGTGGTTCTAGGCAGTTCTTTGCTGCTCAGAATAGAGTTAACGGCATTGTGACCAAGAATATGTTAGGTAATTAAGTTTTGTGTTGGTTTAAGTTGTTGTGTTAGCCGTTTAGCTCTTCGGTTGTGTAATAGACCGGTTCTTGTGAGGTGCATCTTGGTAAATTTTAGGTTTGCTGTTGCTTTAGATGGTAAATAGAATTGCATCCTTGTTAGATAAGGTTTTATCGTAGACGGTTGTTGAGAGTGCATGGGGGCCGTATGATGTGAGTGGGAAGTCGAGAAGTTTAAATTGCTTGAATCTAATTGTTAGTGTCAGATAAAAAGAATCTTAACCTCTCTAGGGTGGATGTTATGCTCCGTAGTGCTAGCTCGAGGAAGGTTGGGTATGTTGCAAGATGTTCTTGGCTTGCGTTGTAGACGCAAGGGTCGAGAGTCCCTGGTCCTAGAGTTGTGAGTGTTTTGAGGGTATGGGGGTACCCTTGGTGAACAAGCAATCTTATCGGTTGATTGTGGTTTAGAACGGCGATAAAGGTAAGGTTGAGTTCGTTGTTAGTGTCCATCGCCCTGTGATATGGTACTTAATGAACTCTTTGTTGGAGGCGCACTTGTGCGAGTGACCGATTGGGTGTTGTTGCCAAGTGCTTCGTTGTGATCGCATCTGCGTGAGAGTAGCTTATATAGTGGCTTTGAATATGTTGGGCCGTAGTGTAACGGTAGGAGATCGTTGCCAGTTTCGCGTGAGTTTGGCGACCTTGTAGTGGCCATAGAATGCGGGAGCTTCGCGTGTTGTTGTCAAAGTAAGGTACCATAGAAAATGGTAAATGAAGGTTGTGATGGACATGGTCGAGGTCTTAAAGGCAAATCGTGATGGTAGTTGTTCGGCTTGTACACCTGTTGAGCTAGACCTCGGGGAATTAGAGGATTGCGCAATCAAGTTCGACTAAAGTTATTATCGGTTAAGACAAACAAGGTGGAAGTTATCAGAGTAGCACAACCGAATGGTTGTGGTGCAAAGAAATGTTTTTAGATGGTCTAGTTGGAAATCCTCGAGAACAGTCAAATAGCTCTTCGTGTCTGATTGTTCAGACCGAGTCAATGGTTAGAAGAAGGTGTTTAGACCTTTGCCAATAGAATGGTTAGTGTTGGGTTGCTTGTGCGAATTCGTAAGTGGCGGTGGCCATCTCTCGGAACCAAGTAGTTGAATCGTAAGTAGTTTTCGATCTTGTTGAAAGTTGGTTTGGATAAAGTGAAGTTTTAGGTTTTGACTTGGTGGGTCAAGTCTGGAGAATGGAGTTGTTAGTTCAAGGTAGATTGATGTTAATGACCGATTGTTAGGGTTTTGTTTGTCCTTTTATGGTTTGACTAGGATTTGGTTGTTAGGCATGATGCATTCCTGACAATGTTTATGAATGCGGTGCAGTATTCTAGACGTCGATAAAGTCTAAGCTTAGTTTTAGCTGGCGGATGCTAATAGAAGGGTTGGTTAACCGAGGTAGATTCCCTTGAAGGTGAGTTCTTTAAGTTGATGTTTGAACAACGTGGCTTGAGGTTGGTGGTGTTACCATGCTTAGAGGATCGTCGTAAGTGTCATTGGTTGCTAAAAAAGAGTCTTGGGAAATCTCAAGAGAAATATTGAGAGCGTGTGATTTAATGTTATGGTTCTGTTTAAGGTAGATTGAAAGGAGGGACTCTCCCTAATCAAGGTGATCATGTTTGAATGGTGAAATGGTTAGGTCTGTTTTGGTTACATCTCTCTTCCATCCATTTAAATTTCGAGGACAAAATTTTCATTTAGGAGTAGAGAGTTGTAACGACCATGGTTTCGGAACTCGAGGGTCAGGTTGACCCGAGGCATGGGCTTTGCGTTTGGGCTAAGATATTGGGCCTTGAGAGCCTTGTTGATCTTGAAAAAAAGGTTTTGGGCTTGGGTTGTTGGTTTGTTTATGGCTAGGTCAAGGTAAGATGGGCAAATGGGTAAAAGCATAATTAAGTCAAGAGAGAGCTGGTTGGGGTTTAATTTTCTACAGAAAAAGGGGGAGGATGAGATCATTTTAGTCCCATTGTCTCATCTTTCTCTTACCCTCATTTTCTTCCTTCAAATCTTAATAGTTCAAGGTCCAATTTTTAGAATTTTGAGAGTGAATCTCGGATGGGGTGTGAAGAGAAAGTTGTTCAACATTAGAGGATCTTTATTTTGAGGTAAGCTTTGCTTAGAATGGTGATGGAAGAGGTTATGTTAAGTTTGACGAGGAAGAACGAGAATGAGTTCTTGAGGGCTTCTTCACCAGCTTTAATACAAGGTTAGTACACTACTAACTCCTATTGTTTCCTGCAACTCATAAAAAAATAGGCTTGATGCATGCATTGGTGTTTTTGGCTTGGTTATACCTTGAGTGGTTGTTAATGGTAAATCATGTGATAGATGTTGCTATGGCTTAAAATTGGTAGAAACTCACTTAATACTATCATAATAACTTGTAGGGATGGTTTGGGGCTTAATCGTCTAGGTTAAACAGCATTTTTAGGTGAAACCCGCACCCAGGGTTTAGAAATCGGGCTCGACTACCGATATCGGGGCTAGGGTATCGGTACTCCTTAGTGTAATGGGGGAAGAGTTGTGAGGAAGTATCGGTATGCCTCCTCGTGTATTGGTACCCCCTTGCAAACAAGAATTTAGTGATGCCTTAGCGTACTGGTACGCAATGGCGCGTATCGGTACATACTGTTACATTTCCTATGAGAGGCTCGCATATCGGTACACGCATAGATAGGTGTACGGTATAGATATGGATCGGTATAGGGCGATCCTAGTACCGATAAGGGGGTATCGATACGCAATGGAGGCTATTGGTACGGCTTGATGGTTCAAATCTTTCAAACCTAAAATAAGTATCGGTACCCATGGCCGATCGGTACCTAGAGGGGAGTACCGATACCCATATAGGAGTATCGGTACTCACTGGGCATTCTGCCCAAGAAATTTGAGTTTACGTTTAGGGGTTCTATAATTCGAGACAAAGGGCCTTGGGGTCTTTTAAGGTGTAAAATGAATACTAAAACTGAGAAATGGGGATTTTAACCCCTTATGAGAATAATGGGCTAATAACTTGGTAAACATTGGGTGAACTGTGAGAGGTGGTAACCCATAGGGATCCTAGGTGGATCATGGATGATGTGTGGAAATCCAAGCCCTTGTTGTGTACGGAAGGGGCACCTATAAGGTGAGTCTTATCGGATAATAAGATAAAATAATGAGAACGGATAAGGTGTACCTTTATAAGTATACTAATGAATAGATAATTCAATGGAATGATGTAATTAATAAAAAGAAAACCATAGGGCTATGGTAAAGGTGTTAGAGTTGCATGGGGTAAGACCCTTGTGTCGACGTTTAGATCTGTGTGGTTATTAGGGTCCTTGATGTGTGCTGAGGGATGCCTAGGTAATCGAGTCATCCCTTGTTGTTGGGATTGGATACCCTAAGTGTGTTACAACACCTTGAAGATTTCTGAATGTTGGATCCCAATGCTACGTGGACGCGGGCCTCATTCGAAGATGCTTGATGTGAGATTCCAGGCATGGATGTTGGATCTTGATGCTTAGTGGACGCGGGCCTCATCCTTGAGTATAGGATCCCGATGCTTAGTGGACGCGGCCTTGCTCAGAGTATAGGATCTCGATGCTTAGTGGATGAGGGCCTTGCTCAGAATGTGGGATCTCGATGCTTAGTGGATGTGGGCCCAATCTATATATAATTTTGGTTATTTTGTGATGCTATGTAAGTGCATAAGGTTCTTGTATGAGATGTGTGCGTAATCATACACTCATAATGATATGTGTTTAGGCGGAGATGGTAGCGCCATCATTATCTTGCCATGATGTCATTCATGTTGCATTGCTTTATTTATTATTTGTATGAAGTATGGTTGAGTGGCGGTGTATCCACTGAGCTTTGTTAGCTCATCGTTCGGAATCGTTGTTTCTGTTCGCAGGTTAGTAGGTTTGGCTTGTTCTTAAAAGAGCACCATCAAGGAAATATTCCATCGCTTCGTCTCATCAGAGTATAGTATTTAGGTCCTTGGGCTATGTATTCGTAGGATCCTATTGTATTTTGTAATTCATATTTGGATTTTTAAACGATCGAGTCAAAAGTTTATAATGTATTTTTAAAAATGAGCTCCACTGTATATGCTTTCAAATATTTAGTATGTTTTATTGGATTGTAATTAAATGGATTTTCATAATAGATTTGTGGATTGGGCTAAACTAGGTCAAAATTTCATGGTAATGGTTTGGGCTTGAGGCCCAAATGTGACATCTGGGTCGAGGGTGTTACAATTTTTATCATGAAATGATGATGGATGCACGTTGTAAGTGATGCATGTAAATATATACTTTATACTTGTGTTTTGAGCATGTGTTGTTGCTTGGAAAATGGTTTGGTTTAATGCTTGTAAAAACAGTGAGATAAATGGTAAATGGTGAATTATATTGCAAGTGATGTGGTTTTAAAAATTGTTATCGGATATAGTTGGCCGACCATAGGATTGATAGTGCACTATAATAAGTCACCTAGGATGTCGAGGGGTTTTATACGGTGTATCGAATACTCCATCCAAGTACCCTAACGGTCGAGGGGTTATATGGTACCGTAAACTTCCATTAGTTGATTAAGCATCTAACTAAGGAATGGGGTTGGTGTCCCCGTGGGTTGCAATGTACCGCGATTGTGATTGTATCGCTATTCCGATTGAGATGGCTTGAAGTGTTGTGAGGACACTTGTAGAATCCGTGTATCCGATGAACTATTTTGATAAAGGAACTTGGTTATGATCCTTGTAAGCCAATATAATTGTTAATGTATCATTGAAAGGTTTATGTTGTATAATTTGATTTATACATGTTTACTCTTTAAGCTTTGTATATGGTTGTTATACATGGGAAGGCTTAAATTGAGGTTTAGCAGTGGGATTTGTTGTTGGTTAATGATACATATTGCATATGGTTTAATATGCTGGTTTTTAAAGATGTTAAGTGCATGGTTTTCAAGGCATGATAATGTTTTGAAAGATGTTTAAAAGATGATTGAAATGAGATTTCAATATGTTGTTGAGAAATGGTTTTAATGCATTGATGGTGTGTTGATTTTGAGCACTCATCACATATCCTAGTGTGCTTATGTAATACCCCAAATTTTACTAAGTTGATTAAGGATCATTTAGTATTAAGATAATAGCTTAAAATTTATCTTAGTGACTAAATCAACAAAAATACAAAAGTTAGGACTTCTTATATTATGGGTTATGGAAAAAGAATTTCGGAGATTTAAAAGCATTAGATGATAGAGGGAAAGTTAATTAGGGTACTTGCAAAGTTTGGTCTAAATTCGTGGAAAATTGGAATAGAAATTGAAGTTTAAAAATTTAGTGACCAAAATGTTAAGCAGTCAAAACTTGTGTGGTACAAGACTAAATATGAAAAGTTGAAGGACTAAAGTTATAATTTCCCAAAACTTAGGGGTTTTCATTTCATAAATAGATAGATCACCTAAGGGTGTGGATCAAATGTGGAATTTTGGTTTGAACCGATATTTCGATTGTTGGGAAATCGTAGTCAAAGTTTAAGTGGAACTCGGGTATCCGGATCGAACTGGAAAATTATGAAATTTTGCTATATGATAGAAGAAGGATATAAAAAAATAATTCCCAAGTTTTGGAAATATTTTTAGTTCGATTCAGGATGAATCCTATGATTTAGTTTGATTAAGGAATTTATTTAGTAGCCGATAAAATTCTCGATAATTATCGGTAAATCGGATCGAGCTAAAATTTTAGAGATAGTTCCATGGATCTTAGAAGAGTCATAAAATATTATTTTATGATTATTTGGATGTTAAAAAGATCATGAAAATTTTAAATCGATTGAAATGATATGGAATGACAATTTTGTGAATAAGTTGATCGGTAAAGGGCATTTTGGTCATTTTTTCCAAAAGGGGCATGGAAGGAATTTTGAGATTTATTTTATTGATGAATATTTTCTGATTAGAATCCAACTAATTCTAGTTGGAATGTTACAAAATGGCAAATTAGAAATATAGATCTAGTTGGAGGGTATTTTTGGAAAGTGGAATTTATTGAATTAAAAAATCATTTTTTTATAATACAAGTGGCATAAATACATGAAAATATGAAGGAATTATCAGAAAATTACTCTCCAAAACCGTGGTTAAGAGGAGAAAGAATAAGGAAATTTTCCAAGCTCAATTTAAGCCCCAAATCTCGGTTTTAAGGTAATCTTTCAAACTACAAAGTTGTTCTATTCTTCGAGCTCTATCTTTTGATTTAAATAATTCATAGAATACTTGCTTGGTTTATGAGATTTGATATGAAGAAGAAATTAGTGTTTATGAACAAAATTGGGGCTTTTAAAATTATGATTCCATGGTTGATTTTAAGTTGAAATCAAGCTTATTTGATGTTAAAATCATGTTATTGAGTTAGGATTTAAACCTTACATATTTTGGTTTGTATGGAGAATATTAGGGTTTATGGATTCAAGTCTAACTTAGGGTTTGTGATGTTGGATTAATGATCTAGTAAGCTTGATTTGTTGTTTGGAAGCAAAACCCTAAGTTAAATATATAGGGACCAATTCGGTAAGCTTCAAAGTTAAGGGACTGAGTCTAAATTTTATGAAATTTGAGTGTATTTATGTAATTAATGATGTTGGAGATGTGAAATTGATGTTAGAATGCTAAACCGATGTTGAATATAATTAGTGACCATTTTGACAATTTGTCAAAATTAAGTGACCAAATAGGAAATTAATTATTGGATGGGGCTTAAATTTGATTTTTAGTTAATATAATAGAATTAAGGTAGTAATGTTTATTTGAGGACTAAATTGCAAAGTTAAGAAGTTTGAATCCTTATCTTTGCATTTTAGTGATTATTTTGGGAAAGAAAGAAAATTAGAGGGAAATTATTTTGAATAATTATTTGATAAAGAAGATGATGAATTGGTGGTTTGAAGCAAGTGATGGGACTAAATTAACAAGTAGAAAAATAAGAAGTTGGTATAAATTAGAAGTTTATTATGGAAAGCTATGCAGAAGATTGAATTTTTGGCAGTGACTTCAAAAATTCACCATAAATTCTACAAAAATGTTTAGATGATGAATTTTATATCGATGTAAATATTTGTTCATCTAGTGTCGTTTCCAACAAACGGAAACTGATTTCGAGTTCCAAGTTAAAAGATATGAATTTTTAATCTAATGAAGGTTAGAAAATTTACAGAGCAGTTTCTGTCAGGACAGCTTTGTGACGGGAGTTTGAAGAATTTTCATAATTTTTGTAGATTTATTAATTTATGTGGTTTATATCGTTAGAATCGTTATCGAATCTAGTTCTTACAGTATGAAGGATATTAAGATCCAATGTGTATTTTGATCTTTAGAAGTAAAACTCTGAGGGTATGACAAGTTGCCAGAAAATAGAATTTGATACATTTTGTATCTAAATGTTTGATAACAAGCTCGAAAGAATTATTGTAAGTTCAAATTGGTCATTAAGGACCAAAATGAATTTTTGGACAGTATAAGGAAGGAAGGAAAATTATGGAAATTTTTATGTTAAATGATTAGATAGCTTGATTGAAATATTGTTAGAAGTGAATTTAACAAATGTTTGTTTATATTCATGTGGTTAATGAAGTCAAATCCGAATCAAAAGAAGATTTGAGGTACTATGAAGGAAAGGATCGACTAGAATTTAGTGAGGCATGCTAATAAATGGCCCAGGTGAGTGCATTTTTACTTATTTATTATATATGTGATATGAGTGATTGCATTATATATATTTATGCAATATTGATAAATAGGACGATTTGCGATGAACTGACCTTGATATTAAAGAAAATGTATGTTGATCAAAGTTATGTAAATGGCATGAAGTACTAAGTGGCATATGTGATACATTGATATGGCATAATGATTTATCTAAGATAAATCAGATTTTAGATATTTGGATATGAACTGCCCATTTTCGAATTATGGATAATAGTATCGAAGGATTGGATATTGAATATTAAAATATTATATTGTTATGCCCAAGTACTAGTGTGAGAGTCTTTGGTGTAATTGGTATCCATAAAGTCCTAGCAACTGCGTCATAGCACTACGTTGCGAGATAGACTCTTCGGGGTTTAGATAAACTCGACGGAGTCGGTTCAAACACTACGGTGTTACATAGCACAAAATGTGCGAGTATGAGGAGCAAAGGGCATCCTCGAGTACGTACTCACCATAAGACGCTACGGCATTGCAGACATTACGGTGTCGAGATGACTCGTATACCATAGGTTCACATGAGAATCTTTGGTATAGTTGGATATTCATAGGGTCTTAGCAGCTGCTTCATAGCACTACGGTGTGAGATAGACTCTCAGGGTCGAGATAGACTCTTCGGGGTTGAGATAGACTCTACAAAGTCAAGTTAGACTCTATGGAGTTAGTTTAGACACTTCGGTGTTATTAGCACAAAATGTGCGATTATAAGGAGCAAAGAGCGTCCTTGATTATGAGGAGCAAAGAGCGTCCTCGAGTACGTACTCATCTTAGTCGTTTGGCAATGCAGACGCTATGGCGTCGTAGACACTATGGTGTCGTGATGACTTGCGTACCATGGCATCACATGATTTTGTACTTTGGGCGATAATACATTAAATATATTTATCCAGGCAGTTAAGTTAAAAAGCTTAACGTATATTTGATTGGTAAAATAAAGGTTTGATGTTATGATATAAACTGTAATTGGGATTTGCTTGCCATTTTACAGGAAATGTATAGCACTATTAAATAACAAGGAAATGACTTTAATAAGTTTATTTTATGTTATTTTTATACATTGAAATTCTTTACTTCAATTTATAGTTGCCTCACTAAGTGAATACTTAGCATGTGCTGTTTCACACGTAGGTTATTGGAAATTTACTGGAAGAGGAGTCAAGCATGTTAATCAAGTTGCAATATGCCAAACATCAGTAAGACATTCTAAATTTATGATATTCTTTATTGGGCATGTATCAATTTATTCGTTGGTTAATTTATAAGCTAGTTTTATGTTAGATGTTTAAAATATAAAAAAAAAAAAAGTTTACAAGTCAGGAAATCAGCTAAATAATTTATTAACAACTTCAATGTGTATTTAATCATCGAATATACGTTAAGGGTGTTACAGATTTCGTTCTCTTTGTCCATCAATGCAGAGAATTAAAGGCTTGGAAGGCAGCGGGAAGCAAGGGATTACAAAAAGACTTGGTATCAAAAGTATTTTTTGGATTAGACTATAAGTAATAAGGGCAATGGGGTTTCCTTTGTTTTTTTTTGGGAGGTGTTTTGTTAAACTCCTTGTTTGAGCAAGTTTGTTTTGCTGCTCTTGGGTTGTAAATAGCCATTTTAGATTGAGATTTTGTTTTCCTTGCTTTGGTTTTTGGTGATGGTTTGAGATTTCATGTTTTCCTTGTCCTTGAATATTTGGATTTTTAGGAGGGTGTTTTCATGCCATGTTCTAGATTTAAATTTGAAGTATGTTGCCATGAATTGATGTTGAAACTAGGTTGCTTAGTTGTGGTGTGTCCCTTGAATATGTTTTGGATGTATGCTAGAAGCATGTTATTTGGTGTTTTGGTTTTAGTCCCTAAATGTTGCAATTGAATGAGTATGAGCATGTTACACCAGCTGATTAAAAAGTTGTAACATAAAAATTACAGATCCAAGTGTGTTCAATTGGACGGTTGAGAGTGTCCTTATTTGATTTCAGTATGTACATGTAAGCCATTTCATCTAGACAAAATAAAAGAAATTAGGTTTCATCTTCACAATTTTTTAATTTCTTCTTCTTTTTAACATTAAAACACATCTTATAAGAGATCTAAATCAATTAGATTTAATAAAAAAAAACAGATCTATAACAATGTTAATCAAATTTTCAAACATCTAAAAACTCAATTTAATTACAATATCCATGATTTAATTTAATTCCATAACCAATCAAAAAAATCAGCACCCTCAAACACAACCTCGCCTCACTAAAAACCATCAAACATCTCTCTTAAACAATCGAAATCATCATCAAACTTCATCTAACCAAAGCCCAACCAAAAAAGGATCAAGAACTTGGAAATTTCAATAAAGAACCTTTTTAATTAGAGGAGAGAAACAACCTAGAAAAAATCACCTTTCATTGTTGATTTTTCTTCTTTTAATTGGCAAAGATTGGATCTAAAACTTCAATTCAATCAAGTAGATTTTGATGTCAGAAATCAAAAAAGAATCAAATAGGAAATCAAAAAAATAAATCAAAACTTGGAAATTTCGATTTAATTAGAGGAGAGAAACGAAAATCACCTTTGATTGTTGATTTCTTCCTTAATTGGCAAAGATTGCATGAAAACTTCAAGCAATCAAGTAGATTTTGATGTAGAAATCAAAAGAATCAAATAGGAAATCAAAAATAAATCAAAAGGGATCGATTCCTGTGGATTTTGTATTGAAATCGATAGTTTGGCTGCTGAGAAAGTTGAGAGCAAAATTAGTTACGTAAGAAAATGAAATTGGATAATTAAAATCCTTCAAATTGAATTTACCAAAACCCTTAGAATATTAATTAAATATTTTCTAGCATTTTCCTTATTTTATTTTAGCCAAAAATAATTTATTAAGATTTAATTCCTGAAACTAGCTCGAACTGCCTAATTCGGTTCTCCCGAACCGTCTAATCGACCTATCTAACATCTAGGCCAAAATTCATGGCGTTACATTTATCCTATTACTCAAGAAGAGAGATGCACCAAGTTTTCTCACCTTATGGATTGTAGGAAAAAATTGTTCCACTCTAGAAATCAGATGGTTGTCAATTTTTAATCCAATATAAAGGACTCTAGAAAGCGATCGAGAATAGATCTTCTCTTTAAGGTCGTAATGTTTACGATGGATGTTGCCAACTTGATATTCAGTCTTATAAGGATGCAGAGTTGACAGATTCAGCTGAGCCGACACAAGAGCTAGAATCACGTATTGTGGCTACGAAGGTGGGTTCAGGTGAAGCCCAAATGCTTAATGAAATGCTATATCAAAATGATGAAGTTCAAGAAAATAAGGTTATAGATTCTATTGGTATAGATGATTTATCTATATGTTTGAGCCATTGAAAGATGCAGTGTAACCCCCTCGACCCGGCCCAGTCGCAAGACCGGACCGAGCAAGTTACATTAGGTTTACCGAAGTAAACCGAGAAGATTAAACCTAAAACATGTCCATTTTTTTATTTTATCTTGTCGGATGCATTGATGCTTTCCTACATGATCATACTATTCACAAGTGAGCACTCATCTCAATCGGGCATCATAATGATATCCAATTGACCACTAACACGACTTAGGGACCAAATGTAATTTCATCACAATTAAAGGACTTTTCCAATTTTTAAGTTACCAACCTTTAATTAAGTACATTTCATGCTTATGTGTCAAAAATCAGCTTCAAACGATTATCCAAGCTCAAATAATTGGCAAAAACAAGACATTTCGGGGACTAAAACAAAAAAAAAACCACAAGGAAACTCTAGATGCATACCTAATCAACCTTTCCAAGACACATCAAGCTAAACAACATATAACCATCATCAAAAACCAGCGGTATCAATTCCCAAAACCATCGATATATGCGAGTTGAGTCTCGTGCAAACCGCCTTTGCTGCCCCGAACGATTAGGGAACTCGTCATTTTGAACAACGGTGACCATTTAAAAACCACATGCTTGTTTTCCCCCGTACATTTTTTCATGATTCCAACCGAATCAAAACATGGTACACTACTGAAAGCATTTTAAGTATAAAATACGGTTTAAAATCATTTCACACCATGCCTAGTTCGATATGGTCCCTTGGTGTTTTGACAGACTAGTTAAACCACTTCTCCAAAAAGTGTAATTCCAATAACCTTTTTAGGCGATCAAAAATGCTCGATTTTGGCTAGTGCACTTTTAATCCTATGGCATAACACAAATGCCCCACGGCCTTATTTGCCTAGCAATACCGAACCTCATTGACAATGCTATAACACCATTCCCCGAAAACCAATGCTCAATATAGGTAACGCCTCAAATGCATATGTACTCAAAAATGTCAGTAAAAAATTATCACCAAAACATGCAAATAACATGGTTAAACACCCTATCTTAGATGCAATTGACCCTCCCAGCAACTTGCATACATGTTGATCAACACTTGAATATACACAAACTACCATTTATATCAAGTTAGGCAACCCATACAACTTCACACTTCCAAAGAACCATTCTAGAGGCATGCTTCCTATACCACTTTGCCAAACATACCAAAATGTACATTTAAACCATTCTCAGCATAAGCAACATGCCAACACACTCAACATAGCATATTAAACCTGGTCAAACCAGCACAACATAGCAACCCACAAGGAAACTCTAGATGCATCTTTAGATGAAAAGAGTTCCTTACCTCTGGATTTTGATGAAATTCTAACTATTTGGAAGAAAAGAAGTTGAGAGAAAATGTTTAGGAAAAGTTACTTGAATTTCTTTTAAAAACTAATAACTAACTTTAGATATTTAATCCTTATTAACAACCTTTTAAAACACATGTTTAAAATGATTTAATTGAAGAGAGAAACCACCAGCAAACACTTGGTAGATTAGCTCCTTAAGGATTCTAAGGATTTGACCCTTTTGATTTTAGTCACTTTAAAACAGTTTTCAAAAATTGCATTTTGGTCACTAACTCAAAATGTCATATTTCCAAACTCCCTTTTCCTAAAATTGATTCCACCAAAAATCAATATATATTAAAAGATGATTTTTAGCTGTTTTTCCATATTTTATCTTACCAAAAAATATGCAGTCCCGAATCTGACTTGAATCTCTAATTCGGTCCACCAGACCGCCTAATAAACCTCAAAGCCGCTAAGCCCAAAACCGGGGTGTTACATGCAGTCCTGGTAATGGCTTTTATAGGTTTTGATGAACAATTGAGGATAAATTTGATTCAAGGGCTACAATTCATAACAATGTGGGAAGTGTTAATCTCGGTTTGAAGTTCAAACATGTATGGTTGATTTTCAATTTGAATAATCCATGTTTTATTCTTTAAAACAATCAATAAATGAGATTTTGAAATCTGAGGGTCGATTTAACCCGAAGCATGGGCTTTACGTTTGGGCCCTTGGATGGCTTGAGAGGCCTCTAGTGGGCTTCCTTTTTGGTTGAGAGGCTAGAGGCATTGGTTTGGGTTGTGAATGATGAGATCAATGAGGGGTAAAGAAGTAAAATTCTTTTTTTAAAAGAGGAGAAACTAATTTCCTCTTAATGGTGCTACAAAAGTAAGGGAATGTGATATCACCTTGCCCCTTGTTCCCTAATCACCTTTCATCTCTACTCTGCCTCCCAAGAGCCAAATACAAAGACCCATTATTTGTCATTTTGAGTTGGATTTTTGGAGTGAAAGTGAAGAAAAGTGTTATCAGCATAAAATGATCTATCTACCAAGGTAAGGATGTAAGATTTTGGTGGAGTTTGAAAAAAAAGAGTTTGGTGGGGTTATAGAGGACGAATGAGAATGGGGGATTTGACTCCATTTTCTGTTGTAAAGTTCCATCTTTTATGTTTCTTAACCTTCTAGCAAGGTTGTAACCCATTTTACAACATCACCTTGTAGTTAAAGAGGTTGGAGAACACTCAAAAGCTTAAGGTAATGGGAGGACTTGAGGCTAGTGCAAAGAGGTTCATTTCCAATGTTTGGAAGAAGGTTAGTACACTACTAACTCCTTTGTGTTCTTAGAAATCATAAATTCGATTGTATTGTTGCTTGGTTGATATTTTGGTTGCTTGAATGCTTGAGGTCCCTTTAATGTAAAATCTTAAGATTAGCGTTAAAATAGCTTAAAATTGGTAGGAAACTACTTAAACCACTCCTCATAACTTGTAGGTTTGTTTTAGGGTTTTAACTTTGGGTTTTAGAGGCATGAGGGGCGAGTTACGAACTCTAGAAAATGAATTTTGGGTTCGAGTACCGATACGGGTTGAACACGTATCGATACCTCGTGTTTTACCTGATGAACACAGGCTTTCTTGAAGGGTGTATCGATATGCCTAAGGTGGGTATCGGTACCCCGTATTTTGCTAGAATTCCAGTAGCAAAAAAGTGTACTGATACACTTGGAAGCATACCGGTACTGAAGGGATATTGGTACACGACCCCCTTGTTTTGATATAGGGTTACTGGTTAGACCCCTAGAGCGTAAGGTCGAGTATCGATACGCCTAGGATGGGTATCGGTATCTAGAAAGGCATATTGGTACACGCTAATGGGTATTGATACCCCCTAGTAATCTGTCTAAAAATGCGTTTTGAGTTCGTGGGGCCTATAATTCGAGGACTATGGCCCAATAGGCCTCTAATATGGTAATATGAATAGTAAAACTAAGAAAAGGAGATTTAAACCCCATATGCGAGCATAATGAGTAATGACTTGGTAAAACTTTGGGTGACTTGTTTGTAATAGCAACCATAGGGATCATTGGTGGATCATGTGATGTTGTGTGCCAAGTAAAGGCACTTGTTAGCTGAGTCACCATTGTTGTTGGGATCTGAATACCCAGTGAGATAAAGAGTGTGTTGTAACACCATGGTTGAAGATTTCGACTGAATGATCTCGATGCTTGTTGGAAACGAAACTAGATGAACAAATCTTTTACTTGGTATAGAATTCACCATCAAACCATTTTTATAGAATTTATGGTGAATTTTCAAACTTACTACCAATTCCAAATTTCCTATACATCTTTTCATAAATAACTTCAAACTTTATACTAACTTCTCCTTACTTCTCTACTTTTCAATTTAGCCCAAATACTTGATCCAATCCATCAACTTCTCACCCTTTTTCATCAAATAATTATTCAACATTGATCCCCCTAATTTTTCCTTCTTTCCGAATTAGTCACTAGAAAGCAAAGATAAGGATTCAAACTTCTTAACTTTGCAATTTAGTCCTCAAATCATCATTACTACTTGAATTCTATTATTTCAACTAAAATTCAGATTCAATCCTTATCAAAAACCTCCTTGCCGAAATGGTCACTTAATTTTGACAATTTGTTGAAATGGTCACTACTTTGATTCAACATCGGTTTAGCATTCTAACTTTATTTTCATGTCTCTAACATCATTAATAACATAAATACACATCAATTTCATAAAAATTCAGATTTGTTCCCTAAACTTTAGAGCTTGCCAAAATGGTCCCTAAATTTTTAACTTAGGGTTTTGCATCCAATCAACAATTCAAGCTTACTAAATCATTAATATAACATCACAAACCCCAAATTAAACTTAAATCCACAAACCTTAATCATCTTCATAATAATCAAAACATGTAGAGTTTAAATCCCAACTCAATAACATGAACTTATCATCACACTAACTTGATTTCAACTTGAATTCAATCATGGAAGCATAAATTGTCAAAAACCCTAAAATTTTCCATAAACCCTAATTTCTTTCTCATGTAAATTCTCATCAATCAAGCATGGATTCCATGAATTATTGATATCAAAAGATAGAGCTTGAAGAGTATAACAACTTTGTAGTTCGAAAGATTACCTAAAAATCGAGTTTCGGGTCTTGAATCGAACTTGGAAAATTTTCTCCCTTTCTCCCCTTAAGTTTCGAAAATGTAGGAGATGAAGAAGACTTCATCTTTTTTTCATTCTACATAAAATAATCCATATTATGCCACATGTATCTTTAAATAAATTTTAAATTCATTTAAATAGGGAAATTACTAAAATGCCCTTTTATCCAACGGTTGAGATTAATCTTATCATCAATCAAGGGCCAAGATTAAATCTTCCATTTCCTCTTTCCAAAATTGCCCTTATAACTTTTTAAATATTTCAAAATTGTCATTGGGTCCAAATAACCAATTTGCCCTCCAACTAATTTTTATTACTAGTTTACTTCAAAAATGCCATTCCATTACAATCCAACTAAAATATTCCATTCCAAACTGAACATTATTCCTTAAATATTATTTTATAACTTTTCCATGACTTATGGAATAGCCTTAGAAATTACAATTCGATACAATCTCACGATATTCGTAAAATACTTCTACTGCGATTTTACATTTTCTGAACTATTGGATTTATTCCAAAAATTTCATATTTCTATATTCGGGAACTAAACTCTATTATCTCATAAAAACTTCCTTTCCCAAAACTTAGACTGAATTTTCCTAACTCAGTATACTATTTCGATAATTATCGAAAATCTCCATAGAATAAGATTTCTCTTAGAAATCTTTTATCGATAATCCATTCGAATATTCTTTACTTTTATTGAGTCCAAAATATCGATTAGAAACATTTTTATGGGATCTTCCCGGAGGTCACCCATCCTAGTATTTCTCTAGCCTGAGCACGCTTAATAATTTTATTCGATCCAAATTCGATACCTTTTATTGTATCTTAATTCTCAAAACTGATATCAAGGTTCTTATTTCGATCATTCATCCTTATATTGAATAAAATCACTTGTTGGGGAAATTTACACTTTAGTCCCCAAACTTTTCCAAAGTTTATACTTTTAACCCAAAACTTTCAAAATTTACATTTTGGTCACTGGCCAAAATTTGGGATATTACAATTCCTCCCCCTTAAGAAAATTCGTCCTCGAATTTTCAAAACATACATGTTTCAAACAATTACAGATATTGCTCCCTCATTTTCTTCTCAACCTCCCAAGTGGCTTCTTCGATCTTGTAATTCTTTTTAGGGCCTTGACCAATGTAATTTTTCTTATTCCTTAATTCTTTAATTCCATAAACTAACATTTCTACTGACTCCTTCGTGTATCAAATCTAATTACAGCTCAATTTCTTCAAGAGTGATGAGACATGAATAATCCAATCAATGCCCCCAAAACATAAGTACATATACTATAAACTTTGCTCTCTTCTGGAGATAAGATCCATTAATTATGCCCTTGGTCCAACTCTTTCACGATTCCTTGAGGTATAATAATTCTGAAACCAAGTTTTTCTCTTTTTGACTTGCACAAATCATCTTCCCTCAAAATGGTACTTTTTCTCTTCCTTTAGCTTTTAACTGATAATATCTTGACTAAATATCAACCTTCCACTTACATCTTACTTCTATATTAGTCATAGGTAACCAATTTATCTTAAAATTGGTCTTAAATTCTTGGATTACTAGCTTTATTCCCAGCTTTACTAACAATCAGCTCTTATAATTTCTTGTAATTCTTGTGCTATACTGCAAATCATTTATTAGCAGCCATATTAAAATTTTTCAGTCAAAATTATTCCCTTGACATACTGGCTTAACCTACTGATCTCACACTACTTCTCATAAACAATATGAGTACCTTACCAGAATTCAGAAATTAATGAAATAATTTTCTTATAAACTAATCATCAAATCCAATCTCTAACATTTTTCTAGGAAGTTTTCCAAGCTACTTCATCTGTATCAATGTCGCCTCTTTTAACTTTCAGTATTAATATATCTCAAGTCTTCTATAGGACTTAACTTCCATGTTTATTTCACAGTATCATATCCGCTATGAGTCCTTTCTTAACCTCCAAGATCCGTCAACTGACAAATTCCATCATCGTTTTATTTTCTTTATTCTAGTCTCATTCCATCTTATACGAATGAGCAGCATCAAGTTATACAATCAGCATATCAGTAATATGATATCCTAGGGGCATGTATTTACTGACAAATTTATATGCAAACTCGGTTTAGCATCCAGAACCGGCTAAACCTTTACTCTGATACCAATAAATGTAACACCCTTAACGTATACTCGTAAATCGAATATAGATTAAAGATGTTACAAAGTCGTTTAAAGAAATCTTAACTTATGAAATCTTTTTTTTTGTAAATTTTTTTATGATTCATCATTGAAACCAATTAATGAAACTATCATTTAATTTAATTGCATGCATCATATTCTACTAGCAAATAAATAGTTACATGCCAAATAGAGATTATCATAAGCTAGAATATCTTACTAATGTTTTGCAGATTAAAGCTTGATCAGCATGCTCAACTCCTCTTCAAATATTGCTTCAACTTAACCTACGTGTGAATCAAACACACGCTAAGTACGAACTTAGTGAGGCAGATAAACTTATTTATTTTAAAAACATGAAATAATGCATTACAGTATATTATATGAAAACTACAGTATATTATATGTAAAATGGCAAGTATGTTCAAATGTGATTTATATCATTAATCTATCTAACATAGAATCATACTATTATTGTTCCATAATTATCAAGTACTCATATGCATGTCATATTCTTTAACATAGACATGTTTTCAACATGATTCATGCAATCTATTTGTTTTGTCATAGAAACATGCAATCAATATTTCATGATCATCAATCAGCCATTTACATAACGTATTCTTTATCATAACCATCCTTTCAACATTCTATCATTATCATGTAATTATTTGCATAACATGTCTTTCAACATATTCATGCTTTCATCATGTAATCGTTTACATAACATATGCTCTATCATGGTCATGTTTCATCATATGTCATCACTATCATGTATATCATATATCATTATACTATCATATTCTCTATCATGTAAAGGCTTTTAGTATGCAGTCATTTGCATATTCATGTTTTTCTTATAGTCATCTTGTAGTGTTACTGGCTGAAAGGTCCATTACGACCCTATAACCTTTGTTGTTGGCTGAAAAATCCATTACGACTTCATAGCCTTACATACTGCACCGTAGTGCTATACTGGCTGAAAAGTCCGTTAAGACTCCATAGCCTTAAATACTTGAGTACGTACTCGAGGACGCTCTATGCTCCTCATAAAAGGACGCTCTTTGCTCCTCATAAAAGGACGCTATTTGCTCCTTATAATAACACCTCTTTAGTGCTCTTGGCACCATGGGGGTGGATCCCCAGGTGCAACACCAAGGGCGTCGGTCCCCAAGGTGGTTACTTGTTTCATTTTAATCATATCATTATTCATGTAATTCATGTATCATATTGTCATATGAATCATGTATCATCACTATTCATGTAATTCATGTTTCCTATTGTCATATGACTCATGTATCATCATTTATGCAAACAATAGTTCGTACCTTGTACTCCATCAAACTTGCCATGTCAAGCAATATATCGTATCACGTATTATAGAGAAATGCAATGCCATTTTCAACATAATGCAAACATATAGAATTGCACTCAACTAGGCCATGTAACAGTTTGCCTCACGAAGTCTTACTCGATCCTTTCCCTCATAACACCTTGAATCCTCATTGATTCGAATTCGACTTCGTCAACCACATGAATATAAATACCATTTGTTAGATTCAAATCTAACAATATTTTAAATATGCTATCAAATCTAATTATTCGAATATATAAAATTTCCAAAACTTTTCTTTCCTTCCTTAGACTATCCAAAAATTCATTTTGGTCCCCAATTGACCACTTTGAAATTTAAATAATTCCTCCAAGCTTGCTAACTACCATTAAATACCAAATGTCTTAATTTCCATTTTCTGGCAGCTTGCACTACCTTCAAAGATTTATTTCTATAAAATAATCTAAAACATGGAACTCGATTCCTTTTGTTCTGAAAAAAACTAGATTCAATAAGATTTTCAACCATTTAAACTAATAGTCCATATTCAACTTTACAATTTATGATGAATTTTCAAAGTTAATTACAGTGTTGTAATTCAGAACAGACTGGTCCTATGTTTTCTGACCTTGTCACTTAAAAATTCATATCTTTTGACTCGGAACTCGAAATTAGTTTCCGTTTGTTGGAAACGAAACTAGATGAACAAATCTTTTACTTGTTATAGAATTCACCATCTAACCATTTTTATAGAATTTATGGTGAATTTTCAAACTTACTGGCAATTCCAAATTTCCTATACATCTTTTCATAAATAACTTCAAACTTTATACTAACTTCTCCTTACTTCTCTACTTTTCAATTTAGCCCAAATACTTGATCCAATCCATCAACTTGTCACCCTTTTTTATCAAATAATTATTCAACATTGTTCCCCCTAATTTTTCTTTCTTTCTGAATTAGTCACTAGAAAGCAAAGATAAGGATTCAAACTTCTTAACTTTGCAATTTAGTCCTCAAATCAACATTACTACTTGAATTCTATTATTTCAACTAAAATTCAGATTTAATCCTTATCAAAAACCACATTGCCAAAATGGTCACTTAATTTTGACAATTTGTTAAAATGGTCACTACTTTGATTCAACATTGGTTTAGCATTCTAACATCATTTTCATGTCTCTAACATCATTAATAACATAAATACACATCAATTTCATAAAAATTCAGATTTTTTCCCTAAACATTAGAGCTTGCCAAAATGGACCCTAAATTTTTAACTTAGGGTTTTGCATCCAATCAACAATTCAAGCTTAATAAATCATTAATCTAACATCACAAACCCCAAATTAAACTTAAATCCACAAACATTAATCATCTTCATAATAATCAAAACATGTAGAGTTTAAATCCCAACTCAATAACATGAACTTATCATCATACTAACTTGATTTCAACTTGAATTCAATCATGGAAGCATAAATTCTCAAAAGCCCCAAATTTTTCCATAAACCCTAATTTCGTTCTCATGTAAGTTCACATCAATCGAGCATGGATTCCATGAATTATTGATATCAAAAGATAGAGCTTGAAGAGTATAACAACTTTGTAGATCGAAAGATTACCTGAAAAACCAATTTCGGGGCTTGAATCGAACTTGGAAATTTTTCTCCCTTTCTCCCCTTAAGTTTCGAAAATGTAGGAGATGAAGAAGAGTTCATCTTTTTTTTCATTCTACATAAAATAATCCATATTATGCCACATGTATCTTTAAATGAATTTTAAATTCATTTAAATAGGGAAATTACTAAAATGCTCTTTTATCCAACGGTTGAGATTAATCTTATCATCAATCAAGGGCCAAGATTAAATCTTCCATTTCCTCTTTCCAAAATTGAACTTATAACTTTTTAAATATTTCAAAATTGCCATTGGGTCCAAATGACCAAATTGCCCTCCAACTAATTTTTATTTACTAGTTTACTTCAAAAATGTCATTCCATTACAATCCAACTAAAATAGTTCATTCCCAACCGGTCACTATTTCTTAAATATTATTTTATAACTTTTCCATGACTTATGTAATAGCCTCTGAAATTTCGATCCGATCTCCGATATTCGTAAAATACTTCTTCTACAATTTTACCTTTTCCGAACTATCAGATTTATTCCAAAAATTCCATATTTCCATATTCGGGAACTAAACTCTATTATCTCATAAAAACTTCCTTTCCCATAACTTAGACTGAATTTTCCTAACTCAGTCTACTATTTCGATAATTATCGAAAATCTTCATAGAATAAGATTTCTCTTAGAAATCCTTTATCGATAAGCCATTCGAATATTCTTTACTTTTACTGAGTCTAAAATATCGATTAGAAACACTTTTATGGGATCTTCCCCGAGGTCACCCATCCTAGTATTTCCCTGGCCTGAGCACGCTTAACAATTTTATTCGATCCAAATTCGATACCTTTTACTGTATCTTAATTCTCAAAATGGATATCAAGGTTCTTATTTCGATTAGATTCACCCTTATATTGAATAAAATCACTTGTTGGGGAAATTTACACTTTAGTCCTCAAACTTTTCCAAAGTTTATACTTTTAACCCAAAACTTTCAAAATTTATATTTTGGTCACTGGCCAAATTTTGGGATATTACACTGAGCATATCACCTTGGGGTGCACCGATCTTGTTTGTAAAGAAAAATAATAGTTCAATGAGGATGTGCATTGACTATCGCCAGCTCAATAAGGTAACAATAAAGAATAGTTATCCCCTCCCAAGAATAGATGACCTATTTGACCAGTTGAGAGGTGCTCGTGTGTTCTTAAAGATCGACTTGAGGTCGGGTTACTACTAGTTGAAGGTAGAAGAAGAATATGTTCATAAAACTGCTTTCAAGACGCGGTACGTACATTATGAGTTCTTGGTAATGCCTTTTGGGCTTACCAATGCACCAGTGCCTTTTATGGACATGATGAACCCAATTTTTCAGCCCTACCTAATTCAAATTTTGGTGGTCTTTATTGATGACATCTTGGTTTGTTCGATCTCAGAGGAGGAGCAAGACTATCACCTCTATGTTGTTCTTCAAACCTTGAGTGAAAGACAGCTTTTTGCCAAGTTCAGTAAGTATGAATTTTTATTCTCCAAGGTGGCTCTTTGGGCCACATTGTTGCAGCAGATGGGATTCGTATCAATCCGTAAAAGATTTAGGCTGTGGTAGAGTGGAAACCACCTAGGAATATCGTGAAAGTCTATAGTTTCCATGGGCTTGTCCAATATTACCATCGTTTTGTCAAGGGCTTTTCTATCATAGCAGCACATATGACCAAATTCTTGCAGAAAGAAGTCTCATTCGTGTGGAATGAGAAAAGACAACAAAGCTTTGAATAGTTGAAGGCATATCTGATTGAGGCCCTGGTTTTGACGCAACCCAAACCAGGAAAAGATTATGTGATGTTTAATGATGCTTCATTGAATGGGCTTGGGTGTGTTATCATACAAGAGGGTAAAGTGGTAGCTTATGCCTCAAGACAAATTAAGCCCTATAAGCAAAATTACCCTACGTGTGATTTGGAACTTACTACAGTTATCTTCGCGTTGAAGATTTGGAGGCATTATCTGTATAGAGAAAAGTGTTACATCTACACCGACCATAAAAGTTTAAAATATATGTTCACCCAAAGGAATTGAATTTGAGGCAAATAAAATGGATTGAGCTGCTAAAAGAATTGAATTTGAGGCAAAGAAAATGGATTGAGCTGCTAAAAGATTATGATTACATCATAGAGTATCATCTCGGCAAAGCTAATGTGGTAGTTGATGCCTTGAGTATGAAGTCTATTTTAGAATTGAGGGTGATGTTTTCTTGTTTGAGGATGGTCGAGGATGGTTGGTTATTAGCCGAGCTTCGTGTAGAGCCTACCTTAGTGCCAGAGATCAAGAGAACGCAAGTGTTGGATGAGGAGTTGGTGGCAAGGATAGAGATAGTTTAAAGAGGTGAGACATCTAATTTCAATGTGCGAGATGGTGGGATCCTGTACTTTAAAGGCTAGTTGTATGTTCTAGCTTTGGAGGACTTGCGGGACTATGTCATTCGTGAGGCGTATTGAAGTATGTTTGCTATACATATGGGTAGCAATAAGATATACCAAGACCTTCGTCCTTTTTATTGGTGGCCAAATATGAAAAGAGATGTATCCGAGTTTGTAACCAAATGCTTAGTTTGTCAGCAAGTTAAGGCTGAAAACCAAGTTCCTTCAGGCTTGCTTTAGCCCATCCAGATTCCACAATAGAAGTGGAATCATGTGACCATAGATTTTGTGATGGGTTTGTCGTTGAACTAGAGGAAGCATGATACAATATGGGTGATAGTAGATCGTTTGACCAAGTCTGCTCATTTCTTGGCTATGTGTATGGATTTTATGCTTGAGAGGTTGGCACGGTTGTATATCCAAGAGATTGTGGGTTGCATAGAGTGTCATCATCTATCATATCGGACAGAGATTCTCGGTTCATAGTAAGGTTGTGGAAGAAGATACACGAGGCTTTGGATACCAAGTTGTTTTTCAGTACTACTTTTTACCCTCAGACCGATGGTCAGTCTGAGCGAGTTATTTAGATCTTAGAGGATATGCTTTGATGTTGTGTCATTGATTTCGAGAGGAATTGGGTAGAGCTATTACCACTTGTTGAGTTTGCCTATAATAACATTTTCTAAACGAGCATCAAGATGGCTCCCTCTGAGGCCTTGTATGGACGTAAGTGTAGAACACCCGTGTGTTGGACTGAGCTCAATGAGAGAAGGATTGTGGGGTCAGAGTTGATTAGACAGACTGAGTAGAAGGTTTAGATAATCAAGGAAAGATTGCAAGAAACCATCGATTATCAAAAAGCTTATGTAGACCAAAAGCGTAAGCATATCGAGTATGAGTTTGGTGACAAAGTGTTTCTCAAGGTGTCACTATGGAAGAGAGTGATATGTTTTGGGTGAAAAGACAAGTTGAGCATGAGGTTTATCAAGTCGTATAAGATTCTTGAGAGGGTTAGGACTCTTGGCTTATCGGTCATCTTTTCCTTTGGAGATGGTATGTATCCATAATGTGTTCCGTGTGTCTATGTTGAGATGCTATCGTTCTGATCCTTTTTATGTGATCCTGCTTGAGGAGATTGAGATCAATACCAACTTGACCTATGAAGAAGAACCAATAAGATTTTTGGAAAAATGAGTCAAGAAATTGCGCAATAAGTGTAAACCTCTAGTAAAGATGTTGTGGAGGAACCACGGGGTCGAGGAAGCTATGTGGGAGATCGATGAGAATATGAGGTTGTTGTATCCACATCTATTTTCATCAGGTAAATTTCAAGGACAAAATTTTCTTTAATGAGGGGAGAGTTGTAACGACCAAATTTTGAAATCTGAAGGTAAGTTTAATCGAAGCATGGGCTTCGCATTTAGGGCGTGAGTTTTGGCCTTTGGATGGCTTGAGAGGCCTCTAGTGGGCTTCCTTTTTGGTTGAAGGGCTAAAGGCTTTGGTTTGGGTTGTGATTGATGAGATGAATGAGGGGTAAAGGAGTAAAATTCCTTTTTTGAAAGAGGAGAAGTTGATTTCCTCTTAATTGTGCTACAAAAGTAAGGGAAGGTGATATCACCTTGTCCCTTGTTCCCCAATCCCCTTTTATCTCCATCTTCCTTCCAAGAGCCAAAGAAAAAGACCCATTCTTTATCATTTTGAGTTGGATTTTTAGAGTGCAAATGAAGAGAAGTGTTATCAACATCAAATGATCTATCTAACAAGGTAAGGATGGAAGATTTTGGTAGAGTTTGGAAAAATGAGAGTTTGGTGGGGGTTACAGAGGATGAATGGTAATGGGGGATTTAAATCCATTTTTTGTTGTAAAGTTTCATATTTTATATTTCTTAACCTTCTAGCAATGTTGTAAATCATTTTACAACATTACCTTGTAGTGAAAGAGGGTAGAGAGCACTCAAATGCTCAAGGAAAGGGGAGGACTTGAGGCTAGTGTAAGGAGGTTCATTTCCAGAGTTTGGAAGAAGGTTAGTACACTACTAACTCTTTTTTGTTCCTGGAAATCATAAATTTGATTGTCTTGTTGCTTGGTTGATGTTTTGGTTGCTTGAATGCTTGAGGCCCCTTTAATGGCAAATCCTAAGATTAGTGTTAAAATAGCTTAAAATTGGTAGAAACCCACTTAAACCACTCCTTAAAACTTTTAAGTTTGTTTTAGGGTTTTAAATTTAGGTTTTGGAGGCATGAGGAGCGAGTTACGAAAGAAAATGAATTCTAGGTTCGAGTACCGATACGGGTTGAACATTTATCGGTACCCTATGTTTTACCTGATGAACACATGTTTTCCTTGAAGGGCTTATCGGTATGTCTAAGGTGGGTATTTGTACCCCTTATTTCGCTAGAATTCCAGAAGCAAAAAAGTGTACCAGTATGCTTGGGAGCGTATCGGTACTGAAGGGGTATCGGTATACGACCCCTGAATTTTGATACGCGGTTACTGGTTAGACCCTCATCGAGTGTATGGTCGAGTATCGATACACCTAGGATGGGTATCGGCACCTAGAGAGGCATAGCAGTACACATTGGTGGGTATCGATACCACTGGGAAATCTGTCTAAAAATGCATTTTGAGTTTGAGGGGCCTATAATTCGAGGACTATGGCCCAATGGGACTCTAATGTGGTAATGTGAATAGTAAAATTGAGAAATAAAGATTTAAACCCCATATGCGAGCATAATGAGTAATAACTTGGTAAAACCTTAGGTGACTTGTTTGTAATAGAAACCATAGGGATCCTTGGTGGATTGTGTGATGTTGTGTGCCAAGTATGGGCACTTGTTAGCTGAGTCACCATTGTTGTTGGGATCCGGATACCCAGTGAGAGAAAGAGTGTGTTGCAACACCATGGTTGAAGATTTTGAATGTATGATCCCAATGCTTAGTGGAATGGGCCTCATTCAATGATGATCGATGAGAGATTTCACTGATGCTTAGTGGAACTGGGCCTCACTCAGAGTGTGTTATCCCGAGGCTTAGCGGTATCGGGCCTCACTCCAGGTTTATTGGTATGGTACTTATAATGTTTTGTGAGACTTTTTGCACCATTGTTGATTGTTTTGTGTTCAGGCGGCTAGAGATAGCGCCAAATGTTATTACATTGCCATGTTATCATCTTTAGCTCTATGGTCTTATTTATGATTTACATGAAGCATGGTTGAGTGGAAGTGTATCTGTTGAGCTTCGTTAGCTTAGCATTCAGAATTGTTGTTTATGTTCGCGGGTTAGTAGGTTGACGTGTATTGTTGGAGCATCATCGGAGTAGGACTTCAGCATCTACTTGTTCCGAGTATAATGCCTAGATTATTTGGGCTATGTATTCATAGGACCCTATGTTGTATTGTAACTCTATTTTGGATTTCATATCGTACGTCGAATGCTTTCTATTATGTATTTTAAATGGAGCTCACATGTAACGTTTTCAAATACTTATTTATGTTGAAATATTTAAACTTGATGGATTTTATGAAAATGAATGTGTTTGGGCCTAGGTTGGAAATTTTATGGTAATGGGTTGGGCTTGAGGCTCAAATGTGACTTTCAGGTCAAGGGTGTTACAAACATGTTTAGGAGTGATTTTGCATGTTCGAAATCCTAAGTTTGATGGTTTGCAATTAGGTTGCACAGTCTAGAAGTTGGTTGCAAGCGTGCATGTTTTATAAGTTGAAAGTCAATTGCTGTTATAATGTTGTTCTAGGTGTTTGAGCAAATTTTAAGTTATGTTTTTGGTGAATGTATGTTGCTGGAATCATGAGATAACTATTAGAGTTTAACTTGACCATGTAGGTTATTAAAATTGGCATAAGTTGCATGAAATGAACAAATGAGTCTAATTCTTAACCTAGTATGATTTGGATGTTGTAAATTAATGAACATATGTTTTTTAATGTATTTTTATGTTCATGAATTGTTAGATACATGTTTAATGTTTGAAGATGATTTGGGGTTAATTTGAAATGAAACTCAAATCTACATTTTCTATAGTTGAATATTAAAATTGGATGAACAAGTAATGGTAGAAGCTAGTACCTATACTCAAGGTTGAGTACCGGTATTGATCAAGGATAGTACATCTACTAACCATTAGTATCGATACTATTATGAGCTTCGAAGTTTTAAATTAAAATTAGCTTTGCATTATTTACGTTTCAGCCCTAAAACTTCAAATTTCAATTAAATGAGTTCTTGATGTCCGTTTGAGTTGAAATATAGACAACATGCCTATAATGTGATTAACTTCATGTTAGTCCTAGAAAATTGTATATTTACATTTTAGCCCTTAAAAGGATATTTTTGTAATCAAGCATGTTCTAGTTGTCTGTTTGACTCAGTAATTTATATGTACCCTATTTTGAATATTCTAAGCATGATGGTCTATTTATTTTCTGTAAATTCAAAATAAAAACATAGCCTACATGTAAAATGACTAATTTGCCCCTAATTTCAATTTAGTGTTTTTAATTAATGTTAGCATGATTTAGGGTATGTAAGTTTCTTGTTGTACTTGGATGTGTGTCGTATGTTTGTGTTATTAAAATTTTAAATTTACTTGCATTAAATTTCGAGTGTCGGACACGGGTCACTTTGGTGGCTAATGTTGTAATGACCCAAATTTTGAGTCAGTAATTTGAATCGGGTATCCGGGATTTTGGTATTTTGGTTTGGGTATTTATTAAATTGTTTTAATGACTAAATTGAAATAAATTAGAATTTAAAAGCTCAATTTAAGGAATTTAGTGACTATTTTATAAAAGGGTTGAAGTTTGGTGTCTAAAGTATAAATTTCAAAAGGTTAGATGACCATGAGGGTGATTACCCATTGAAGTTTTGAAGGCATTAAATTTTCCTAAATTTGCATGTTTTAGTGAAAAGAAAAGGAAAAATCAAAGGAATTTTAAGAAGAGAGAAAATGATAAAATATTAGAGTTAGAGAGAGAAGAAGTTTTGTTTCGTCGTTGTTCGGTGGTCAATGGTCAATATTGTCAACATCGTAGATTTCTCTGACCGAGATGAGTCGGACAGTGGTTACCTTGTAACTATTGAGTCACCATTCGGCGGGGTAAGGAAGAAGAAGATTCAAAAATGAAAAATCAAGTAGAACCACCGCTCTCTGTTGATATTTTTTGCCACCAACGAACTCCCCGATCAAAACCATGCTGGTCTGGAGATGGTCGTCTAAATGTCGTCGCTGCACGTATCGCCACCTATACGTGGGCGTGCTCTAGCATCGATGAAGCTAGTATTTGGGCTAAGGTCAATTGGGCCATTATCGTTCGAGCCAGTGTTATGGGTTGGTCTACTGCACCATAGTCACATTGGCCGTTGACCAGAGTTAATCGTTGACTTTTTGATTGGGCGTTAACTTTTTTCTAGGGACTCTACCTCAGGGTTTTCGATGTACTGAGTCTGATTCCATAGCCCGTTTTGCCAAATTTGAACTTGGTAAGCTATTTTTCAATGTTTGACTTCTCGATTTGATACGATTAATGCATTTAAACATTGTTTTTGATGTATTTCGTACTTTCGTGCATCCGAAGGTATGTTGAACGTCAAATAAGAAATTGAAGGGATCAAATAGGCATCAAAGTCCGACCATAATAGCTCGGATTCAAGGTAATACTGAAATACCTCTTTGAATTTGTATAAAATAGGTTTTGTATGTTTGATTGTATTATAATTGACACATGATTTATGTGTATGTATAATTAAGTTATTTGAAGGTGGAAATCCATCCTTATGTTCGAAATGGCTACCCTAAGTCTGATTAGATGTCTATTCTATGTTTAGGCCTTTTGGGTATTGGTTATGTAACCCTTTAATCCGACCCAAAAGGAATGGCTCAATTTAGGAAGTCACGTTACATTCACATATTTTCCTCAAGTATCCAATTTTATTGATTATAAGTATAAAACATTTCCAATAGAGATACTTCAAAAGGTTATTAAAATCCATCATAGAATTATAAACCAATAATATAATAAAATATTCAAAGTAAAAGTAAATGCATGCATACTGAAAAGTACCCTCAAATCATAAAATAGTATTAAGTCCCAATTACATGAAATCAAAATATAAAGTAATAATCATAAACGTCTGAAAATAATAAAGCCTGTATTGTAATAAAAAATAACTCTAAAACGCAAGAGGTCTTCCAAGTACCAAATTACCTAGAGCCAAAATATCTAAAACATAAACTAGAGGGGAGTGAGCTAATAAGCCCAGAGTACCTCTAAAGTGAAATAATCATAGTCTCAGTTTCACAATAATCTCATTGTAATATAAATCACAGTAAAACACAATGCATGAAATAATGTTATAAGCACAACACAATACCCAGCTACATACTCCAATCACAGTGGTGGCAAAGCCAACTGGTCATAATGGAGGTAGTTCCCCAGAACTCCTCACCCTAATTTCACCAATCACAGTATGGTCATTGAATTATCACAATTAGGTCACTGAAATAACTTAACTCAAATAAATTCCCAAATTGAATATTTAGGATTTCTGATTTAAATTCTCAATCTTTAGGGTTTTGAATTAGGAATTTCCAATTTAAAATTAGGGTTTTGAATTTAATTTTTGGGGTGTTACAGGTTAGGGAATTAAGTAGTCTTTTTTCGAAATAATTTGTAATGTTCAGGGGAAGGTTTTGAGGTATCAAAACCTTCAGCTAGAATCAATATTATTAGGGCTGAGCATGGTTAATCGCAAAACCGAAAACCGATCTGAACCGAGGCGTTTGGACGGTTTATGGTTCATAAGTTTATGAACCGTGGTTAACCGAATCGAACCGAATTTGATTTTTTATTTAATTTATAGTTATTTTTATAATGTAAAAATAAGTATTTTATACTTACAATACTATAGATGCATTTTTAATTATTATTTTTTACTTAAAAAAATTAAGTTTTTAATAAATATTTATGAAAAATACTTTAAAACTCTAAATTTTTAATGTTTAAAAGTCATCAAATAAAGCTATTTTGTCAAAATAAAATACAAAATTTCAAAAACTAACGTTAATATGGAAAAACCGAAAACCGAGGTTAACCGAACCGAAAACCGATGGTTACTAAAATTTAGTTTGGATTTGATATCTGTACGGAGATTCGATATTCTGATATGAGTCCCAAATATTAGAATTTATCCGTTGAGGCATTTCTTGACTGTTAGGACATCCGAGCCAACCGAAGACTTCCTCAACCGTCAGAATATTCTAAAAATCTGTTTATGACCTTTGAACGTATGAATTAGCCATGATTTTTATGTTCAAACAAAAAGACCAAAATGCCCTTGTGAGATATATAACCTTGTTTTACATTTGATAAGCCAGATTTCGATATGCCTCTTTGTATTTGATGCTTAGGATGATGTAAGCTTGGGAATTTCCATTACGGGTTCAGGTGTTTGCCTTTGACCCGTTTGCTTTTGAGTGGTGCTTAGACTTCACTTATTCATTGTTTTGAGGATTATGCGATCCTTATTAAGACTCGACAGCCATTGTTTGACTCGGGTGGTTATTAATCGATATTTGATAAGATTTGTTAATACAATAATTTGATAATTCAATATTTGAGTGTTATATATGTACATACGTATGTGATAATGATTTGATACTCGCGTGACGGCATCGACTTATATATTCTAAATTGGTTCTAGTGTGGTTTATGCTTTGATACTTGGTATGATTTGTATGTTGGGATTTTCGAGACCATTGACTCAAGTTTGATTATTCCTTTTTTGTTTGGATGGATGTAGTTGTTCTGCACATTAAATTTATGTTCCGTTTATTTTTAATCATTCGTATCAGTCTGCTTTATATTATTCATTTTGGTATTTCTTTATTGTTGGACTCTCAAACTCATTCAAAATTATTAATCTTCACATGGCAATAGGTTGAACTTTGTTCAGGATATTGACATTGACTTTGTGAGTTCCAGCAGCATTAAATGTAAAGTATGGTACTTATATATTTAGGCAAGCATGAAGGTCACTATACCTTGTGATGTATATCACAGTGAGTATGAATTTTGTTTTCAGTTCTAAACTCGGTTTTAAATTACATTAGTTTAACGAAAACTTTTAATTTATTCGTATTTATATTTGCGAGTCAGTCTTGTGACTCGAATGTGATATTAAATCGGGTCAAATCATTTATGCTGATTTAGAGAGTTACATACGTGAAACTCGTTATTAGGGTCGAATCATTACAACGCTATAACTAAAAGTTCATTTTAGTCATGTTTTTTATAATAAAAAGATTAAAACAAATTTTAAATATATTAAAAAAACTTCTAATAAATTAGACGATTTCTTATAAGATATCACACATGGGACGAGTTGTATTTAGAAAAAAGTTAAAAGAAAATATCTTTTAACAAGTTGTAATAGGCTTTATATATTGTTTTGAAAATATCGAAAAGGCACAGTAGGGCGGCGGCGGCGGGAGCGGGAGCAAACCGTTCAATATATTAATGATTCCATCAACCAAAGAGTGATTTTAATTGGTGGTAGACCTCTATCAACCATTTCAATGGGTGGACAATATCAACTGCTTTGTCTAAATTCAAACCAAGTATGAATTTCAACTCTTGCAAAGAAGGAACTATCTACGTTCAAACAAATGGAGGTAGACAAAATAATATATTAGAAAATAATCAAGTCAACCATTATAATTAATTAAATACCTAATAGCAGATATGTACAAATATTATGTATACTAAACCATACATTTTTGTTCTACCAAATCATCTTTTCTCTTGGCCACCCCACCACCATCTTTTTCAACTTTTCCTTCATTCCCATTCAAATTCTTCCCTCCCAAACAAAGCTTTCCCCATGTCTTCTATTCAAACAACCAAACCCACCTATACCAACAACTGTCACCAAATTACACCTTTTTTTTTGGCCTTTTTCATATGTACACAAAGGCCAAATTCAACCTGCAAGCAAAGAATATGCCAATTGGCAACCAAAGAGCACTGCTCCACTTCAAGAATAAGATTTAATCAACCCAAGATTGTAGAGATTCCTTCTAACTATGCTCCCAAGTGACAGCAACACAGCCCCACCAACCCCTACTGCCTGCGCTTCGCTTTCTGCGTTCTCATCATATAGCAATGGCAACTCCTTTACCTTCAACTTCCCTAAACCTATCTTTTGTCTTACATCTTCAATGATTTTGGGGTCTGCTACATTCCCAATTGCATCCGTTACATAAAATACGTTTAGAGCCATGTCCCATGTCGTTGATATTTCGGCTCTCGTCACATTGAGACCGTTCTCTCTAAACGTTCGGGTCACATCTGCCAACAGACCCTGCCGATCTGATGTGCATAACTCCAGCCTTACACCCTGAAATCAGAAAACAAATGCATGAGTGTTTCAAATATTAGAAATAGATTCAGTCGAATAGAGAAACAACATGGAAAAGAAATTTACCTCGGATGCTCTTCTTTCAACTGCAGCTTGCAAGCATTGAATTACGCGATGCCTTTCAGGTTCTGAACTAATTGGAGATCCATCTGTGTGCCTAATATAGAATTCCTACAAGAATAAACCAGTTTAAGTCTAATGTAACTAAAAGCTTAAAGATTGATTAATAATGAAACAATGAAGTACCAGATATGCTTTATCCACAGCTGTGTTGATGGTTGCATGAAAGACAACATATTGCATATCTGTTAATGTGCAAACAACATCAAAGAGAAGCTTGGTCCGATCCTTGCACTGAACATTCACAACCGAATAACCCCTTTCAGCCCAATTTTGCACGGTGACCACAGGTGAATCTACCTTATGTTGCAAAACAGGCGTTCTCTCATAGTCACGATCTGCAAACATCATTTGATGTAACCTTCTCTCGGTGTGGGTTACAGCCATAGAAACTGAAGTTTTTGCGCTGCGAATATCATTGTCACCTTTCAAAAGATTCCTTAAACGTGCTTCGATTCTGTGAATTTGTTGGGAGTCCTCGATTGGAGACCCTGAATTGCAGTCTTTTACATAAATTAAAGAAGCAATCCGACCATTGTGAGTCCATACTTTAGCATCTACCACATTGCACTGCAGATCAGCTAAAACTGCAAATACTTCCGACAAAAGACCGACTCTATCTGTTCCGGTCAATTCCAACGCTGTTAGACCATCAAATCCATGGCTTCTATCAGGATCAGTGGTCTCAAGGGACTGTATCAGAAAAAAAAAACAACAGAAACATCAGTTTTACGGCAAATTAAGCTAGATATTAAAGGGCAATTAATATTAAAATAAAACCAAATGCAAAAATTACCTGCTCAATGTAACTGATAACACTGTCATCAGTTAACTTGTTTCCGTTTAAATCAGTCACATGGAAAACTGCAAACCCCAAAAGGGGAATGTTAAAAACATGAATTCCAAATAACAACCGAAACAGTAACAAGCCAAAGGGTTAAAATTTATATGAAAAGGCATTTTTTTAAAGTAAAATAAGCCTACCATCCATGAACCACTGGCCATCAGATGAAATGTAAGCCTTCTTAATTGAAAGATTCAGATCCGTTAAAACCTGAACAGCGTCTAACAAAATCCCGTGTCTTCTAGCACTGTCGACCTGGAAAATCAGGCCAGGAAGCAAGAAAGAGTCAGAGGGTTGAAAATCGATGGAAAACAGGAGACCGTGAGTCAATATTCTAGAAAATAATATAGAAAAGCAAGGGTTTGAGTGGTGTGTTCATATATTTGAGAGGTTTCGCAGAAGCAAACCTTAACAAGAGTCGCACTTGGGCAAACGGCATTGTCGATGACCACCCTGTTCAAACATTAAAACCGAGGAAATTCAATATCTACGACAATTTTTTAGGAAATTTCAAATTTCACAACAAAGTATGAAAGGTATCATTGAAAAGTGTCTGGAAGATTGGAGAGTTTCTGGAAAATTATGAAGAAAATAAGAAAGAAGAACTCAAGAAAATATTGAAAAAATCGGTATAAAGGCTTTTGGTAAGAATTATTATAAAATTGTTCAAGTTCTAGAGATGATTTTGTCAACCAGCAAAGCATAATTATGGAGAAAAATGTTCAAAAATTAAAAGGAACAAATAAACCCTTAAAAGCATAACAAATCAGAGAGCTTGGAGCCAGAAGCGAGAAGAACACTGAACCCAAAAGGAAATTGTCCGCAATTAAAAACATATGATCAAACACCAAAACCCACGGAAAAATCCACCGCATAATTTTTCCCTCTCTGATAATTTTTCTTCAAATTGTACGGAATAAACGAAGATTACAAACCTGGGAGTTGTCATCCTTATCACAAGCTTCTCATATTCATCAAGACAAGAATGCCACTCCATATTTCACTCCTTGGTTTTCCTCTCAGTTTCCCAGAAAATATGGTTAACTTCACTGATCACTGAAGAAACAGGTCGAATTTCTGGAATTCAATCAAACAAGAAGACCCAATGCCAGCCAGATACTCTTAAAAACTCTTCCACTTGGATGAAATCGCTATTCCACCCAACTTTTTTTCTCTTCTTTTCTTTGTTTTTGTCTCCACAATAAAGAGATTCAAAGCACCGTCTTGGACTTAACCCTCCCTCCTTCTCCTATATATATTAATGTAATATATATGTATTACATTAATTAATATCTTTTATTTTTGGTAATTGTTTTATTTTTTAAAAAGTTTACAGCACTGTTTAAGTAATGCCTTCCCGATTATTCAGCCATCCTTTCAATTTCTTACTAGTTTTTACACGTTCCCATTGGTCAACTTTAATGATCCACGTGTCGCTTGATCCTCGATCTTGGTAGTTCAAATGTCCAGCTCGGATGCCATCTGTACTGAGGCCACTGTCCTTTTGCGTGTCTTCAACTCAAGAATCATAAAAGGAGGGAGGAGGGTATTTTCTTAATAAACGGTGATGCATCCATCCACCTAGGCGAAACTCAGCTTCATTACTAAGTTTTTATTTTTTATTTTATTTTGCCGACGGGATTTAATTTAGGATAAATTATAGAACATGTCACTTAGTTATAAGTAGGATTACAAATGAGTTACTCAATTTCATAAAGTTGCAAATGAATCATTCAATTTTAATTTCACGTTAAAAAAGAATTGGTCTCTTGAGCTTGATTGTCGTATATTTAATTTCCCACTTGATGCGCTTCTCAGTCAACTTCATGAGGATTATAGTAGGATGATCTTGTAATAGGGTAGTATCTATTTCTTCTTTGTTTATAAAAAAATAAATGAAAATGAGTGTTAGAAGGTGTTGTTAAGTAACATTCGTTAATGGTTTTCTTATTGGATAAATTACACTATAGGACATCTAACTATTAGTAAGATTATAAATAGTTCATCTGAAAAGTTACAATTAAAACATTCAATTAATAAAAAAAACAAATTTTAGGTTATGGGCTTCTCCAAGACTGTGCTTCATTTGATGATTTGAATGGTGGTGAGCTTGTCGTTGACGAAAGGAAGAACATTTTCTGAGACAGAGACATCTAGCGGTGGGTGACATAAATCGAGATTCAAAAAGTTCATAATTTTTTGGGTGATTTTCATGACTTTTGAGCAGTACTAACAAAAATCTAACTATTGAATTAAACGAGGAGCTCAGGGTAAAATTTGGGGTTCATCGGCCTCCATATACGATGGTCGAATCACTGACACGTGTCCTAATTGTTACAATCAATTAATTGGTGACTTGATAATAATTTTTTAATTTAATATTTTTAATGAGTAAAGTATTTAACGCAACTAGCTCCTAATATTTAACGGTCCAATAACATATTTGGACAATCGATTAATTGAATGACTCGTATGTAACTTATAAAATTGAATTACTTGTTTATAATATTATTAATAACTAAGTGGCATTTGGCATAATTTACATTTTATGATGTCCGCATGTGACAACATCATGCGCTCGGATCGGCTTTTTTATTTTCTTTTTCGGGGCCAGTTTTATTGTATATCTCGACGGGCAATCTTACGTAAAGCGAATTTGGTGCAATCTTACATAAAGTGAATTTACGCAAAACATATCTTTAGCGGCGTTTTATAGCCCTATAGCGGCTTTTTTAGCGCCGCTAAAAACCTTTCTGGTGCTTAAGAAAATGCCGCAAGAAGTGCCGCTGAAACCAGCGCTGCAACAGATCGCGGCGTTTTCGGGCAAAAAAACGCCGCAAAGAGACAAGATCTATAGTGGCGTTTGTCTGTACAAACGCCGCTAATAATTGTTCTTTAGTGGCAAACGCCGCTAATAACTGTTCTTTAGTGGTGTTTGTTATGACAAACGCCGCTAATAATTATTCTTTAGTGGCGTTTAATTTTACAAATACTGCTAATAATTGTTCTTTAGTGACATTTCATTTTACAGGTGTCGCTAATAACCATGTTTTCAAATATATAAATTAAAGATTCAAAATATTTGTTAAATAAAATATTTATTTCATCCCAAAAATATAGTCACAGTTAACTTAAAATATTTGTTAAACAAAATATCAACCAACCAACAATCATCAGCCTTAGTTTTAAGGGTCCGTTTTCATTCTTCTCGAGAGGTTATAATTAGAATGAACATCACGAGCAATTTGTTGTCGTTCATCCAACTGAGCTTCGATATGAGTCTGATTCAATATCATTCTCTTCTGAGTCATTTTTCATTGAGACCTTTTTGGAGACCAACTTACGATATGAATTCATATGCTCATCCAACTGAGTTTCAAGTTTCCTTGCCTGCAATAATAGTGAACAAAGTTAAGCATTATTCAATTATTGTCATTTCAGGATATATTCCATGTATTTTGGGAAAATAAAAGGTTCTTGACGACAAAGGTCATTCAATAGCATAATCCCAATGCCACAAATTTAAGGATGTCAAATTAATTGCCTCTATAATTTGAAAATCTAAATGAAATATGGGTATTATCTGGAAAAAGATTAAAAGGCGAAGATAAATGTTTCCAAAAGAAATTATGCATTACTTTTTCCCAAAAATTTAATATTGGTCAAAAGTCATCCATTTACATTTTGGATGCAAATTCGTTTACCTTATTCAAGAAAGATAATCAATTAATTCTTATCTGCCATCATTCTCATCTACACCAGGCAAATAATTAACACAAGCTTAAATTTCCCTTTGTTTTATTTTGCAATATCAACCACACAACAAAACCAGAAGATAGAATAATATTTTAACAAAGAAATACAACATTTACTTTCATCAATGACTAAAGGAAATCCCACCAGTCCCTCCTCATAGGTTAACTCCAATTTTTGGCAAAAACATAAATTTGAAAAAAAAAGACCATTGACATCTCTTTGTGAAGAGAATGAAACTAAATTCCACACACACCATAGACGGGAGCATTCATAATCATTTAAGAAAGATATATGCAAAGAAAAGCTAGACTCGGAGTGTCGGATATCCGTTAGACTCAAATATGCTCAATTCTTCCTAAGCTACTTCACAAAAACGAAGCTCAACATCTCAAAAATAAAAATCAATGAACAAACATAAAAAGCAACAAGTTTTAGCAATTTAGTTTAAACAGATCCGCTGCTGGAAAAAAAAAGAAAGTATTTCTTTTCTCTGAGCAACAAATCCATAATCTCTATTCATTTCTCTACATAACCACCCTCAAATGGGGAGAATAAGGGTTAATCGATCGAGATCCCATATTTTCATCTCATTTCAACAAATTTCAACAAGAAAACTCAATCACTTCAAAAGGAATCTAAAATTCCTCAACAATTGAAACTTAATCAATTAAATCCAATAGAAATATAAAATCCTAGGTTATTTTCTACCCTAATTTTTCAGTCAAATAGAATTAAACGTTGAAAAAAAGAGAGAGAGAGAGAAAACTCAACAAACCTATTTATCAACAAATTCCAGAGAAAACAACATCACGAGCAAGTTGTGTTCTAAAAAGAACGAGGATTTCATATTCACGCTATAGAAACAATTTTATCAAAAAATTATTCAAAAGGAAATTTTAGATTCATAAATCTAATATATAACTAAAAGTGCAGGGAATTTAGATATTTGATAAGAATGAGAATTTGTTTACCTTGGAGGTTGGCTTGCTTGCTTGTCATATTTCAAGAGCTGTTTCGTGTTCCAGTGTTGGCTTGCTTGCTGATGCGACCGAGCAGCCCTAAGAGACGATCGACGGCAAAGAGAACAACAAGGAGAACGGTGTCGATGAGCAACACGATGAGGAGGAGAGTAGTTAAGGGTTAGAGATTTTGCACGATTTGATTTGGGGATGAGAGTGTTTGGAATTCAGATATATAATAGTCAAAACTGTGTATTTTTCAACCGCGACGTTTGTAAAATTAAACGCCGCTATAACGAAACCTATTGCGACGTTTTTAACACAAACGCCGCAAATTTTGTCATTTTGTGGCGTTTTTGCTGTAAACGCCGTAATAAGTAAAATATGAGCTGCGTTTGGTTTAAAAACGCCACGAAAAATGCAGTTATAGATCAAGTCTGGTGTAGTGCTCTAATATTATTTTTAATATATTATTTAATGGTTACCCCCTTGTATTTTGTGTTGATTGATCTTAGAATACTCGTTTAGAATTATGTTTGCTTTCAGTGATCCTCTACTCTTTCCCTAATAGAAACCAAGACATTGAAACATACTCGAATCAATAAATTTTATATGCCAAGTAGAAGAACATAAATAGATTATACAAGCCACGAACACTATATTTTTGTACATACATTTAGAGTAATATATATTGTGGTGTCATTTTTTGTGATGAAAATATGATTGTATTTGAATATCATTTAATAAACTAATTATATTAATAATATGTTATGTATATATTATTTAAAAAATTTAAATAGTGTAACAGAACCAGTTACATTCCGAGAAATTTAGCGTAACGAAGTTTTCATGTAAATATTTTCAATTTAACATCGAACGTTTAACTTGTTAGAAATAAAATATACTACAAGGGCAATTTAGTAAATATGTATTCAGGTAATCTTATAGTCCCCCAACCAAACATTGTAATCTTATAATCCTGCAAAACAAACCAAAGAAGGTAATGTAACATTTTTAGTAATATGTCAGGTAATTATACATTTCGAAAATCTTATTTCCAAAGATAATCTTACATTCTATGAACAAACCCCCTTAGGGGGCGTTTGGTTCGCGAAAAAGATCATTACCAAGGGGAATAATCTTGTTCCGAAATCAAATACTCACATTTGGTTTAGGAGCATTCCCTCCACAGGGTAATACTACATTCCCAACATTAACTTCTTCCCCCAAAATGGTGGGAATGTCATTCCCACCTTATTCTTAGGTATTACACAATTTCCCACCACCTTACACTAAAATATCGTTGAAATAATATCTTTTATTCATGTAAATCACTTTTTTCTATTTCTCCGACAATATATTTTTTTGTTTTGATATGTTAAAATAATTTCTTACCTAACCTAAATTGTTGCATAATAAAATACCTAAATCACACTCATCATAAAAAAGCAAACAAATAATAAATAGTAATAATAATTTTTAGGAAATATTCTAAAACGGGCGACGCACATCGCTAAACACCACTAAAGTAATACACTGCTGAACACCATTAATTTTTTAATGACTTTTAAATGATTATTAAAATCTCAAAGGCTCAACATGCAATTAATCATATTTCAAAAGAAAATTAGAAGAAATTATTCCGTGAACCATTCTCACCACCTTATCCATAGTCCTACCCAATTAAATAAAACTACATCATCTTTATTTTCCACGTAATATAAATTAAAATTTATAAATCATCATTATCTTCCTCATATATTAATTCTAATATGTTAATGAATAAAATCCTTAAAATAAAAAATACTTCAAAAGTTTGATCCAAAATCAAAAAAGACAAAAATAAAATAATTAATTTTAATAGGTTAAAACCTTAGATTAACACATCATCTTTATGTATATGGAAATTTTTTCTGTATTTTTAAATATATAATTATAATAAATCACAATTAATTTATACATTGTGTATGCATATATTCAAATATATAACATTGTACTATAATATTAGAATTATATATATATATATATATATATATATATATATTAAATTATTTGTGTTAAGAACTTTATAAAAGAAAAGTATATAAATTTAAAATAATAGAAAAATGTTTTTTCCTATGAATTTTTATGCAAATATTTTCACTTTAATGTTGGAAGTTCGACTTATTAAAAAGAAAATATATTACAATGATAGTTTTATAAAATATGTATTTTGGTAATCTTATAATTCATCAATCAAACACTTAATTTTACATTTATGCTAAATAAATTAAACAAAGTAATATAATATTTCTAATAATATGTCAAATAATGAATTATTTAAAAAATTTTATTTTTAATATTATATTATGTGAATCAAACACCCAAGGTAATAGGAAGTGAGGCGTAATTAGACCTAATTAAAACAAAAACGGAAAAGAGCTACACTACTCTACATCTAACTCTCCCTCTTTGAATTTGGAAATGTGCAGGATCTTAAAAACCACGTCGTCTCACGATTGTGCTACGTAGCAACTAAAAGCGTTTAATACTTTCGAACCTTACGATGGAACGTGCGTTGCACCAACCAAGAACAAACCGACACATGTTATCTTTCCTAAAGGACTCGTCTGTTAACGACAGTTGTTGGCGGTTAAATTTTTTAAATTAAAAAGTTCACCACACAAAGGCCAAAGCAAAGGCGGGGACCAACTTTGTATTCGGGTATAGCGGGAAACCGATGATATTCCCGCCAAACCAAGGACGGCAATGGAGCTATGTCATCGTGGAAATAAGAGCAAAAAACCAATTTTATTAGAAGGAGAATGGAGATGGGTCCCGCGTTATCTGACGTGGAAAGTACACCGGATTTGGAAGGGCAAATAACTCGAGGGATAAATTGGCTACGGACTACGGTTTGGTGGCTTTTTGCAGCAATGAGGGATCAAGTAGGAGGCGAGCGTGATGTTCCACGTGGCAACAGCTCAGCACGTCGGGAAGATGGGTCCCATTGTATCTTGCCTCAACGGAAAGAGATTTGATTTTGATTTTGATTTCTTTGAAATTTTAGTTAATCATATTTTCTTAAATTGGCTGATGTATAAAAATATTTACAATAAAGTTTGGAATATTATCCTTGATTTACTCGTTAATAATAATATAAAATTGTCTTGGGTTCGGGGATGCCTTGCCTTTTTCTTTTTACCGTTATCGAACAAATTTGGCCCAAATTCGAAATCCTTAGACGAAGCCGGTGGGACATGGGTTTGGATGGAATACAGCGGCGCCGCAGATCTCTCCGTGAGACACTCAAAGCGTGTAATGTTTTTTAGTCAACTTTTAAAGAAAAATTGTTTTTGAAAATTATTTTTAACCTAAACGAAAAAATTACAATTTCTAATTTTTGTAGTTGATTTTTTTTTTTAAAATTAAATTATAATGTTAACTTTTATTTGTTATCTTATATTGCGTTTGTTTTATAATTTATAAACTTATAATTTTTATTCTAAAGACATAATTATATGATTATTAAATTATTTATTAATTTAAATATTTTATATATTTTTTGTGAAATTTTTAGATAAGAATTACTCCCTCTGTCCGACTAAATTATTTTTAAAAATATTTTATATATTAATTTTTAAAAAGTTAAATATTTAAAACTTTAACTGTAAATATTTTAATTAATTAAATTTTATAAATATATATTTTTAACCTACTTGATTGAAGGTTTTTAAGATATATTTTTATTATAATAAATTTAAAGCAATAAGAAGTCAAAGTTAAAAAAATTGACAAAAAAATTAATATTGGACATGTTCAGTGGGCGGAGGGAGTATTTATTTATTAATAAAAATATTTTTTTATAATTTAAATTGATATTATAACATTAAAGAATTTAAATATCATTTAAATATATATTTTTTAACTTACAATATTATGTCTAAAATAATAATTTGTCTTCTTAAAAATATTTTTTGACAACAAAAAAAACTAAACACTTATATCTCAAAAAAAAAAAAATTCAAAAAACACTTTACAAAAATATGTTTCTATTAAATTTTTTTATCGCACTTTTCAAAACAGTGCTAAACTGGCACTTAAATCCAAACATGTTGGATGAAAGTACTAACAGTGAAGTTGGAAGTTTGTGAAACAAAATGCTACTCCTTTCCATATGAATTTCACTTTCAAGGATTGCTTGCTTCTAAAAAACGTTTCAAACCCTGAAAATGGAATTTCAAAACACGTGGAAATGGAATTCATTGCTTCATAAAATTGAAAGCAACACCAGTTGATTTCTTTTCAATCACTTGCACTATTTATGGCTACTATCAAATTGTAGCGACCTCTGGATCCGGACTTCTTCGGAAGGCCCGTTTTTTAGATGGAAGCTCGTGTTTTCAATTATAAAAAATAAAGTCGTCATCGGCCACTTAGATAAGGTTGATCGGACACCAAAAAATCAACCAGAGATAGGCTCGGGAGTCAGTTACGAGTGAGGAAAGTTTCGCACTCCCATCACGCCCAAAATTAGTACCTAAAGGGTTTGCATTATTTTTATTAAGGAAAAAAAATTGATTTAATTTAATGATTATTTTCCAAAATACATGTATATAAATTAAAATCTGCCTTGATATCCATAGCGTTTAAAAGAAATGACACCCGAAGACCGAGATGACACTGTCAATAGAAATATCAGAACAATAAGGCCTAAAACTATATGTATCAATTATATATATGAACAGTAAAAAAGGGCAAAAATAAATAAAGAATATAAATAAAAAATATACAGTTACGACAAAGTGAAATTTGCCTTGGTATCCACGACATTTAGAGGAGATGACACCCGGAGATCGGGATAACACTCCCAATAAAAATATATATTATAATGTATACATAATAAATAATATATATTTAATAATATACAAAATATAAATATAATACATTATATATAATACTATATGCACCTTAAATATACATAATAATAATAATATACTATATATATACGTACTATATATTATATAAATATATGCATATACATTTTACATTATAATAATATATTATAAATACATATAAGTATATTATACTAACATTATATATACATATATAAATGTACTAAACATATATTAAACATATTAGATACATATTCATAATATACTATATATATTATATATATAAATATATTATACATATTATCTTATTTACATATTATATATTAAGTATAATAAATAAATAAGTAAAAATAATAATAAAACATATCTAATATAACATAAATACATAAATAAAGGACTAAAATTAAAGAAACAAAAAACAGTGCATAAATTAAATCAAAATTAAATTCTGGATTAAAATTAAAATATTTACAAGTTTTGGGGACTAAATTTGTAATTATACCCTTGTATTAGGACTAAATTGGAAGATGTAAAGAGTTTGAGGGACCAAATGGGTAAATATTCCATTATAAATTGATTAAAACTGAATTCGGGACCAAATTGCAAAGTTTTCAAAATATCTAGGACCACGGAGAGGAATAAACCATGCGACAGACTCAAATTGAAAATAATTTTGGGGCGAAAGGACTAACCTGGTAATTTCCCCATTGAAAATCTGCTTAAATTAGAATTAGTGACTAAAATGAAAACAATTTAAAACTTTGGGGGACTGCGGGAGTAATTTTCCCATACGGAGGGACCAAAAAGCAATTTGCTTATTTTTTAAAATGCATGGATCTTTCCGGGTTGGGTCATCACGCTGGGTCTAGGATGAAACAACGTAATTTTTGGGCTTGAATAGTGATGCCCAAAGCAACGTCGTTTTGATGAGCATATAAGAATACAATTTTGCCCAAAAATTTCATTTGGCTGCTTGTTTTTCAAAAAAATTTACAAACTCTCTCTTTCTCTCCTCGGCCATCGTCTAATCGTTTGCCATGCGCCGCCGTGCTCTACCTATAATATCCCAAAATTTATAGTACTGTTTAAGGGTCATTTAGTACTAAGATAAGGGCTTAAAAGCTAACTTAGTGACTAAAATGACAAAAATGCAAAAGTTAGGATTTCTTTAATTATGGATTCTAGAGAAGGAGTTTCTGAGAATTAAGAGTACCATGAAATAGAGGATAAGCAAATTAGGGTACTCACAAAGTTTGTTAATAATCCAAGGAAAATTGGAATGAGAATTCAAGGTTAAAGTTTAGTGACCAAAATGATAAGTTTTTAAAACTTGTATGGTATAAGTCAAAATATGAAAAGTTAAAGGACCAAAGTTGTAATTTCCCAAAAGTTAGATGTTTTGTTTCATAAATAGATAGAGCACCTATTAGTGTGGATCGAATATGGAATTATTGGTTTGATCCGATATTTTGAATATTGAGAAATCACAGTCAAAGTTTAAGTGGAATTCGGATACCCGGATCTAACTGAAAATTATGAAATTTTACCATATGATATAGAAAGGTTTTATGCAAAACTCTTGAAATGTGAGTTTGGTTATCAGAAGTGGTTTTCTTGGGTCACATTGTTTTAACCGAAGGGATCCACGTTGACCCTAGAAAGATACAATCCATTGTGGAAGGGAAGGTCCCATGTGTAATATCCCAATTTTTGGCTAGTGACTAAAATGTAAATTTGAAAGTTTTGTGGCTAAAGTATAAACTTTGGAAAAGTTCAGGGATCAAAGTGTAATTTTCAAAAGTTATGTATTTTAACCTTGTAAATGAATAGTTTACCTCCAAGAATGACGTTTCCATGTTATCCGGATTTTTCGTATGGAGTTTGTATTAATGGCTATAAAGCAATAAAGTTCGGAAAAATATTCTAATAATCGGATCGAGCTAAAATTTCAGAGATAGTTTCATGGAACTTAGAAGAATCATAAAATATCATTTTATGAATATTTGGATGTTAAAAAGATCGGGAAAATTTTAAATCAATTGAAATGACATGGAATGGCAATTTTGTGAATAAGTTGATCGATAAAGGCATTTTGGTCATTTTGCCCAAAAGGGACATGGAAGGAATTTTGAGATTTCTTTTATTGATGAATAATGACTGATTAGAATCCAACTAAGTCTAGTTGGAATGTTACAAAATGGCAAATTAGAAATATAGATCTAGTTGGAGGGTATTTTTGAAAAGTGGAATTTATTGAATTAAAAATTCATTTTTTATAATACAAGTGCCTTAAATACATGAAATATGAAGGAATTATCAGCCAAATACCCTCCAAAACCGTGGTGAAGAGAAAAAGAAGAGAAAAATTTTACAAGCTCGATTTAAGCCCCGAATCTCGGTTTTCAGGTAATCTTTCGAACTACAAAGTTGTTCTACTCTTCGAGCTCTATCTTTTGATGTAAATAATTCATAGAATACTTGCTTGGTTGATGAGATTTTATATGAGGAAGAAATTAGGGTTTATAAACAAATGGGGCTTTTATGATTTTATGAATCCATGGTTGATTTTAAGTTAGAATCATGCTTGTATGATGTTAGAGTCATGTTATTGAGTTGGGATTTAAACCCTACATATTTTAGTTTGTATAGAGAAGATTAGGGTTTATGGATTCAAGTCTAACTTAGGGTTTGTAATGTTGGATTAATGATCTAGTAAGCTTGATTTGTTGTTTGGAAGCAAAACCCTAAGTTAAATACATATGGACCATTTCAACAAGCTTTAAAATTAAGGGACCAAGTCTGATTTTTATGAATTTGATGTGTATCTATATTATTAATGATGTTAGAGACATGAAAATGAAGGTAGAATGATAAACCGATGATTAATCGCATTAGTGACCATTTTGACAATTTGTCAAACTTGAATGGTCTATTCGGCAAAGAGGATATGTAGAAAGAGTAAATATGATTTTTAGTTAAAATGATGGAATTAAGGTAGTAATGTTGATTTGAGGACTAATTTGCAAACTTAAGAAGCTTGAATCCTTATACTGGAAATTTGGTGACCATTTTGACAAATTAAGAGAAATTAGAAGAGTAAAGGTTTAAGCTTATTTTAATGAAGGATGTAAAGAGAACATATGAATACAAGCTTTACTCTAGCCATTTGAAGTAAAGTGATGAGACTAAATTGACAAGTAGAGAAATAAGGAGAAGTTGGTGTAAATTAGAAGTTTGTTGGGCTCGAATTCCTTCAACCAAAATGCTTTCCAAGTGGTGGAGAAGACGATTTTTGGTTGTATGTGGTGGAAGCAAAAATATAGACAAATTAACACAATGATTTATAGTGGTTCAAGCTTCTAACAATCTCTACATTTACCACCTTAGCTCCCACTAAGAATTTCCCAAATTCACTAAGATTTCTTCCCTTTTACAAGGCTTAAGAGGCAACCTTTATAGTCCTAGACCCAATTACCAAGTCTAGCATCCAAAGCTTACAACCCAAGCTTTGGGAATCCTCTCAAACAAAGAAATAAGGCAAACAAAGAATCCTCTCTACAAGGTAGATGTTTGCACTCTTTTAAGCACTCACCAAAACCTAAAACACTTGAGCAAATCTAACAATTAAAGCTCACAAGTGTTGTCTATACAAAGAATATGTATTTAAAGCCCTAAGACAATTTTGGCATCATAATGTTGTTGACAATAAGATCATTAGTTGTTGCTGAAGCTTAAAGGTCCATTTTATACTCCCAAATGAGTTCCTAGCCGTTGGAGACCGTTGGGATTGAATTGGAGCCGTTAAAGCCTCTATTTCCCGCAACTAATGCAGTTTATAGTTGTCCGTATCAATACACGGGTTACCCGTATCGATACGTCCTTCTTGAAATCTAGTTGTTAAGCTCTTAGCTGCCTAACCGTATTGGTACGCGTGTACCTGTATCGGTACAACTACTAGCCATTGCACTTAGTCTTGCTAACCGTATCGAAACACCTTGGTCTGTTTGCTAACCGTATCGGTATGCCTTGGTTTGTTTGGCAAACTGTATCGGTACGGGTTGGTCTGTTTTGGTACGCTCTTCAATTTGAAAGATCATTGGGAAATAGCCGTTGGGGGTAGTTAAACTGGGATCGATACGTATGTATGCGTATCGGTACGACCCTATCTGTATCAGTACGCCTAGGGGTGTATCGGTACAATTTTTGATTCTTGAAAATCACTATAGTTGAAACCCTTGGATCATATCGATACGGGTATACCGTATTGGTACACCTGTGTTGAAAATGTTAGTTTAGCTACTTTAAAACATTTCCAAAACCTCTCAAAAACTTCTCAAACTTATTTTCAAGTTGTTTGGACTTAAAACCATTTTTGAAATCTTTTCAAATTAGTCCAAAACTATTTTTCAGTTATTATATCAAAACATAAATCCTAACAATCTCCCCCTTTTGGATATAATAAAACCAACTTGAAAAATTGTTTTTGAGATTCTCCCCTTAGTAAAAATATGATTTGAATAAGAGATTTAATGATGAAAATCTTATAAGCTCCCCCTTATTCATTTGAAAATTCAAATATTCAAAACATTCTCCCCTTTTTGTTATATCAAAAATGGTTCAAACCGAAGTTTGAAAACATTAAAGTTCATAACAATGAAGAGTTTCAAATGAAATTTTTTTGACACAAATAAGTTTTGTTTTAAAATTTGGCTCCCCCTTACTCAAGCATCATTCAATTGTTAGTCCAACATATATGATAAACTAGTTGAATTAAACATAAATACATCAAATAAAAACAACTAAAAAAATCAACTATTTTTTACCACACTTGAACCAAAGGGAGGACGTGAAGCCTTCCTTCCTCAAGTGTTCTTCCTTTTGTGCATAGAGCTCCCCCTTAATTTTATCACATGTTGATCAAAGCTCCATCACACCTACAAAAAGACAATCATTTGATTTTTTGTATCCAAATTGCTTTGGATCCATAGGCATTTGTAGCACATAATTTAGTCCCCTTAGGAATCCATTTTTCAATTCCATCCTTTTTAGTTGAAGTAATTAGTCCTTTTGGGACCCAAATACTTCTAAAACATTTTCCTTTGATAAATCTAGGGGCACTAGATTGTCTTTGATAAAAAATTGATTTTCCTAAATTGTTTCTTCTTTTCAAGCTATTTGAAAATCAAATATTTTTCTTTCTTAAGATCAACTATTTCAATTTGATGATCTTTTTCTTTCTTTTGAAGCAAATTTTGTAAATTCAAAACTTTAAGTTCAAAGTACTTTAATTTTGCTTCAAATTCCAAAATGGTTTTCACAAGCAAATCATTTTCATTTTTCAATTTTGAAATCAACTTTTTGTTCTTAGAAAATGAGGCTTTAAACTCAAAAACCAATTGGTCATAAGCATCTTGCAACTCATCAAATGTATATGAATTTGAATTAGAACAAGATGAGTTAGAAGTTACCTCCTCCTCTTGAAGGGCCATCATGCATAGGTGGGCATCTCATCTTCATTGGTGGAGTCTTCACCACTCCATGTAGCCACATATGCTCTCTTTGATTATGATCCCTTCGTGTTGAAGCGAGGGCAATCAAATTTGGTGTGCCTTGTCTTCTTGCATTTCGAGCACTTGGAGGAATCCACCATCTTCTTCTTCGATTCATGCTTGGATTCATCTTTGTTGCTCTTCATGAATCGGGCCAATTCCTTGAAGAGATAGACCATCTCTTCATCTTCACTTTCCTCCTCACTTGATTCTTCTCGATCGCTTTTGGAGGATTCAAGAACAATGGCATTCACATTAATGCCTAGCTCCATGATTTTCTTCTTCCCCGTCTTCTTTATCTCTTCCTTTTTCTTCTCCTCTTCTTTTCTTTTCTTCATGATTTCATGAGTGAGAAGAGACCCCATGAGCTCATCTAGCTTTAGAACTTTGAGATTTTTGGCTTCGATGATGACGGTCTTCTTTGAGTCCCATGACTCAGGAATAGAGTAGATAAGCTTTCGGACAAGATTTTCTTCCGGAATGATTTCTCCATAGCCTTTGAGTCCATTGGTGATGGTGGAGAATCTATCAAACATTTTTGTAATGTCCTCTTCTGGTTCCATCTTGAAGTTCTCATACTCAAGGTTGAGAAGGTCAATTTTGGTCTCATTTACTTCATTTGTTCCCTCGAACATGACTTCAAGCTTGTCCCAAACTTCCTCTGCATCCTTATAAGAATACATCTTCTCATAGATATTGGGGCTAAATGCACAAAAGAGAATGTGCAAAGCCTTGCAATTTAGCTCCATCTTCTTGCAATCATCCGTATTCCATTCCGCCTTGCATCTTTGTGGTACATATGGGCCATCTTCAATAATGTCCCAAAGCTTGTAATCTTTGGCCTTTATGAAGAACATCATTCTAGTCTTCCAATAGGCATAGTTGGTCCCGTCAAAGAAAGATGGCTTGTCGATGGATTGCGCCATTTATCTCTGGTTGACTTGTTAGTTGATCGAGCTTCCAGATTGTCTCAATAGGTTGTTAGACCTTCTTGATTGAGCCTCGCCCTGATAGCAATTGTTGGGCTCGAATTCCTTCAACCGAAATGTTTTCCAAGTGGTGGAGAAGACGATTTTGGGGTGTATGTGGTGGAAGCAAAAATATAGACAAATTGACACAAGGATTTATAGTGGTTCAAGCTTCTAACAAGCTTTATATCCACTACCTTAGCTCCCACTAAGGATTTCCCAAATCCACTAAGAATTTCTTCCCCTTTTACAAGGTTTAGGAGGAAACCTTTACAATCCTAGACCCAATTACCAAGTCTAGCATCCAAAGCTTACAACCCAAGCTTTCGGAATCCTCTCAAACAAAGAAATAAGGCAAACAAAGAATCCTCTTAACAAGGTAGATGTTTGCACTCTTTTAAGCACTCTCCCAAACCTAAAACACTTGAGCAAATATAACAATTAAAGCTCACAAGTGTTGTCTATAAAAAGAATGTGTATTTAAAACCCTAAGACAATTTTGGCATCATAATGTTGTTGACAATAAGATCATTAGTTGTTGTTGAAGCTTGAAGGTCCCTTTTATACTCCCAAATGAGTTCCTAACCGTTGGAGACCGTTGGGATTGAATTGGAGCCGTTGGAGCCTCCATTTCCAGCAATTAATGCAGTTCTATAGCTGTCCGTATCGATACATGGGTTACCCGTATAGATTCGCGCTTCTTTAAAACTAGCCGTTAAACTCTTATCTGCCTAATCGTATCGGTACGCGTGTACCTGTATCGGTACAGCTACTAGCCGTTGCGCTCAGCCTTGCTAACCATAACGAAACACATTGGTCTATTTGCTAACCATATCGGTACACCTTGGTTTGTTTGGCAAACTGTATCGGTACGGGTTGGTATGTTTAGGTACACTCTGCAATTTGAAAGATCATTGGGAAATAGCCGTTGGGGGTAGTTAAACTGGGATCGATACGCATGTATGCGTATCGGTATGACCCTATCCGTATCGGTATGCCTAGGGTCATATCGTTACAGTTTTTTGGTTTTAGAAAATCACTATAGTTGAAACCCTTGGACCGTATCGATACGGGGCATACCGTATTGGTACGCCTGTGTTGAAAACGTTAGTTTAGCTACTTTAAAACATTTAAAACATTTTCAAAACCTCTAAAAACTTCTCAAACTTATTTTCAAGTTGTTTGGACTTAAAATCATTTTTGAAATCTTTTCAAATTAGTCCAAAACTATTTTTTAGTTATTATATCAAAACATAAATCCTAACAAAGTTATTCATGGAAAGTTATGTTGGAATTTGAATTATGGCAGTAAGTTTTAAAATTCACCATAAATTCTACAAAAATAATTAGAAAGTGATCCTTATATCATTGTATTTGTGGTTCAGTTTAGTTTCTTTTAAAACAAACGGTGACTGATTTGGATTTGTATATCAAAAATATGAATTTTTAAGTGATGAAAGGTCATAAAACAGAGTATCAATCTGCTCCGAAATTCAGCATTATAATTGACTTTGAAAATTCGTCATAAATCGTACGAGTTGAATTTGGGTTATTAAATTATATGGTTGAAAATCTTATAGAATCTAGTTTCTTTTAGAACAAATGGAATCGAATTCCGAGCGGTAGATTATTTTATAGAAATAAATCTTTAAAGGTAGCGCAAGCTGTCAGAAAATGGAATTTGAAACATTTTGTATTTAAATGTTAGTCAGCAAGCTCAGAATAGTTAATGGAAGGTCAAATTGGTCACTAAGGACCATAATGAGTTTGTGAACAATACAAGGAAGAAAGGAAAAATATTTGGAAAATTTTATATTCAAATGATTATATTAGACAACATGTTTAAGGTATTGTTAGATTTGAATCTAACAAATATTTTTATTGTATTCACGTGATTAATGAAGTCAAATCAATCAAAGAAGGTTCTAGGTAATATGAAAGAAAAGATCAAACTAGGACTTAGTGAGACATTGTGTTAAGTGGCCAAGGTGAGTGCAATTGCATACATATCATAATACATTGATATTTTATACATTATTGGGATGGCTTGCGATGAGCCTACCTGAATATTTATTGTCATTATATTTATGTCATTGAGCATATGATTGACAAAATATAAATATGTCAAGATTTGGAATATAAAATGCATTGATCATTTGATTACTTACATAGGTAAGTTTGAAATGTTATTTTGGGTATGAACTACCCAATGTTGATATATATTGATATACATTTCCATGGATGAAATATTTGATGATATAAAACCCAAGTATGATATAGAGATTCAAAGGTATAGTTGGCTAGCCATAGAGTCATAAACATTTGTATAAATATTCTAAGAACTCCGGTGCAATATTCAATATACTCAAGGAAGGTTGGGTATACAGAAGTACTTCAGTACATATTAAAGCACTTCGGTGCAAAATTCATATATACTCAAGGAAGGTTGGGTATACGGGGACGACTCATGTACTTATCTTCTCTTATTTTAATACTTTGGGCTAAATAAATTTAAAAACAAGATGGTAAGCTTGAGATCTTGTTGATACAAATGGCAACGGTATTGGTAAGAATTAAACTTACTACTCTGATGTATGTTAGTACATGCAATGTTACTTATATTAACATGCATGGAAATGGTAAGTAAGTTAAGCTTGAAAGCTTAACATTAATGGTAAGTATTGATATGGTGTTAATGGAATTGAACAAGCATATTCATTAGCTTGCATCATGGTATATATATTCATGCAGTGATGCGTAGATGATATATTATGACAAATGAACAAGCATGAAAGTCTTATGACATTAGCATGTAGTAAATCATTACTAATGCAATGTGAAAGTTGATACATTGGCATATATATCATGTTATATAAACATAGCCATGAAGTTGAATAAAGTTTAAATTATTGTTATTAACTTCCTTTATTGCCTTACTAAGTTCGTACTTAGCGTGTGTGTGATTGTGCACACGTAGGTAAATCAAGATGAGAGTGGGAAGAACATTGCATCAATATTGGAAAGTTCAACATGTAATCACAGTAATGACATCCTAATTAAGGTTTGATTATTATAGTGGCATGTATACTTTTACTAAACCTATTTGAGTTGTGATTGGCCTTTAAAGTTCGTTATGGTTTCATGATAATTGGCGTTTCTAGAAAGATTCAAAGTTAAGAGTAATCTCAGGTGATGAGTTGCATGCTAAGATAATTGAGAGCATGTATGTTTTATGATAGTCAATTGTTCCCTATAAGCATACATAATATCTGAAGACATTTGGGAATTGAAATAGGATGAATTAGAAATATAAAAATGCAAGAATGTGCATTTTGGGACAGGGTGTACCAATACTCAAGATTTGGGTTCAGAATTATTAAAACTTGAATTTTGTTTCAAATATCATTAATATTTAAGGATAGTAAAGTTGTGACATTCCTGACTCGTGTTCATCGTACGGATACGAAAAGGGGGTGTTACACCATGTCAGTACCTTAAATTGATAAAAAAGAATCAGTCGAGTTAATATTATTCATATGGATAGTTGATTAAGAAATATTAAGAGAAATTATATCCAATAAAGATTTCGGGTAATTATCGATATATTTGGACCGAGTCAAAATTTTAAGTTTGATTTCATAAATATGGATCATTTTATTTGATAATATTATTTATTTTTCATATATGGAAATAAGGAACTTTTAGAATTTATTTGATAGCTCGGTGAAGGGGAAATCGTAGTAGAAGTAGTAAGTGAATATCGGGAAATCTTATTGAATCAAAATTTTAGAGGCTGTTCCATAAGTCACGAAAAATTCACAAAATATTATTTTATGAATAAATTATTAATTTGTTGATTGTGATCTAACTAGAATAGTTAGGTTTTTACAAAATGGAAAAATTATTGATTTAAGTGAATAGTTTTGCTAATTTTGTAATTTGGTCACAATGGCAATTTTGAAATATTTTGAAAGTTCCATGGGCTATATGGTAATTTCCCATATGAAAACATTACTCTAGTTTGGTAAGATTTGAATGGAATTTGGCTGGAATTGAACTAGAATGACAACTTGTAAATTATGATTCAGTTGGAGGTTAATTTTGGAATAAGGATTAAATTGAATAAAAAAATTCAATTTATCAATACATGTGGCATAAATTAATAAAAGATAAACAAACATATTTTCATCTTTTCTCCCTCATTTCAAAAACACCATGGGAGAAAGGGAAAATTTACAAAATTTTCCTATGCAATTTTGAAGGCTCCCGAACAAGGTTCAAGTATGTTTTTGGTAGAAAGTTGATATATTTTCAATTCTCCTTCATTCGATAGTAATTTTATCAAGAGTTATGAAGATTTGATTATGTTCTTGAAGAGAGAGAAAATAGGGTTTCATGTTCCATGTTTAGATTGAAGCTTGATTTATGCAAATCTAGTGTTGTAAAGATGAAATCAAGCTTAAATTGTGATTAATTTCATGTTTAAGGTTAAAAACCCTAACCCTAGAATTTGGGATTTTATTTAGGGTTTTGAAATTGATTATGAAAAGGAAAGATTGATGATATTAGAAGCTTGATTTTGATGTTAGAATGAAAAATCCTCAACTAGTCCTTTAAGTGACCATTTCGGCATACATGAGGAAATTTGGAGAAATGTTGTGAAAATTATCCTAGTGATGGATTTGAAGAGATTATGAACTTAGAAGCTTGATTATGGATTTTGGAATAAAATAAAGTCCTTGAAAAGTTTAGACACCCAATCCGGCTTGAAGGAAGAAATTGGGGTTTTAAGTGTTAATTCTTGGAAATGAAGAATATATGTTGGAAAAAAATTTAATTTTAACATGTTAGAATGTTGTTTGGATGAAAAATGAGCCTAGAGAAGCTAAGTGACCAATTCGGCCACATGGAAGAATAATGGGAAAATTTTATGAAAATTATGATTATGAGATTTTATGATTCGAATATGTTGTATGAAGTTAGAATTGAAATTAGAATCTAAGGGACTAAATTGAAAATAAAGGAAATGGCAAGGGACCATTTCAACAGCCCTAGTTAGTTCAAGGGCCAATTTAGTTTGGGTCTAAAAGTTGGGGAAAAATGTGAGAAAAATTATAGAAATGTTGGATTAATTATTCGATACAAGTTTGCAAGTTTATGTGTAAAATTAGTGACTAAAATGCCACTTTGGTAAAAGTTAGTGGATGAAGGGTATTGAATAAAAGTTAGTGAAAAATGATGGAATTATTGAATAACTGTGATTTGAGCTTGAATAAATTGTAAAATGTGCAAAATGGTCACTAGGGACCATAATGAACAATTCGGCTTTATTAAAGGAAAAAGTGAAAAATTTTGGAAATATTTTATATTCGGATAATTATACCAGTATAGTATAGTTAAGCAATGTTAGATTAAAAAATCTAACATGAATATTGTTATGTATGTTCAAATGGTACTGTACAGCTATTAACGAGGCTAAGGGTACCAGATCAAAGAAAAGCGAGGAAAAAGTATTGAAATAGCTTAGTGAGGCTAATATCATGCATGGCCCAGGTGAGTGCATTTTTACTTATTTATTATATATGTGATTTGAGTGATTGCATTATATGTATTTATGACATGTTGATAAATAGGACAACTTGCGATGAACCGACATTGGTATAAATAAAAATGTATGATGGCTTATTTATGCAAATATCATGAAATATTAAATGGCATATTGATACAATGATTGTAGCATAATGATTTACTCAAGGTAAATCGAATTTTAGATATTTGGAAATGAACTGTCCATTAATGAATTATGGATAATAGTATTGAAGGATTGGATATTAAATATGAAAATATTATATTGTTATGCCCAAGTACTAGTGTGAGAGTCTTTGGTATAATTGGATATCCATAGAGTTATAGCAGCTGCAATCTAGCACTACGGTATGATCCAAACTCTTCGGTGTTGATAACAGATGCTACGACATTGTAGTCACTTCGATGATGATTATACACTACAGTGTCGACTAGCACAAAAAGATGCTATAATGAGGAGCAAAGGGCATCCTCGAGTACGTACTCACCATCAGACGCTACGACATTGCAAACACGACAATGTCGTTATGATGACTCGTACACCATAGGTTCACATGATAATCCTTGGTATAGTTGGATATCCATAGGATCTTAGCAGCGGCGTCTTAGCACTACAGTGCGTTTCAGTCACTTCGGTGTTGACTTAGATGCTACGGTGTTGTTCAGACACTTCGGTGTTGTTAGCACAAAAAGTGCAATAATAAGGAGAAAAAAGCGTCCTTGATTATGAGGAGAAAAGAGCATCCTCGAGTATGTACTCATCTCAGTCGCTTCGGCGATGTAGACGCTACGACGTCGTAGACACTACGGTGTCGTGATGACTCGCGTACTATGGCATCACATGATTTTGTACTTTGGGCTATAAAACTTGAAATGTATTTATGCAGGTAGTTAAGCTAAAAAGCTTATCGTACACAAGACAGGTAAGACGGATCGAATCCTATGATTTGAATATTATATTGGTTTAATGAACTATACATGTAAGGTAGTTCTATGCATGATAAAATGTTATCAACTGCAATTGGAAATCGCTTGTCATTTTGTAGGAAACTGTATTGCACTGTTATATGATTAGATATTTACTTTGGGCTATAAGATTTTATAGTATAGTACATGACTTTACAGTACAGAATTATTGCAGTACAAATTTCTTACATGATTGTTCCTGCATTAAAGATTAATAATCATTGTTTACATTGTTGTGATTATGCCACACTAAGTTATACTTAGTGTATGTTTTGTATCACACGTAGGTACCTTGGACCAGATAACAGAGGAGGAGCTGCACATCGTTGGATCATGTTAGCCTGCATTATTAGTAATTATCGCTACATCCTAGTCTAGTGGGGCATGTATAGATATTAAATAAGTAGCTATTTTGTATGATCTAGAAACATGATTTAATTTGAGAAATTAAGAATATTATAAAAGATGTTGCAAACGATTTTTAAACTTAGTTAGTTGTTTATCGCGTAGCGATTTTAAAATCAAGAAAGGTTCTAGGCAGCTCACATAGTTTTCACCCTAAATTATATTTTAATTTTAATAACTGCTTAAAGTATATTATAAACCAATTTAGGATCGAAACTAGGTGACTCTAGATAGATTTGTAATTTAATAGAAACCAAGAAAAGGCCAACCACTGGACTAGCTAAGTAAGAATAGTATAAAAAAATTTACAAGTCTGAAAATCAGTGTAAATCAGTTAGTAACATCTTTAATGTGTATTCAAATATCGAATATACGTTGAGGGTGTTACATTTAGTGGTATCAGAGCAAAGGTTTAGCCGATTCTAGAGGGTAAACTGAGTCCAATATGATTTTGCTAAAGTGTACATGCCCCTAGGATGTGATGTTACTGATGTATGAATAAGACTCAAATGGCTATAAGAAAAATAAGATACTGTTAGATTTTGTCAGTTGACGAAATTTGAGGGTTAAGAAAAGACCCATAGTGGATACAACATAGTGAAATAAATATGGCAGTTAACTTTGATCCAAGATGAGTTATCTGTATAATAGAGAACTGGTACAATAATTATAAGATGTTAGTCTCTAACATCTATATTTGCAATTACGCTTATAATAGTATAAGTTATAAGAAATTTAGAGAGTAAGGGCTCATACACATATTTCAAGGTAAAAGGGTAGTCATAGGATGATAAGCTTATGATTAATGGAATTATGATTGTTATTAATAATTAAAGATAGTCAGATATGAAAAGCTAGAAAAAGAAGAAGTATTCTTATTCTAGAAATACATATTTGTTAAATGGCTAAACATGAAATTGTTGGAAATTACTACAGATGTAATCTGACAGACTACTTAAGATAAGCTAAAGGCTGAAAATATGAAAATTTAGAGTATGATGGGAATAAGTTAAGAGATGAAGAATGCCTTGAAAAGAGAAAGCAAGTTGAATCTAGAGAAGCCTAAGATTATGAAAACAAATCTGATGGATTGCTATTAAGGAAAAGTTTATAATGATGAAATGAAGAAAGAAATTTTAAATAGAAGGATAATTCGTTGGACTATTCTGATCTTTGAAGATAAGTTACGAGCCTATATTATTGAAAATACAAGATTGTGGGAAAGGATTGAAATGTTCAGAATAATCCAAAAGTGGATGGAGTTGATTTGACTTGAGAAATAGAAGACAAAGTGAGGATTCTTTAAAATAATCCTAAAGCAGCTGCAGATCGACAATAGGCATATGCGGATAAAAAAGAAAAAGAATATTGAGTTTAAATTCAGAAACAAGGTATGTATGAAAGTTTCACCTTGAAAAAAAGTACTATACTTTGGTCAAAAGGAAAACTTGGTCTTAGATTCATTGGACCGTATGAGACTCTTAAAAGAGATGGACAAATGACTTATTAATTGACTTTACCTTCGAAGGCGAGCAAGACTCACGATATATTTCACGTGAATTTGCTTCAAAGTTATCGATTAGATCCTTTTTACATTATAATCCCAAAGGAAGTGAATTACAACCCAATATTTGACATATGAAGAAGAACCGATGAAAATCTTAGCATATGGAATAGAAGGTTCCCAATAATGTTAACGAGGATTGTAGTTTCTTGAGACTTGCTGGATACTATAGAAGGTTTGTGAACAACTTTACGATGATAGCTGCTCAACTTACAAAGCTATTGAGAAAAAATGTTCCATTCGTATGGACTGAGAAGTGTCAAGAAAGCTTTGATCAGTCAAAGAAAATTTTAACAGAAGCTTCAACTTTGGTACAATTAGAGTCATAAAAAGAGTTTACTCTATACTGTAACGTATCCTAGAATGGAATAGGGTGTGTGTTGATGCAAGATGGGAAGGTGATCACATATGCTTCTCGACAACTAAATCCACATGAAAGGAATTATCCGACTCATGATCTGGATCTTGTGGCTATAGTTTTTACTCTGGAAGTGTGGCAACATTATCTCTATGGTGAACGCTACCACGTGTATACTAATCATAAGAGTTTAAAATATTCGATGACACAGAAAGGGTTGAATCTACGGCAAAAAGATGAAGACTATATAACAAAGGTGAAACAAGTGGAGTGCCAATATCTATATTATCGGATCGAAATCCAAAGTTCACATCAAGATTTTGGGAAATGTACTACACAGAGCTTTGGGGACACGACTGAACTTCAATACTGTGTTTCATCTGCAAATAGATGACCAATCTGAAAGAATAATTCGAATAGTAAAAGATATGCTAAGAGCTTGCATGATTGAGTTTGAGGGATCATGGGAAAAGTATTTACCACTAGCAGAATTTGCCTACGATAATAGTTATCAGACAAGTATATAGATGGCACCCTATAAAACCCTCTATGGTCGAAAGTGCAAACCGCCATTAAATTGGTTTGAGTTATATGATTGCAAGATGATTAAGCCAGATTTGTTGTAAGAAATGGAAGAAAATAATATGTTTCGGGCACAAAGGAAAACTAAACCCCAGGTGTATTGAACCTTATGAAATCCTAAATAAAGTTGGCCCTGTAGGTGTATCAACTAGCTCTTCCACCGGAAATGAGTAAATCCATAATGTTTTCTAGGTCTCAATGCTCTGAAGATACATATCGAATCCTTCACACGTGATTATACTGAAGGAGATAGATTTGCAATCAAATTTGACTTCCGAAGAGAAACCAGTAAAGATACTATCTTATGGTGTCAAAGAATTAAGGAACAAGCAGATACCGTTGGTGAAGATTATTTGGCACAACAACCAAGTTGAAGAGGTGTAATAACCCATTTTAACCCAACTCAACCAAACCGACCCGGATCCAAACTTTAAACCGACCCGGCCCGAAACCAAAAAACCCTATCCCTAAATATGGACCCAGCTGCCACCGCCGCCCACTGCAGCCGCCGCCACATCTCCGGTGACCACCGAATCTCAATCAACTAAAACCCTAAATTATCCCTAAATTAAGTCCTTAAAATCCCTAAATTTACCATCCTAGAATTAATTAAACTTCTACTCAACAACCCTAAACCAAATCTGTCAAGCCATACCTTCACCCATACCCCTGCCAAATCAACCACCATACCCATATACCCTAAAATCCGACTGCCATCAGAGATTTAGAGCAATAAAAAATAGGGTTGTCAGTTTGTAATTTTGGGTGATATAACCCTGAAAATCTGTAGAAAATAGGGGATTCGAAAAAAAAGAGAACTTAGGGGATTTTTTGGAGAGAAAAATAGAGAGTTTTAAGGGGTCTCTTGAGAACTGAAAAATAGGGAACGGGAGTATTTTCAGATCAGAAAAAATTGTAGAGTATTTTCAGATCAGAAAAAATTGTAAGTTTTTGGATGAAATAAAAATTCCAAAGCCAAAATCTTGTTCTTTTACCCACTTGAAATTGGAGTTTTTTTATTAAACTTAGATTTTTTAATTTTCGAATCAAAATTTTAAGATCTTACAAAAAGGGGAAAGAAGGGATTTAAGGTGTACCTGTTACTCTCCCTTGTCGTGTTGCACCGCCACATGTTCTCCATGAGGCCGCGAGGCCGGTGAATGGCGTGGAGCAGGGAGCGGCCGTCGTTGGTCTAAGGTCGAGAGAAGGAGAGAAAGTGAGGGCTGGGAGAATTGTTTAGGGTTTTAATCCATTCGAAAATAAAAATAAAACCAACCCTGAATTGAACCCGATTGAAAGGAGCCTATAATGGGTGATGATCGGGGGCCTTGCTACTCTTAGTAGAGGAGAGCAAGGACAATTTGGGTACCTCTTAGCACTAAAACTGCATATAGTGAGCCGTAGGAGCCAACCTTTTAGAGCCATGTGAAACTTTGCCCGATTAGTGGTCACCCTATTTAGGCTTTGGTGCCTTATTTCTTGTTTATGTACAGTTTTTTACTATATTTATCATTTGGTTTTTTTAATCATTTCATTCTGTACTAATTCATTTCTTTTTTTTTCACATTGATTTCATCTGCATCACTGCACAACATCATCACAATCTTAATTTTGCATTGCATCGATTTAGGACACATTTTGCATGCATTCATTTTCAGAAAAATAAAACTGATCCTCGGGATGCCCTGTGGCAGCAATACTGGGAAAGACAAAAGACCAGTCAATTCAACACCCCTCAGAAAAAGAAAAGAACGAACATAGAAGTTTCAAATTTGCTACAAGAGCAGTTTCAGACGACAACATAGAACGAACAAAATGTTGGGGCATGCACCCTGATGAAATATTCAAAGAAAGGTAATCGAACCCAAGAAGAGGTTGGGGCACCACCACACAAAGGACCAAGATCCCGACATGACTAGTCGAGAGTCAAGGGCATCCCATTGAGGGCCAAAAAAATCATATCACATTCATGCATTTAGATTGCATTCATCTTGGATTAGACCATTTTTGCATACGTCATACATTTAGATTAAGTGCATACACCGAAGTCACCATGAATTTATGATAGACACATGCATTTAGGCATAAAAATCATTCATGCATTCTTGCTTGTACATAACAGGTCTACGGAAAAGACTGAGTACCCTCAACATGGGGGCAATGACAAGAGGGCCAACCTTAGTCTTGAAGGAGGCCAAACACGAAGAAGATGCTGAAACACCTAAAATAAAAGGTATAAGTGACAAGTTTTTGAACAGTTACTAATAAATGTTTTTCTCCATTTCAGGATCTCATTCCTCCGACGATAGTGTGGTGGACGCCAACATTTTCCTGACTATCACTTCTGCCAACAGAAATTCATTCCAGATCTTACCCTCTGCCGATAAAGAAGCAGAGCAAATTTTTCAGACATTATCTCGCTGCCAATAGCACAACAATCCCACATCTTGCAAATCATGCGCTAACTTAATCTAGATCTTGCCTCCGTCGGTGGTGTTTCAGATCAGATTTTCCATCCAGACCCTACCTCTCCGTCGGTGGTGTAGCGGGTCTCACTTTTTGCTGATCTAGTCTCTTCGGCAGTAGTGTAGCAGATCAAATCCTATCCAGATCTTGCCTCCGTCGGTGGTGTTGCAGATCAAATTTTCCATTTGGCCCTACCTCTCCGTCGGTGGTGTAGATCTAGTCTCTTCGTCAGTGGTGTGACAGATCAAATCCTCTCCAGGTCTTGCCTCTTCGACGGTGTTGCAGCTAGACCTAAATTTTACTCAAATTTACCTTTTTATTATAGTTGTAGCTAAAAAAAATCAATCAAAAAATTCAAAAAAAGAGAAAAAAATAAAAAGAAAGAGAAACAGAGAAAAAAGAGAAAAAAAGAAACAAAAAAGAAAAAACAAAGAAAAAACAAAGAAAAAAGAAAAAAGAAAAAAGAAAAAAAAGAAAAAAAAATCAAAATGAGCTTTCAACCAAATTTCGATCATGCCTCTTCGTTAGAGTCGTAACTTGGTCACAAAAAAAGAAGAAAACCATATGATCCTGCCTCATCGTCGGAGTCATAGCTGGATCAAATCTTTAGACCTTGCCTCCTCGTCGGTGTTGTAGCTTGGTCAAATCTAACTTTAGGTTCTGCCTCTTTGTCGATGTTGTAGCAGAACCTAACTCACTAACTTTCGGTCTTGGCTCTTCGTCGGTGTTGTAGCTAGACCAAATCCACTAACTCTTGATCTCGCCTCTTCGTCGGTGTTGTAGCTTGATTAACATTACTAACTTTAGACCATGCCTCATCGTCGGTGTTGTAGCTTGGTCAAAATTTACTAACTTTCTAGTTGTATCAATGTTGTATCTTAAAAAAGGAAAAAAAAAAAAAAGAAAAAAAAGAAAGAAAAAAAAAAAAAAAAAAAAAAAAAAAGAAAAAAAAAAATGAAAAATGAAAAATGAAAAATGAAAAATGAAAAATGAAAAATGAAAAATGAAGAGAAAGAAAAAAGAAAGAAAATCAAAAAAATAAGAATCAAAAGAGCATTCAATCCTTCGATCCTGCATCTTCGTCAGAGTTTTAGCTGGATCAAAAATCAGAACTCTCATCCACCGATCCTGCCTCTTTGTCAGAGTTGTAGCTGGATCAAATCTTCAGACCATGGCTCTTCGCCGGTGTTGTAGCTTGGTCAAATCTAAATTCCGGTTCTGCCTCCTCGTCGATGTTGTAGCTGAACCAAATCTACTAAATTCCGATCATGCCTCTTCGTCTGACTCGTAGCTTGGTCACAAAAAAAGAAGAAAACCATATGATCTTGCCTCTTCGTCGGAGTCATAGCTGGATCAAATCTTTAAACCTTGCCTCCTCGTCGGTGTTGTAGCTTGGTCAAATCTAACTTTAGGTTATGCCTCTTCATCGGTGTTGTAGCTGAATCTAACTCACTAACTTCCGGTCTTGCCTCTTCGTCGGTGTTGTAGCTAGACCAAATCCACTAACTCTTGATCCTGCCTCTTCGCTAGTGTTGTAGCTTGATCAACATTACTAACTTTAGACCATGCCTCCTCGTCAGTGTTGTAGCTTGGTCAAAATTTACTAACTTTCTAGTTGTATCAAAAATGGAAAAAAAAAAAAAAAAAAAAAAAAAAAAAAAAAAAAAAAAAAAAAAGAAAAAGAAAAGAAAAAAAGAAAAAAAAAAAAAAAAAAAAAAAAAAAAAAGAAAAAAAAAAAAAAAAATCAAAAAAAAATAAAAAAAATGAGCTTTCAACCAAATTTCGATCATGCCTCTTCGTTAGTGTTGAGAGTCGTAGCTTGATCACACAAAAAGAACAACTATCCGATCCCGCCTCTTCGTCGAGTTGTAGCTGGATCAAATCCCCTGCCTTGCCTCTTTGTCGGTGTTGTAGCTTGGTCAAATCTAACATTCGATTTTCGCCTCTTCATTCGGTGTTGTAGCTGAACCTATTTTACTAACTTTCGGTCTTGCCTCTTCGTCGCTGTTGTAGCTAGACCAAATTCACTAACTCTTGATCCTGCCTCTTCATCGGTGTTGCAGTTGGATCAACATTACTAACTTTAGACCATGCCTCTTCGTCGGTGTTGTAGCTTGGTCAAAATTCACCAACTTTCAAGTTTTATTAATGTTGTAAGGAAAAATTCAAAAAAAAAAAAAAAAAAAGAAGAAAAATATGAAAAAAGAAACAAAAGCAGAAAAAAGCAAAAGAAAAAAGAAAAAAAGGGAAAAAGTTGTCAGTTTTCTGATCTTGTCTCTTCGTTAGAGTTGTAGCTGGATCAAACATCAGAACTTCCATCCATCGGTCTTGCCTCCTTTTCAGTGTTGCAGCTGGATCGAATTTTGTAGACCATGCCTCTTTGTCAGTGTTGCAGCTGGGTCGAACTCTCTTTAGGTAGTAGCTTAGTATCAATAATGTAGCAAGTTGGACTCAATTTGCTTCCCCAACAAACAACCCCCTATTTTGAAGATTTTGCTTCCCAAGAGTGACAAGGTAGATCAACCAAGAAAAGAAAGAAGACATGCATCAAAGAGAAAGAAGATCTACCGAAGAAAGAAGACATGTATCAAGAGGAAAGAAGCGAAGCCGGACAAGACCAAACAGGATATTTTTAGTCTTTGCTCTATTGCTGTTAAACAACAATGAGTAAAGAGGGACAACTGTAATAACCCGTTTTAACCCAACTCAACCAAACCGACCCGGATCCAAACTTTAACCCGACTCAGCCTGGAACCAAAAAACCCTAACCCTAAAGATGGACCCAGTTGCCGCCCGCCGCCCCCTCCGCCCGCCGCCACATCTCCTGTGACCACCGAATCTCAATCAACCAAAACCCTAAATTATCCCTAAATTAAGTCCCTAAAATCCCTAAATTTACCATCCTAGAATTAATTAAACTCCTACTCAACAACCCTAAACCAAATCTGTCAAGCCATACCTTCACCCATACCCCTGCCAAATCAACCACCATACCCATATCCCCTAAAATTTGGCTGCCATCAGAGATTTAGAGCAATAAAAAATAGGGTTGTCAATTTGTAATTTTGGGTGATATAAACCTAAAAATCTGTAGAAAAGGGAAATTCAAAAAAAAAAACAGAGAGAACTTAGGGGATTTTTGGAGAGAAAAATAAAGAGTTTTAAGGGTCTCTTGAGATCTGAAAAATAGGGAACAAGAGGATTTTTAGATCAGAAAAAATTGTATGTTTTTGGATGAAATAAAAATTCCAAAGCCAAAATCTTGTTCTTTTACCCACTTGAAATCGGAGTTTTTTTATTAAACTTAGATTTTTTTAATTTTCGAATCAAAATTTTAAGATCTTACAAAAGGGGGAAAGAAGGGATTCGAGGTGTACCTGTTACTCTCCCTTGTCGTGTTGCACCGCCACATGTTCTCCGTGAGACCGGTGAACGGCGTGGAGCAGGGAGCGGCCGCCGTTGGTCTAAGGTCGAGAGAAGGAGAGAAAGTGAGGGCTGGGAGAATTGTTTAGGGTTTTAATCCATTCAAAAATAAAAATAAAACCAACCCTTATTTCAACCAACTTTAAACAAAACGACACCGTATTGGTACTCTAAACCCGCGGTGACCCGACCCGAGGGGAGGATCCACGTTTTTAGGTTAAGGGTATAATTAAAGATATGGTCCCTTCCCTTCTTCCCCATTTTCATTTTGATTATGGTATAATTATGTTTTTAGTCCATCAGTTTTCACGCGTGTCTAATATCGTCATTGTTTTGGCTTTTAATTTCTGTTTTATTTCAATTTGGTCACCTGTTTATTTAATCTTCAGTCCCTTATTTGTTGTCATTTATAGTTATGCCCATGCATGTTGCATTTGTTTCATTTCATTCCTTGTTGTCTTTGTTTTTGCCATGTAAATTATTAATTTGTGCATTTTAGCCCTTAACATCTAGTTTCATGATATATTTTATATTGTTCCATGCATTTTAATATGATCCATGCATTCATATTAGCATTATTACTATTATTATTATTATTATTATTATTATTATATTTTAAGTTAGATTAATATTCATGCATATTCTAGAGTAGTGTTTTCTTTTTATGTTAGGATGTATTTTTATGTGTTAGATTAATGTTTATGTATGTTGGAATAGTAGGTTATTATGTTAGTATTTATTTATATTTTTATCGTATTGTATTTATTTTTGGTTGCCATGCTTTTTAAGTTTGCATAGCGGATATATATTTTGTCAATGCGGTGCCCTTTTATCCGAGCGTAAATGGAGCCAGTATCAGGCGTAGTGATAGTGGTTGGGCGTTTACTCTCGGATAACGGGGTCCTTAAAATCTACTCACATTTATAACCAAATTTTAATTTAATCGTTATTTTAATCCGAAAAGTTTAATATTAATAAAGCGGTAATTATTAAAGTACCAATTTTGGTGCTAATCCTTCCCCATCCGTAACCGACTCCCGAACCCATCAATTTTAGATCTCTGGTGTTTACGGTGTCCGGTCCACCTTTAGTGGCCGGTGGCGACTCCATTTTTAAATAAAACACGGGTTTTATAAAACTCCACACGGAAGACATCATTTCCAAAAAATAAAAACCACAACACTTTTTTAGATCGCTACAAGAGGCAACATGGGAAGCTAAGGATACAATGGAAAAGCAGTACCCATATTTATTTGAAACAAGTATATCTTGAAAATTCGAGGACGAATTTTCTTAAGGGGGAAGAATTGTAATATCCCAAAATTTACAACACTATTTAAGGGTCATTTAGTACTAAGATAAGGGCTTAAAAGCTAACTTAGTGACTAAAATGACAAAAATGCAAAAGTTAGGATTTCTTTAATTATAGATTCTAGAGAAGGAATTTCTGAGAATTAAGAGTACCATGAGATATAGGATGAGCAAATTAGGGTACTCGCAAAGTTTGGTAATAATCCAAGGAAAATTGGAATAGGAATTCAAGTTTAAAGTTTAGTGACCAAAATGATAAGTTTTCAAAACTTGTAGGAAACAAGTTGAAATATGAAAAGTTGAAGGACCAGAGTTGTAATGTAACACCCTTTTCCCATATTTTTTACCAAATACGAGTCATAGATGTTACTAAAAATTTTTTTAAAGCAATTTTATCCCTAACAAAGTTAAATCGGTTGTCTGCGCTGTCCTTACTCAAAAAATTATATAAAATTTTATAGACATTAAAATTTCATTTTGTAAATTTCTAATTAAAATAGATTTATTCAGCTTTTTAATCATATAAATTAATGACTCAAATTCATTATACAAAAATTCAAAGAAATTCCTAGATTCACGTCACAGTGAAATTTTTCTGGAATTCTGCTGCCCTGTTTTTCTGACCCATTCCTCGATTAAAAATTCATAACTTTTAATATATAAATTAAAATCAGTCACCGTTTGTCTTAAAAGAAACTAGACTCAATTTCCAGTTTACACATATAAGATTCACTCTCAAATTCAACTTATGAAATTTATGCTGATTTTTCAAACCCACTGCATTTGTATGATTCCTGAACAGAATTGTTTCTTTCTCCACCATAAGCATATTATTCACTAATGACTTAGTCCTCCATACTATTAGAAATGTATCAAGGCTCACCATGATCATTATCCACATCATATGAGTTATTAAGCCTATCATTCTTTAGTCACAAATTATTACAAGCCATAATTAATTTATACATGCCATCTAGTATATCCAATTAAAAAGAATAGATGTCATAACTGTGATTAGAGTGATATACCTTCAAATTTAGCATATGATGCTCAGCTACTCTCTCCTTGGTACTCCTTTAAAACCTATGCGTGAACATCATCACACGCTAAGTATATACTTAGTGAGGCAATAATCTTTAATCAAGTGCAATTAACATAATATCAATGTATGTAAATAACAATGCATATGATCACCTTACCATTTCATATTCATTGACATAAATTGATATGTAACAACATGTATGAATATCAAAGTGATAAGATTAGATCTTACCAATACCGTTGCCATTTCCACCCGTAAGCTTTCAATGCATACCAATACCTTTTTCCATTTCTATCTGCAAGCTTTCAAGCTTATCTTCCTGTTTCTTTTCATTTTTGATTCTTTTCAATTTATTTAGCTCAAGGTATCAAATTAAGAGATTCTATGTACACAAGACATCCCCTATACTTACTTGAGTATAGTGTATTATTTGCACCGTAGTGCTTAGCACCCTAAGTGCTTCCGTATACCCAAACCTTGCATGAGTATACCCTCATTGAGTATTAATAAAATTGCACCGTAGTGCTTAACACCCTAAGTATTTTCGTATACCCAAACCTTGCATGAGTATACCCTCAATGAGTATTTATAAAATTTGCACTTTACCTGAAGTGCTTAGAATCTTTATACAGCTATTTATGACTCTATGGCTAGCCAACTATACTATCGAACCTCTATATCATACATTGGGCTTTATTTCATCATTTAAGTCATCAATGGCAACATATATCAATATATATATATATATATATATATATATATCAACAGTTGGCAGTTTATACCGGGAATAATATTTCAATTTCATCAATGTAAGAAATCATATGGTCAATGCATTTTATATTTAAATTCTTGACATATTACGATATGTCAATCATATGCCTAATGACATAAATATCATAGCAACAATAATTTAGGGTAGGCTCATCGCAAGCCATCCCAATCATGTATAAAATATCAATGTAGTATGACATGTATGCAATTGCACTCACCTGAGCCATTTATTTATATGCCTCACTAGGTCCCATTGATCCTTTACCTCGAACCTCCCTTGATTCGAACTTAACTTCATAAATCACATAAATAAAATATTTGTGAGATCCCAATCTAACAATATCTTAGACATATTGTCCAATATATTCATTAGAATACAAAATTTCCAAACATCTTCCTTTCTTCCTTGTATTTTTCAAAACTCATTATGGTCCTTAGCGACCAAATTGAACTTCCATTAACCCCCTTCAAGCTTACTAATTAACCTTAGATACAAAGTGTAATTTTCTGGCAGTTTGCACTACCTTCAAAGAAATATTTCTATAAAATAATCCAAAACTCGAAATTCAAATCCGTTTGTTCTAAAAAAACTAGATTTGATAAGATTTTCACCCATATAAATTAATAATTTAAATTCAACTTATACGATTTATGGCGAATTTTCAAAGTCAATTACAGTGCTGAAATTCGGAACAGACTGGTGTTATGTTTTCTGACCTTTCGTCACTTAAAAATTCATATCTTTTGACTTAGAACTCGAAATCAGTTTCCGTTTGTTGGAAACAAAACTAGACGAACAAACCTTTACATCGGTATAAAATTCACCATCTAACCATTTTTGTAGAATTTATGGTGAATTTTCAAAGTTACTGTCATAAACCAGTTTTCTACACAGCTTCCATAATTAAACTTCATTATACTTACTTCTCTACTTTTCAATTTAGTCTAATTTCTTGCGTTAAACCACCATCTCATCACCTTCTTCACCAAATAATTATTCAAAATAATTCTCCCTTATTTTTCATTCTTTGACTAAATAGTCACTAAAATGCAAAGATAAGGATTCAAGCTTCTTAACTTTGCAAATTAGTCATCAATTCAACATTACTACCTTAACTCCGTCATTACAACTAAAAATCAGATTTAGCCCCCATACAAAACTTCATTTTCAATTTGGTCACTTAACGTTGACAGTTTGTCAAAATAGTCACTAATTCAATTCAACATCAATTTAACATTCTAACTTCAATTTCATGTCTCTAACATCATTAATAACATAAATACACACCAAAAACATAAAAATCAGATTTGGTCCTCTAATTTCTAACATGATTGAAACTTAAAACATGAAAACTCAACATGTTCTTCAACCACCATAATCACCAATCTCAACTTAGAAGCATGGAAACCATGTGAAAATATACCAAATGAAAGAGAATTCAAAGGAGATCAAATCTTTGTTTCATGACTCAACTCAAAAACCGACTAAATCAAGCCAAAAAATAAAAAAATCCTTCATAGTAAAATGATCATTCTACCCTTGGGTTATGACCAATTAGGTGTTGACACCTATGCTTCTCTTTAATATTTAGTCAAAGATATTTAAAAAGGACGGGTAAAATGACCATTTTGCCATTAATGAATTCTTGTATCTTCAAAAATGACATTTATGCACTATTTCAAATACCACATTTCAATAGAATCTAAATTGATCAGAAATGATTTAGAGCCACAATATCATGTTACTCGGGTCTTCTAAAGACTCCCTTCAAATTTTTATAATATTCCGAGATCAAATGATCATTCGAATTCTATTTAAACTTTAACTGTAATTTCCCAATAATAGAAGCATCGGATCAAACCAAAATTTTTATATTCAATTCACACTCTTAAGTGATCTGTATATTTATTACATAAAAATAATTATTGGGAAAATTACTATGCTTGTCCCTGAACTTCTCTCTTCTTTTCACTTTAGCCATCAAACTTTCAAAGATTACATTTTAGTCACTGAACTAAAACCACCAACTTTTAATTCTTTTCATTTTAATCACTAACTAATTAGTGGGGTATTACAACTAATTAGTGGGGTATTACAATTCTTCCCCCCTAAAAAAATTCGTCCTCAAATTTTAGCACAAACTTGATTCCTTTCTTACCTCAATCTCCCATGTAGTTCACTCCAGAATATGATTCTTTCATTCTCTTTTCAGTTTCCCAGATAGCTTCTTCCACTTTACAATTCTTCCAGAGAATTTTAATCCAATGGAATTGATTTGTTCCTCAATTGCTTCATGTAAAACATTCCAAAATCTTAAAATAAACCTGTAATCTTTGTCAAACACAACGGAAAATAGGAATCCCATGTGATCTAACAATTTTCCAAATATACAATTCTGCATATTTGCTAAGAGAGTAATCCGTTATGACTATTATATGATTTGATATTTACTTTGGGCCATAAGATTTTATAGTACAGTACATGACTTTACAGTACAGAAATATTGCAGTACAAATTTCTTACATGATTATTCATGCATTAAAGATTAATAATAATTGTTTACATTGTTATGATTATGCCATAGAAATTTTAGAGGCTGTTCCATAAGTCACGAAAATTTTATAAAATATTATTTTATGAATAAATTGTTAATTGGTTGATTGTGATCTAACTAGAATAGTTGGATTTTTACAAAATGGAAAAATTATTGATTTAAGTGACTAGTTTTGCTAATTTGGTAATTTGGTCACAATGGCAATTTTGAAATGTTTTGAAAGTACCATGGGCAATATGGTAATTTCTCATATGAAAACATTACTCTAGTTTGGTTAGAGTTGAATGGAATTTGGTTGGAATTGAACTAGAATGGCAACTTGTAAATTATGATTCAGTTGGAGGTTAATTTTGGAATAAGGATTAAATTGAATATTTTTATTCAATTTATCAAAACATGTGGCATAAATTAATAAAAGATGAAAAAACATATGTTCATCTTTTCTCCATCATTTCGAAAACACCATGGAAGAAAGGGGAAAATTTACAAAATTTTCCTAAGCAATTTTGAAGGCTCCCGAACAAGGTTCAAGGTATGTTTTTGGTAGAAAGTTGATCTATTTTCAATTCTCTTTCACTTGATAGTAATTTTATCAAGAGTTACGAAGATTTGATTATGTTATTGAAGAGAGAGAAAATAGGGTTTCAGGTTCCATGTTTAGATTGAAGCTTGATTTATGCAAATCTAGTGTTATATAGATGAAATCAAGCTTAGATTGTGATTAATTTCATGTTTAAGGTTAAAAACCCTAACCCTAGAATTTGGGATTTTATTTAGGATTTTGAAATTGATGATGAAAATGAAAGATTGATGATATTAGAAGCTTGATTTTCATGTTAGAATGAAAAATCCTCAATTAGTCCTTTAAGTGACCATTTCGGCATACATTAGGAAATTTGGAGAAATATTGTGAAAATTATCCAAGTGATGGATTTGAAGAGATTATGAGCTTAGAAGCTTGATTATGGATTTTGGACTAAAATAATGTCCTTGAAAAGATTAGACACCCAATTCGGCTTGAAGGAAGAAATTGGGGTTTTAAGTGTTAATTCTTGGAAATGAAGAATATATGTTGGAAAAAAATTAATTGGAACATGTTAGAATGTTGTTTGGATGAAAAATGAGCCTAGAGAAGCTAAGTGACCAATTCGGCCACTTGGAAGAATAATGGGAATTGAAAATATGATTATGAGATTTTATGATTCGAATATGTTGTATGAAGTTAGAATTGAAATTAGAATCCAAGGGACTAAATTGACAAGAAAGGAAATGGCAAGGGACCATTTCAACAGCCCTGGTTAGTTCAAGGACCAATTCAGTTTGGGTCTAAAAGTAGGGGAAAATGTGAGAAAAATTATAGAAATGTTGGATTAATTATTTGATACAAGTTTGCAAGTTTTTGTGTAAAATTAGTGACTAAAATGTCACTTTGGTAAAAGTTAGTGGATGAAGGGTATTGCATAAAAGTTAGTGAAAAATGATGGAATTATTGAATAACTGTGATTCGAGCTTGATAAATTGTAAAATGTGCAAAATGGTCACTAGGGACCATAATGAACAATTCGGCATTATTAAAGGAAAAATGAAAATATTTAGAAATATTTTATATTCGGATAATTATACTAGTATAGTATAGTTAAGTAATGTTAGATTAAAAATCTAACATGAATGTTGTTATGTATGTTCAAATGGTACTGTACAGCTATTAACGAGGCTAACGATACCAGATCAAAGAAAAGCGAGGAAAAAGTATTGAAATAGCTTAGTGAGGCTAATATCATGCATGGCCCAGGTGAGTGCATTTTTAATTATTTATTATATATATGATTTGTGTGATTGCATTATATGTATTTATGACATGTTGATAAATAGGGCAACTTGCGATGAACCGGCATTGGTATAAATAAAAATGTATGATGGCTTATTTCTGCAAATAGCATGAAACATTAAATGGCATATTGATACAATGATTGTAGCATAATGATTTACTCAAGGTAAATCGAATTTTAGATATTTGGATATGAACTGTCCATTAACAAATTATGGATAATAGTATTGAAGGATTGGATATTAAATATGAAAATATTATATTGTTATGCCCAAGTACTAGTGTGAGAGTCTTTGGTATAATTGGATATCCATAGAGTTATAGCAGCTGCAATCCAGCACTACGGTGCGATCCAGACACATCGGTGTTGATAACAGATGCTACGACGTTGTAGTCACTTCGGTGATGATTAGACACTACGGTGTCGACTAGCACAAAAAGATGCTATAATGAGGAGCAAAGGACGTCCTTGAGTACGTACTCACCATCAGATGCTACGGCATTGCAGACACTACGGTGTCATTATGATGACTCGTATATCATAGGTTTACATGAGAATCCTTGGTATAGTTGGATATCCATATGTTCTTAGCAACTGCATCCTAGCACTACGGTGCGTTTCAGTCACTTCGGTGATGTTTAGACACTTCGGTGTTTACTTAGATGCTACAACGTTGTTCAGACACTTCGGCGTTGTTAGCACAAAAATTGCAATAATAAGGAGAAAAGAGCATATTTGATTATGAGGAGCAAAAAGCGTCCTCGAGTACGTACTCATCTCAGTTGCTTCGGCGATGTAGATGCTACGGCATCGTAGATACTACGATGTCGTGATGACTCGCGTACCATGGCATCACATGATTTTTTACTTTGGGCTATAAAACTTGAAATGCATTTATGTAGGTAGTTAAGCTAAAAAGCTTATCGTACACAAGACTGGTAAGACGGATCGAATCCTATGATTTGAATATTATATTGGTTTAATGAACTATACATGTAAGGTAGTTCTATGCATGATAAAATGTTATCAACTGCAATTGGAAATCGCTTGCCACTTTGCAAGAACTATATTGCACTGTTATATGATTTGATATTTACTTTGGGCCATAAGATTTTATAGTACAGTACATGACTTTACAGTACAAAAATATTGCAGTACAAATTTCTTACATGATTATTCATGCATTAAAGATTAATAATCATTGTTTACATTGTTATGATTATGCCACAGAAATTTTAGAGGCTGTTCCATAAGTCACGAAAATTTCATAAAATATCATTTTATGAATAAATTATTAATTGGTTGATTGTGATCTAACTAGAATAGTTGGATTTTTACAAAATGGCAAAATTATTGATTTAAGTGACTAGTTTTACTAATTTGGTAATTTGGTCACAATGGCAATTTTAAAATGTTTTGAAAGTACCATGGGCAATATGGTAATTCCCATGTGAAAACATTACTCTAGTTTGGTTAGAGTTGAATGGAATTTGGTTGGAATTGAACTAGAATGGAAACTTGTAAATTATGATTCAGTTGAAGGTTAATTTTGGAATAAGAATTAAATTGAATAAAAATATTCAATTTATCAATACATGTGGCATAAATTAATAAAAGATGAACAAACATATGTTCATTTTTTCTCCCTCATTTCAAAAACACCATGGGAGAAAGGGGAAATTTACAAAATTTTCCTAGGCAATTTTGAAGGCTCCCGAACAAGGTTCAAGGTATGTTTTTGGTAGAAAGTTGATCCATTTTCAATTCTCTTTCATTTGATAGTAATTTTATCAAGAGTTATGATGATTTGATTATGTTCTTGAAGAGAGAGAAAATAGGGTTTCATGTTTAGATTGAAGCTTGATTTATGCAAATCTAGTGTTGTAGAGATGAAATCAAGCTTAGATTATGATTAATTTCATGTTTAAGGTTAAAAACCCTAACCCTAGAATTTGAGATTTTATTTAGGATTTTGAAATTGATGATGAAAATGAAAGATTGATGATATTAGAAGCTTGATTTTGATGTTAGAATGAAAAATCCTCAACTAGTCCTTTAAGTGACCATTTCGGCATACATTAGGAAATTTGGAGAAATATTGTGAAAATTATCCAAGTGATGGATTTGAAGAGATTATGAACTTAGAAGCTTGATTATGGATTTTGGACTAAAATAAAGTCCTTGAAAAGTTTAGACACCCAATTCGGCTTGAAGGAATAAATTGGGGTTTTAAGTGTTAATTCTTGGAAATGAAGAATATATGTTGGAAAAAAATTAATTTGAACATGTTAGAATGTTGTTTGGATGAAAAATGAGCCTAGAGAAGCTAAGTGACCAATTCGGCCACTTGGAAGAATAATGGGAAAAATTTATGAAAATTATGATTATGAGATTTTATGATTCGAATATGTTGTATGAAGTTGGAATTGAAATTAGAATCCAAGGGACTAAATTGACAAGAATGGAAATGGCAAGGGACCATTTCAATAGCCCTGGTTAGTTCAAGGACCAATTCAGTTTGAGTCTAAAAGTAGGGGAAAATGTGAGAAAACTTATAGAAATGTTGGATTAATTATTTGATACAAGTTTGCAAGTTTATGTGTAAAATTAGTGTCTAAAATGTCACTTTGGTAAAAGTTAGTGGATGAAGGGTATTGCATAAAAGTTAGTGAAAATGATGGAATTATTGAATAACTGTGATTCGAGCTTGATAAATTGCAAAATGTGCAAAATGGTCACTAGGGACCATAATGAACAATTCAACATTATTAAAGGAAAAATGAAAATATTTAGAAATATTTTATATTCAGATAATTATACTAGTATAGTATAGTTAACTAATGTTAGATTAAAAATCTAACATGAATATTGTTATGTATGTTCAAATGGTACTGTACAGCTATTAACGAGGCTAACGATACCAGATCAAAGAAAAGCGAGGAAAAAGTATTGAAATAGCTTAGTGAGGCTAATATCATGCATGGCCCAGGTGAGTGCATTTTTACTTATTTATTATATATATGATTTGAGTGATTGCATTATATGTATTTATGACATGTTGATAAATAGGGCAACTTGCGATGAACCGACATTGGTATAAATAAAAATGTATGATGGCTTATTTCTGCAAATATCATGAAACATTAAATGGCATATTGATACAATGATTGTAGCATAATGATTTAGTCAAGGTAAATCGAATTTTAGATATTTGGATATGAACTGTCTATTAACGAATTATGGATAATAGTATTGAAGGATTGGATATTAAATATGAAAATATTATATTGTTATGCCCAAGTACTAGTGTGAGAGTCTTTGGTATAATTGGATATCCATAGAGTTATAGTAGCTGCAATCCAGCACTACGGTGCGATCCAGACACTTCGGTGTTGATAACATATGCTACGACGTTGTAGTCACTTCGGTGATGATTAGACACTACGGTGTCGACTAGCACAAAAAGATGTTATAATGAGGAGCAAAGGGCGTCCTGGAGTACGTACTCACCATCAGATGCTACGGCATTGCAGACACTACGGTGTCATTAAGATGACTCGTATATCATAGGTTTACATGAGAATCCTTGGTATAGTTGGATATCCATAGGGTCTTAGCAGCTGCATCCTAGCACTACGGTGCGTTTCAGTCACTTCGGTGATGTTTAGACACTTCGGTGTTTATTTAGATGCTACGACGTTGTTCAGACACTTCGGTGTTGTTAGCAAAAAAAGTGCAATAATAAGGAGCAAATAGCATATTTGACTATGAGGAGCAAAGAGCGTCCTCGAGTACGTACTCATCTCAGTTGCTTCGCCGATGTAGATGCTATGGCGTCGTAGACACTACAGTGTTGTGATGACTCGCGTACCATGGCATCACATGATTTTTTACTTTGGGCTATAAAACTTGAAATGCATTTATGCAGGTAGTTAAGCTAAAAAGCTTATCGTACACAAGACTGGTAAGACGGATCGAATCCTATGATTTGAATATTATATTGGTTTAATGAACTATACATGTAAGATTGTTCTATGCATGATAAATTGTAATCAACTGCATTGGAAATCGCTTGCCACTTTGCAAGAACTGTATTGCACTGTTATATGATTTGATATTTACTTTGGGCCATAAGATTTTATAGTACAGTACATGACTTTACAGTACAAAAATATTGCAGTACAAATTTCTTACATGATTATTCCTGCATTAAAGATTAATAATCATTGTTTACATTATTATGATTATGCCACAAAAATTTTAGAGGCTGTTCCGTAAGTCACGAAAATTTCATAAAATATTATTTTATGAATAAATTATTAATTGGTTGATTGTGATCTAACTAGAATAGTTGGATTTTTACAAAATGGCAAAATTATTGATTTAAGTGACTAGTTTTGCTAATTTGGTAATTTGGTCACAATGGCAATTTTGAAATGTTTTGAAAGTACCATGGGCAATATGGTAATTCCCATGTGAAAACATTACTCTAGTTTGGTTAGAGTTGAATGGAATTTGGTTGGAATTGAACTAGAATGGAAACTTGTAAACTATGATTCAGTTGAAGGTTAATTTTGGAATAAGAATTAAATTGAATAAAAATATTCAATTTATCAATACATGTGGCATAAATTAATAAAAGATGAACAAACATATGTTCATCTTTTCTCCCTCATTTCAAAAACACCATGGGAGAAAGGGAAAAATTTACAAAATTTTCCTAGGCAATTTTGAAGGTTCCCGAACAAGGTTCAAGGTATGTTTTTGGTAGAAAGTTGATCTATTTTCAATTCTCTTTCATTTGATAGTAATTTTATCAAGCGTTATGATGATTTGATTATGTTCTTGAAGAGAGAGAAAATAGGGTTTCATGTTTAGATTGAAGCTTGATTTATGCAAATCTAGTGTTGTAGAGATGATATCAAGCTTAGATTATGATTAATTTCATGTTTAAGGTTAAAAACCCTAACCCTAGAATTTGAGATTTTATTTAGGATTTTGAAAATGAAAGATTGATGATATTAGAAGCTTGATTTTGATGTTAGAATGAAAAATCCTCAACTAGTCCTTAAGTGACCATTTCGGCATACATGAGGAAATTTGGAGAAATATTGTGAAAATTATCCAAGTGATGGATTTGAAGAGATTATGAACTTAGAAGCTTGATTATGGATTTTGGACTAAAATAAAGTCCTTGAAATGTTTAGACACCCAATTCGGCTTGAAGGAATAAATTGGGGTTTTAAGTGTTAATTCTTGGAAATGAAGAATATATGTTGAAAAAAAATAAATTTGAACATGTTAGAATGTTGTTTGGATGAAAAATGAGCCTAGAGAAGCTAAGTGACCAATTCGGCCGCTTGGAAGAATAATGGGAAAACTTTATGAAAATTATGATTATGAGATTTTATGATTCGAATATGTTGTATGAAGTTAGAATTGAAATTAGAATCGAAGGGACTAAATTGACAAGAAAGGAAATGGTAAAGGACCATTTCAACAGCCCTAGTTAGTTCAAGGACCAATTCAGTTTGGGTCTAAAAGTTGGGGAAAAATGTGAGAAAAATTATAGAAATGTTGGATTAATTATTCGATACAAGTTTGCACGTTTATGTGTAAAATTAGTGACTAAAATGTCACTTTGGTAAAAGTTAGTGGATGAAGGGTATTGCATAAAAGTTAGTGAAAAATGATGGAATTATTGAATAACTGTGATTCGAGCTTGATAAATTGCAAAATGTGCAAAATGGTCACTAGGTACCATAATGAACAATTAGGAATTATTAATGGAAAAAGTGAAAATATTTGGAAATATTTTATATTTGGATAATTATACTAGTATAGTATAGTTAAGCAATGTTAGATTTAAAATCTAACATGAATATTGTTATGTATGTTCAAATGGTACTTTACAGCTATTAACGAGGCTAAGGGTACCAGATTAAAGAAAAACAAGGAAAAAGTATTGAAATAGCTTAGTGAGGCTAATATCATGCATGGCCCAGGTGAGTGCATTTTTACTTATTTATTATATATGTGATATGAGTGATTGCATTATATGTATTTATGACATGTTGATAAATAGGACAACTTGCGATGAACCAGCACTGGTGTAAATAAAATGTATGATGGCTTATTTATGCAAATAGCATGAAACATTAAATGGCATATTGATACAATGATTGTAGCATAATGATTTACTCAAGGTAAATCGAATTTTAGATATTTGGATATGAACTGTCCATTAACGAATTATGGATAATAGTATTGAAGGATTGGATATTAAATATGAAAATATTATATTGTTATTCCCAAGTACTAGTGTGAGAGTCTTTGGTATAATTGGATATCCATAAAGTTATAGCAGCTGCAATCCAGCACTACGGTGCGATCTAGACACTTAGGTGTTGATAACAAACGTTATGGCGTTGCAGTCACTTCGGTGATGATTAGACACTACGGTGTCGACTAGCACAAAAAGATGCTATAATGAGGAGCAAAGGGCGTCCTCGAGTACGTACTAACCATCGGACGCTACGGCATTGCAGACACTACGGTGTCGTTATGATGACTCGTATATCATAGGTTCACATGAGAATCCTTGGTATAGTTTGATATCCATAGGGTCTTAGCAGCTGCGTCCTAGCACTACGGTGTGTTTCAGTCACTTCGGTGATGTTTAGACACTTCAGTGTTGACTTAGACGCTATGGCTTTGTTCAGACACTTCGGTGTTGTTAGCACAAAAAGTGTAATAATAAGGAGCAAATAGCATCCTTGATTATGAGGAGCAAAGATCATCCTCGAGTACGTACTCATCTCAGTCGCTTCGGTGATGTAGACGCTACGGTGTCGTGATGACTCCCGTACCATGGCATCATATGATTTTGTACTTTGGGCTATAAAACTTGAAATGCATTTATACAGGCAGATAAACTAAAAAGCTTATCGTACACAAGACTGGTAAGACGGATCGAATCCTATGATTTGAATATTATATTGGTTTAATGAACTATACATGCGAGGTAGTTCTATGCATGATAAAATGTTATCAACTGCAGTTGGAAATTGCTTGCCATTTTGCAGGAATTGTATTGCACAGTTATATGATTTGATATTTACTTTGGGCCATAAGATTTTATAGTACAGTACATGACTTTACAGTACAAAAATATTGCAGTACAAATTTCTTACATGACTATTCCTGCATTAAAGATTAATAATCATTGTTTACATTGTTATGATTATGCCTCACTAAGTTATACTTAGCGTGTGTTTTGTATCACACGTAGGTACCTCGGACTAGGTAGAAGAGAAGGAGCTGCACATCGTTGGATCAAGTTAGCATGCATTATCAGTAAGTCTCACCACATCCTAGTCTAGTGGGGCATGTATAGATATTAAATAAGTAGCTATTTTGTATGATCTAAAAACATGATTTAGTTTGAGGAATTAAGAATATTATAAAAGATGTTGCAAATGATTTTTAAACTTAGTTAGTTGTTTATCGCGTAGCGATTTTAAAATCAAGAAAGGGTCTAGGCAGCTCACATAGTTTTCACCCTAAATTATATTTTAATTTTAATAACTACATAAAGTATATTATAAATCAATTCACGGTCAAAACTAGGTGACTCTAGACATATTTGTAATTTAGTAGAAACTGAGAAAAGGCCAACCACTGGACTAGCTAAGTAAGAATAGTATAAAAAAATTTACAAGTTTAAAAATCAGTGTAAATTAGTTAGTAACATCTTTAATGTGTATTCAAAAATCGATTATACGTTGGGGGTGTTACACTACTGTTTGTCGACAATGAAGAACCATCACGAACGGTGGCTGAAGTACATGCAAGGGTACCAACTAACTCAGTTTTGGGTCCTAAACACAGATCTAAGGTTCATTTCTTTAAAATTGTCCCTAGTAGTGTAGATATACTAAAATCTAAATGATTTTTTTATATTTTTAAACTGAAAAAAACTTTTTCTTATTTCCACTCCAAAATTCCTCTATTTTTTATTATCTTGAACTTGAAAAAGGCCGTCTTACATGTGATTTCTGGGTTTTAAATACCGAAAAAAAGTGAAATTACAACTTGTATTTGAATGTGATCTTGGATAATAATATCTCTGTTTTTTGCATGTCTAATGGCGGATTGGATAGTGGTGCCTGTTAAATGGCCGGTGAGCGGCGCGCGTGGTCAATAGCGTCGCACGTGGCGGTCAAGCGTAGCAAGGTGAAGGGTTGAGGTGGCGGTGACAGATGTGTATGGTATTAGATTTTAGGGTTATTATCTTTTTAGGGTTAGGTTCTTGTAACTAGGTTTGGGCTTTGGGATTTGGGTATATGGTATTTGGGTTATCAGATTGGGTTTGGTCTTGGTTTTATATTGTAATGGATTTGAGTTATTGGATTTAATAAAAATGGTTATGTTTTTTAATTATTGGATTGGGTTTGGTTTAGGCTTAGGCCCGGACAAAAATATTTATGACAACTGCCCTTCTTTGCTCATTGTTGTGTAACAGGAATAGAGCAAAGACAAAAGAATAACCATTTTTTTCTAGTCGGGTCCGGGCTTATTCCTTCGGCCACTGCCTACTCTCTTGGTCTTCAGTTCATCCATTTTGACTACTCTGCAAAATCTTCAAAATAGAGAGCTCCGCTGGGATTTTCGAGGTCACAAGCTTTTCCCATATAGAACTGTTTACTCTTCCCCCGTCTAAAGTATTGAAGCTGCAAATTCCTTCTATCTAGAACTTTCTGCGTCCGGATGAATTATTAGGGCTGGGAGTCATTCCTCTATAGAACTCCCATCAACGCCAGGGATTTGTAGGGATGAGAGTTCTTCCTCTATAGAACTCCCATCAAAGCCAGGGATTGTAGGGCTGAAAATCCTTCCTCTATAGAACTCTCATCAAAGCTAGGGATTGTAGGACTGAGAGTCATTCCTCTATAGAACTCCCATCAAAACCAAGGATTGTAGGGCTGAGAGTCCGTCCTCTTTAGAACTCCCATCAAAGCTAGGGATTTGTAGGGCTGAGAGTTCTTCCTCTATAAAACTTTTGTCAAAGCAAGGGATTGTAGGGGCTGAGAGTCCTTCCTTTATAGAACACCCATCAAAGCCAGGGATTTGTAGGGCTGAGAATCCTTCCTCTATAGAAATCCCATCAAAGCTAGGGATTGTAGGGCTGAGAGTCATTCCTCTATATAACTCTCATCAAAGCTAGGGATTGTAGGGCTGAGAGTCCTTTCTTTTATGGAAATCCCATAAAATCCAGGGATTGTAGGGCTGAGAGTCCTTCTTTTATAGAACTCCTATCAAAGCCAGGGATTGTAGGGCTGAGAGTCCTTCCTCTATAGAACTCCCATCAAAGCCAGGGATTTGTAGGGCTAAGAGTCCTTTCACTATAGAACTCCCATCAAAGCCAAGGATTTGTAGGGTTGAGAGTCCTTCCTCTATATAACTCCCATCAAAGCCGGGGATTGTAGGGCTGAGAGTCCTTCCTCTTAGAACTCTCATCAAAGCCAGAGATTGTAGAGCTGAGAGTCCTTCCTCTATAGAGCCCCATCAAAGCTAGTGGTGGAATCTTTGAGCTGAGAGTCCTTCCTATATAGAACTTTTTATATTGAAGTTCCCAACAAGTTGGCATTTCGTTCTGTTCTTGAGTAGTGCCAATACCAACAATAGATGAAAATCTTCGAGATGATGCCTCAATTTTTAATAGTTTTAGGCATGCAACAGTATCTCAAGATGATGCCATGATTTCTAATCGTTTTAGCATGAAACAGTACATTCTAAAGCAAAACAATCAGGTCTGGGGTAAGGGTTCTTGCTCTGACCACCGCTTCTTCCTTGGGCTTCATTGGATCTTCTTTGCCATTCTTGTAAGCAAAATCTGAAGAAAATTTGACCTAGCTGCAACACTGACGAAGAGGTAAGGTCTGCAAAACTTGATCCAGTTGCAACACTGATGAAGAGAAAAGATCGAAAGATGAAGATCTTGACATTTAACCCAGCTACAACACCGACGAGGAGACGTGATTGAAGAGTGAAGGTTTTGATATTTGATGTAGCTGCAACACTGATGAAAAGGCATGATCGAATAAAGGTTTGGACATTTGATTCTACAGTTAGATTTTTTTGCATTTTCCAAAATATATAGGGATCAACGGTTTTGAGTTACCTTTACTGGTAGCCGTTTTCTTCGGGCCAGCTGGATCATTTCCCTGGGTACAATCAGTTTATACCAATCATGACATTGGATTTTTTCAAAAAATTTATTTTCCTTTGAACATTCGTAAAAATAATTTTTTGATGGACATTTGAATTATCCATTATCTTAAACTTTGCCATGTTTAAGCATCGTTGTGCCAATATTTCTTTTAGACTTGCCAAAATGGCTTTGATCCAGCCGCCACACTAAAAAAGGGACATGATCGAAAGATAAAGTTTCTTATATCTGATCCGGCTACAATTCTAACAAAGAGACATGATCTAAAAGATTTGATTTGGCCCAGCTACAATACTCGACGAAGAGGCAAGGCCGAAGAATAGTACAGTTCGACCAAGCTACAACACCTGAAGTTAGAAAGGTTTGACCCAGCTACAACACCGATAAAGAGGCAAGGTCTGAAGTCAGTATGGTTGATCCAACTACAACACTATCGAAGAGGCAGGATTTTAAGTCAGTAAATTTGGTCCAGTTACAACATCAACGAAGAGGCAAGATCGAATAACAACAACTTGGATTCTAGTACACCATAAATTAATAAGTAGAATCAAATAACAACAACTAAAACCTTACTACATAATCAACGACATAGCAAGATTGGATAACAACAACTTGGACCCAGCCACACTATCAACGGTGGGACAAGATCAGATAACAGTAACTTGGATTCTACCGCACCATCAATAGAGAAGCATCAAATAACAACAACTCAAACCCTACTACACCATCAATGCAAGAGCAGGATTGAATAACAACTTTGACCCAGTCACCATCAATAGAGGGACAAGATTAGATAAAAATAAATTGGATTCATCTTTCAATTTTTTCTATTGATTTTTCTTTTTTGATTATTTCTTATTCTTTTTTTTTGATTTTTGATTTGACTTTTTTTATCAATTTGACTTTTTTTGACTTTTTGATTTTTTGCCTTAATTATAATTATAAAGAAGAGATTCATTGGGAAATGTTTGGCCTAATCGCACCATCAACGAAAGAACGAGACCTGGAAAAAATTTTGATCTGATACATCATCAATGACAAAGCGAGATTTGGAAAATAGAGGATCTGGTACATCATTGGCAAAGAGACGAGATTTTGAAAGAAATTTTTGATCTGTTGCACCATCAATGATGGGACAAGATCTGGAATGTATAAGGATCTACCACACCACTGACAGAGAGATGAGATTTGGAGGAAAATTTTATCTTGCAACACCACTGACGGAGAAGCGAGATTGGGAAAAGTGGGATCCGCTATATCACTAGCGAAGGGGCGAGATCCGAAAGAAAATTTTGATCTGCTGCACCATCAATAGAGGAATAAGATCTTAAAAAATTTTACTGGCCACACCACCGATGGAGAGGCAAGATCCAAAAAATACAAGATCTACTACATCTTTGATGAAGAGACAAGATCCGAAAGAAAATTTCGATCACCATTAACGAAGGAAAAATTGAGAAAAAATGGTTTTGCTACTCCATGACGGGAGTCATGACCTGAAATGAAAGAAAACACTAGTTAGTAAAGCTTATTCAGCCTCCTTCAGGTTTAAAGGTTGATTAACACATTGTTGCCCCCTTAGTTGAGGTTCTTTGGTCTTTTCGGACCTATTTGTACGTTCAATCCAAAAATAAATGCATGATGAATGAATGCATCAAATTTTATTCCAAATGTATGTGCTAAGTCTAAATGCATGATAGACTTTGGGTGTATGCATGATGCGTGTGCTTAATGTAAATGATCTCAATGAATGCGTGAATTTTTTTACCCCTCAAAGGGATGCCCTTGACTCTATGTTGGTCAGATTGAGTTCTCGATCTTTATTAAGTCAGCAAAGGTCTTAGTGGTATTGTTTATCAGGTGATCAAACAATGTCCCCCTTAGAGTATTCACAAACATTAGGGTAATCTCATGTTCGAGTTTAGGTGGATGAATCTGGGCTGCCACATCAAGCCATCTGTAGGCATATTGACATAAACTTTTGTTCGACAGCTGCTCCATCCCCTCCAACATGGCTCAGCTGGGGGTCATGTCAGAAACATGTTTGTAATGTTCAATGAAGGATTGGGAAAGATCTTTCCATGATTTGACATTATCTTGTCTTAGTTGGGTATACCAACGAATTACGGACCCAGTTAGACTATCTTAGAAGTAATAAATCAACAACTTCTCATATTTTATGAAGGGCTCTATTTTTCAGCAGTACATGGTTTTGTGAATAGAAAGGCAAGTGGTTCCATCATACTTGTCAAATTCTAGTTCTTGAATTTTGGCAAAAGAACTAGCTTAGAATCAAGGCTTAGATCGCTAGCCTCATTCTCCTATTTTTTTGCCCCTTGTATGTCTATGAATTGTTCTTTGAAAATACAAAATTTCTCTTCATATTTGCTTTCTATTTTGGCTCTAATCTTTTCCACCAAGTCGAGATCTAGCACTTCTTTGTCATGGCCTGTTTCTAGATCAATTGGTCATTTGATGGCCACCCCTTCTTGATGGCTAGCAGATACCCAGTGGTGTTGAGGTATACCTTTCTTTTGGGAATTGATGACTCTAATTGAACCCCTGATGTGAGATACAATACCTTTGGGATCTTCTACGATATTATCTTTATCCTTTCCAAGTAATATGGATATTTGGGCCAGAATTATAGTTTGCGACTAGGCGATCTGTTCACTGATGCTTTGCTCAGCCCTATCAAAATGATTTTGTAATGCCCTTGTTTTGGGTATAGATGTTTTGAGGGTCCAGTGGATTGGTATTAGAGATTCGAGTCGGTTTTGGGATTAAATCGGATTAAATATTTTTAAAGGTGATAAAAATGTGGAAAAATGTTCTAAAATCATTATTTAATATGTTAATGATTTTGGTGGAATCAATTTTGGAAAATGAGTTTTAGAAATTGGACATTTTGGACAGTGACCAAAATGTAAACTTTGAAAACAGTTTTTAGTGACTGTTTTGTAAAAGGGTCAAAACTTTAAATCTTTAAGGAGCTAATTGCCCAAAAGTCTAATCTCAGACTTTACCCTTTAATTGGATATTTTTTTAAAAGTGTTTTGGAAAATATAAATAGGTTGGGGATAGTTAATTTGATAATTAATTATTTAAAACAAAAGTTACGTAACTAACTATCTTTCAAAATCTTTTCTATCAAAATCTCTCCAGCCAAACACCATTCTTTTTCTTCTAAATCTTCAATTAAATCTTTATTTTCTTAAATCTTCTTATTTCAAATAGATTCTCAATTGTTTCCAAACAAAACCTTATTTTTTGAACTTTGTTTTCTCATGTAAATTCAACCGATTAAGGTAGTGTAGCGACCTAAAAATTTTCAAAATTCAAATAGGATCAAAAAAGGAGCAATGGGTTTCCTTTTGTTTTTTGGGAAAACACTTGGAAAATGGAAAATTCTTTAAAAATTTGTGTTTTTGAAAAATAGTAAAACTTGGAGTCGCCATTGGCCACTAATGGTAGGCTAAACACCATAAAAACCAGAGATTCGTTTGAAAACAGCTTCGGGAGTCGGTTACGGATGGGGAAGGTTTTGGCACCCCCACACCGCCCAAAAATTTGTACCATAAAAAGAAAACAAATAATAACCGCTTTGTTAATATTTAAACTTTTCGAATTAAAGTGACGATTAAATCGAAATTTGGTTATACATGCGAGTAAATTTTATGGGCCCTGTTATTCGAAAGTAAATCGCAAAACCACAACCACTACGTTTGATACTGGTCACGTTTACCCCCGAATAATAAGACACCACATTAACAAATTTAAATCACAAATGCAATATTTACAAGGCATGACAAATAAGCATAAACATGGTAAACATAATATAAAGAAATGCGTGAGACAAATGTACAAATAAAGGATCCTAAACATCAAATATTAAAACACAATATCATACGAAAACTATACTATGTACATATAATAAGGTACTATATATATATATATATCTATAAATATAAATACGTATAAATATATAAAAGTTTGGTTTTGGCAGTAGCCATATATATATATACATTTAAACTATGTGTTATAATATGTACAAATCATATACATAATATATTATATACGAAACATATAGAATACCTAGATACATATTAAAACCATATATTATATACCGTATAAAAATCATATATTATACTATCATATACTTTAGAAAGCAATTATAATATATATATATCAACCATATATCATATACTATATAAAAAACCATATATTCTATACCATATAATATATACATATCAAACCACATTATGCACATATCCACATTATAATAGAGCAAGAATACTAAATAACAGTAAATGGGATTAAAATTAAAATGCATGATAAAAAATAAGGGATTTATAGTGTAAAAATACCATTTTGAAACATGGACGAGTATATATGACATTTTTCGGGTAAAAAAATAAGGCTTAATCCATTTTAATAAATTCTTCCCGCCCATTTTCAGAAAACTCTCCCAAATCGGGATGAACCTTGCCACATGTTCATCCCAAACCTAGAAACCGGTGACACTCCGTCGTATCTTCCGCCACCGGCTACCGCACATTGGTGCCGAGAAACCAAAAACACTACCCAAAAGTCGGAATAGATACCTTGTAATCTATTTTTTGTATTCTTTTTGAATCACGATGTCAACCTCCTTACAAAATGTTTCGGCTTCCCTTTTATAGCCGAAGATGATTAAATATTTGTTTAAAAGAAAAAATAAAACTCTGATGCAATTGGTTGTTCTGCCGAACTTTGGCCGGATTCATGTTGCTCTCTGTGTTTGTTGGCCCTGACTTATGCTTGTGGATACTGTTTTTTGTTTGTTTTTGTATGTATTTGGCTTTGACTCATTTGTTTGATGTTGCATACACCACTGGGGAGAGCCGAACGCTGGAACGGATCAGAATGGTCACGCATGGGAGTCTAACGCGCGTGTGGTGTCAGCCGAAGGGTCGCGAGTGGGCGTATGGGGCGAGCTGAAGAGTCGCGCGTGGGCGCGTGCGGGATCTAAAAGCTTCCTCCCTCAAGTTTGAGCTGTTCGATCTGCCCCAAGATCCAAGGGCTGAGGTGATGCGGCGCTGATGATGACAACCCTAATTAGGGTTTCCCTCCGAAGGCATCTGGACCATTCGATCAATCACGCAGATCTGACGGTCCAAATTTGGCTGCGCAAAGAGATAAAAGAGAATTAGGGTTTTGGTGTAATCAGGGCCTTAGGGTTTTATTATTCGGGCCCAAAATGGACCACTTGTAATATTATTTTTTTGGGTTTTAGGATAATGTAAATGGACTTTATAAATATTGGGCTTGTTTATTTTATACTATTTAATTTTTAGGGTTTTTCAGCTTTGTTTAATAAGGATAATTATATAATAATATAATATAACAATAACAATATAATAACATAAAAATAAATCATATTGGAAACCGAATAATAATAATATAATAATAATATAATAATAATATAAATATAATATAATAGTACTGTGTAATAATAATAATAGCAATAATAAGATGATAATAGTATAATATAATGCTAACAAATAATAATGATGTTTTTGTTTTGTGTGTTTTTTTGAATAATATAGGTAAAAGGTATTAAAAGCCCAAAGCCTAAATATTAACAAAAAATGAAAAAGTGGGTTAACCCCCAGATAAAATTAGTGATTATAGCTGCCCATCTTTGCTTATCCTTATGGAAAAAGAATAAAGCAAAGGCCATGAGCACTAATTTTATCCGACTTTCCTATTCGAAGACTCCGAGCTGTGAGTTCCTCCTAAATAGAATCGTTCGCCCATCTTCTTCCTAAAATTCTAGAACTCCGAATTCTTCCTATGTTAGGCTTGAGGAAAAGAAGTCCTTGAAGTGATGCCTTGATCATCGATCACCTTGGCATGGGGCGGTACCTTGCCTTGAGGATCCGTCTAATGATGTCCCGATTTCTGGTCGTCTGGACACTGAATAATATCACACCTTGAGACTATTGAAATGCACTTGATCTTCATTGCCTCGACATGTAGTGCTACATCACCTTGAGGATCCCGAAAGATAATGTCCTGATTCCTGGTCATCTTGACACCGAATGATATCCCGCTTAGAGACTAATGGAATGCCCTCGATCTTCATCGCCTTGGCATGGGGTTGTACCTCGCCTTGAGGATCCCAGAAGATGATGTCCTAATTTCTGGTCGTCTTGACACCGAATGTTATCCCGCTTAGAGACTACTAGAATCCCCTCGATCTTCATCGCCTTGGCATGGGGTGGTACCTCAACTTGAGGATCCCAACTGATGACATCTCGATTTCTGGTCGCCTTGACACTGAATGATATCCCTCTTAGAGACTACTTGAATGCCCTCGATCTTCATCGCCTTGGCATAGGGTGGTACCTCGCCTTGAGGATCCCGACTGATAATGTCCCGATTTCTAATTGTCTTGACACCGAATGATATCTCACCTTAAGACAACTAGAATGCCCTCGATCTTCATCGCCTTGGCATGGGGATGTTGATTGCTTTTAAACAGTTAAAAGTTTCTTGACTCTTTATTGATATCTACTTTTCTTTCCTGAAACATAGGATCCACTTTTCGTTGCTTTTTCAAGCACCTAAAAGAAACAAAAACAATGATTCGATGATGCTAGTTAGCATGCTTCTACCTTAAGGATGCCTAACTATTCATGATGCATGATAAAATTGAATTAATGCTCGGGTGCCTTCTTCCTTGGCTTCTCGCTTCGTCTTTCTTTCACTTGACCCTTCGCCTTTTCATATTTGTTGTCTCTTCTTGTGTCAGGACTCAGTCCCCATTCAACCCTCATATTAAAGTGCCCCTTCAGGTTTTCACCTTAGAGTCTTTTTCCAAAGCGCCTTTTCAGGTTTTCACCTTGATTTTTTTATTTTTTTTATTTTTTGGGTACCCTTTCAGGTTTTCGCCTCCGGCTCTTTAGTTTCAAATTTTGACATGGAAGGCAATCGTATCTTTTCCCGTTAAATTTTGTTAACTTTGTATTCAATGTCCTCTAACCTTGACTTGGGCGGACTCCCTTTGATAGGTTCCATTTCTGTCTTGGAACAACCTGCACTTAATAGGTTACATCATAGTAATGCCAAGAAATCCTTTGTTTTCATTAATCTATGCTAATCTATTTGCGGGATGCTAAATAAACAAAAGAAGGGAGATAATAAAGCTTTTATTAATATAAGAGATTTTTGAACAATTTGAAAGTCATGGCAAACATGAGAAAATAAAAAAATATAAGTAGTATAGGGTGCAACATCCCAGAGCATCGACTGTATGGATGATGCGAGAGCCCATCGACCGTGGTAGATCTCTCACTCGCTATCCTTGACTAAAATTTTTGATATCCAAAAGGAATTCCATCATAAATCGGAGTAGGGCCCCTCAACTGGAACAAAGCCTATCAACCAAATGCTGAACCTCAAAATTTATCTGAACCGTCCTTTTCAAATTTTCAATTTAGATCCTCCTTTGGTTTTAAGACGCCCATTTCTGAGTTTCCATCTTGAACAATTTTTTTCTTTTTTTAAGTATAGTACTTCTTGACGGAGTCTGAATTTATGGGGTTGCTCAATTCTTTCCCCTCCATCTCCATTAAAATTAATGCCCCTGGAAAAGGCCTTTTTAACAACATAAGGCCCTTCCCAATTAGGCATCCACTTCCCTCGAAAGTCCTTTTGAATTGGCAAGATCTTCTTAAGCACTAGTTCCCCTTCATGAAACTCCCTTGGGTGAACTTTCTTGTTATAAGCTTGCATCATCCTTTTCTGATACATTTGGCCATAATAGATGGCCCTCAATCTTTTTTCTTCAATGAGGTTCAACTGATCAATCCTTGCTTTCATCCATTTGGCATCATCCAACTTTGCCTCAATCAAAATTCAAAGTGATGGAATCTCCACCTCAATAGGTAATACCGCTTCTGTCCCATAGACCAAAGAGTACGGTGTTGCCCCGGTGGATGTCCTCACAAATGTCCAGCAAGTAAACAGAGCAAATGGTAGTTTCTCATGCCAATCATTGAAAGTGTCGGTAGTCTTTCCTATAATTTTCTTGATATTCTTGTTTCCCGCTTCCACTGCTCCATTTATCTTGGGATGATAAGTAGCAGAATTATGGTGCACGATTTTGAAATGTTTGCACACTTCAGTCATCATGTTGTTGTTTAAATTGGAAGCATTATCGGTGATGATTCTTTCTGGCAGACCGTAGCAACAAATAATCTTCTTCTTCAAAAACTTGCAAACCGTTGCTCTTGTGATGTTGGCATAAGAGGCTGCTTCTACCCACTTGGTGAAATAATCGATAGCTACTAAGATGAAATGGTGCCCATTGGAAACCTTCGGGTATATTTGACCAATAACATCCATGCCCCACACGGCAAAAGGCCATGGCAAATTCACGGTGTGAAGTGGTACTAGCGAAGAGTGTATCTTATCGGCATAGATCTGACATTTGTGACATCTCTTTGCATAATTAATGCAATCACCCTCCATGGTAGACCAGTAATACCCATATCTCATGATCTTTCTAGCCATTTATAAACCATTGGCGTGGGTCCTACACATGCCATCGTGTACCTCGGCTAAAATGGTTTCAGCCTCTCGAGAGTTGACGCATCTCAAAAATATCTGATCCTTACTTCTCTTGTATAAAGCCTCTACGTCAAGGACATAACCTGATGCCAACCTTCTAATGGTCCTTTTATCGTTATTGTTGGCCTCCTTTGGGTAAACCTGGGACTTGATGTTCTATGGATATCATAGTACCATGGATTGCCATCCTCTACCTCTTCCAAATTATAACAATGGGCTGGAACCTTAAAAATCTGCATTTTAATTGGCTTCATTTCGGCCGTTGGGCTTGCTTCAAACGTGGTGGCCAAATCGCTAAGGCATTAACCATTTGGTTATCTTCTCTTGGTAAATAAGAGAAAATGATTTCCTCAAAATTTTTAACCAGCTCTTGGATCAAATTATAGTACTTGACTAGCTTCTGATCTCTCGTCTCTCATTCCTTTCAAAGCTGGTAGATCACCAAGGATGAATCCTCGTTGACCTGAAGCACCTTGATCTTTCTTTCTATGACCGCCCAGAGTCCCATGACGCAAGCCTCATACTCGGCTATATTGTTGGTACAGAAGAATTCCAACCTACTTATAAAGGGGTAATAGACTTCTTCGGGAGAAATTAACACTGCCCCTACCCCATGGCCTAGGGCATTGAATGCTCCATCAAAATAGAGTTTCCAAGGCTCATTCTCGAAACAAGCCTCTCTTCAAATAATGCACTGACCATATCTTCATATGAAAAGCTAAAATCTAATGGATCCACCCAAGAAATCAAGCAAGTGGTGTGGTACAACATGCACTGACCAAAAAATCTGCCACCACACTTCCCTTTACTGCCTTTTGGCTTACATAGATGATATCAAATTCTGACAGCAGCATTTGCCAATAGGCCATTTTCCCGGTTAGTGCGGGTGCTTCCATTAGAAATTTTAGTGGATCCACCCAAGAAATCAAGCAAGTGGTGTGGTACAACATGTATTGCCTGAGTCACTTGGTAGCCTACACTAGGGCATATCATAGCTTTTGGATTGGTGGGTACCGTGCTTCACACTCGGTAAACTTCTTGCTCAAGTAATAAATAACCCTTTCTTTCTTGCTAGACTCGTCATGTTCTCCTAACACACAACCCATTGAGTTCTCAAAAGCTGTTAAGTACATAATTAATGGCCTATCGGGTACCGATGCCACTAAGATCGGGGCATTGGTTAGGTATTCCTTGATCTTCTCCATGGTTTCTTGGCAATCTTCATCCCATATCCCCGGGTAGTTCTTTTGGAGTAATCTGAAGACGGGATCACATTTATCGGTCAATTGGGAGATGAATCGAGAGATGTAATTTAGTCTTCCTAACAATCTTTAGACTTCTTTTTATGTTTGAGGTGGTGGGAGATCTTGAATTGCTTTCACTTTGTCAGGGTCGATCTCGATCCCCTTTTGGTTAACCATAAAACCTAAGAGTTTTCCAGACAAAACTACAAAGGTACACTTGGCTAGGTTGAGCTTTAATTGCTACTTTCTCAGTGCCTTTGGAATAGCCTTTTTTCAAATTCTGAATATTTTGCTCTTCGATCTGGGACTTGGCTATCATGTCGTCCACATATACCTCAATCTCCTTGTGCATCATGTCATGGAATAAGGTCACCATGGCTCTTTGATAAGTTGCCCCCAGCGTTCTTTAACCCGAAAGGTATTGCCTTATAGCAAAACATGCCCTACATGGTCACGAAAGTGGTCTTTTCCATATCTTTGGGGTGCATCTTAATCTGATTATATCCCAAAAAGCCATCCATGAAGGAGAACCACGAATGCCCTGTAGTATTGTCAACTAGAGTATCAATGTGGGGTAGAGGGAAATTGTCTTTGGGGCTTGCCTTATTGAGGTCCCTATAATCCACACACATACATACTTTTTCGTCCTTTTTGGACAATAGGACTATATTGGCCACCCACTCCGGGTACTTGGCAACTTTAAGAAATCTGGCCTCGAACTGCTTCTTTACTTCTTCTCTACCTTTAGTAACATGCCGGGTCTCATTCTTTGAAGCTTTTGATGGACGAGCTTACATTCTAGCTTTATAGGAAGCTTGTACACCATAATATCTATGTTTAAACCCGACATATCTTGGTATGTCCATGAAAATACATCTTTGAGTTCTAAGAGTAGCTTTACCTAGTCTCGTCTAACCTTTGATGATAAAGTAGTACCGATCTTCACCTCTTTCCTCTCTTCCTCGGTTCTCAAATTCAAGACTTCTAACTTTTCTTGATGTGGAAAAATCTGTTTCTCTTCACTTGCCAACAGTCTTAACAATTCATCCGAGACCTCATATTCTACTTTATCCTTCTTTTCATCAATTTCAGCCGAGCACATGGGTTGTTCAAAATCTACCTCGGGATTAGATTTAGAATCATTCATACAGTTAATGTTAAGGGGCTTGCACGAGTTTGAAAGTATATATTGGGAATAGAAATAGTTTATGAAATAAATGAATAAATAATGAATGAAATGAATGCTATGTTTTCCATTTGAGAAAGAAATACAGAAAGCATCCTTTTCATTGAAAGCAAAATAGAGTTGACATAGTAGCCCTTTTACAAAGGATCCCTATTGCTCTCGGGAAAAAGCAACAAAGGTGGTTCTGGGCATTATTCTGATTTGATCCTAAAAACTACACGCAGGTCCAATTGTGAGATTTCTCTCCTAGAAAGTATGGGCGGATCTTGACCGAAGGCTGGATAGTCTTATCACCCTCGGAGATCAGGTCGACATCCATTCCCTCCAAAGCTTCACAAATTAACTCTTCATTGAGGATCTTCTCATTATCTCGATTGTCTTCTTGGACCTTTCAGCTCGGGATTCACGATTCTGCCAAATACAAAAATATTTTGAGATCCGCGTAAGTGATGGGAGCCTACGAAATATCTTCTCCTCTGAGTCGGGCCTTTCGTTGTTCTTCTCTTCTCTTCCACTATTGTTTATTTTGTAAAAGGTTAGGCTTATATCCGAGCTCGAAATGGTCATGCTTGTGGATAACACTCATAGGTCGTAGGCGTCCTTGGAGATTCCTTCCCAAGCCTTTTCCCTTCTTTGCTCTTCTTCCTAGAGTTTCTGACACCACCATCTTGGTATAGTTTGACAGTTTAGGACAAAGAATCCGGCTTCCCTCGACAACAAAAGTGGCGTTGTCAAACTCCAAGGCCCTAAAGGTACATTCCACCGCCTCTTCATTGGTCGGAATGTATGGAGCGTCCAAAGTTACGGAAGCAGGTTCGAGAGTCAGTTACGAATGGGGAAGGTTTTGGTACCCCTACACCGCCCAAAAATTGGTACCATAAAAAGAAAATAAATAATCACCACTTTGTTAATATTTAAATATTTTTGAATTAAAGTGACAATTAAATCGAAATTTGATTATACATGCGAGTAAATTTTAAAGGCCCTATTATTCGAAGTAAACCGCAAAACCACCACCACTACGTTTGATATTGACCGCATTTACCCCTGAATAACAAGACACCACATTAACAAATTTAAATCCCAAATGCAATATTTACAAGGTATGGAAAATAAGCATAAACATGGTAAATATAATATAAAGAAAGGCGTGAGACAAATGTACAAATAAAGGATCCTAAAAATCAAATATTAAAACACAATATCATACGGAAACTATACTATGAAAATATAATAAGGTACTATATATATCTATAAATATAAATACGTATAAATATATAAAAGTTTGGTTTTGGAAGTAGCCATATTTTTATATATATATATACATTTAAACTATGTGTTAGAATATGTACAAATCATATACATACAAATGTATACATAATATATTATATACGAAACATATAGAATACCTATATACATATTAAAACTGTAGAACTCATATTGATTTTGATATAACAAATGGTTTTAACTCATATAGATATAACAAATGATTTTAAATATTAATTTCTTTTAAAATAAATTTTACATAACTCATATGAATTACTCACTATGCATTCGAACAAAATTATTATTGTCTTAAACTTAACCAAACATTTGATGAACTTTAAAAATACATTCGATGAATTTTTCTAAGTTAAAATGGCCTTAAAAGTCTATGCGTACCGATACGGCACTATAAGTACCGGTACGCCCTTTGATTCCAAATTATATTGAATGTAAAACCAGTACTGGTACGACAATAGGCGTACCAATATGCGTACTTGATTTTAAAACATCGAATGTAAAACCAGTACTGGTACGACAACAGGCGTACCGATATTTGTATTTGATTTCAAAAAGTTGAATGTCAAACGCGTACCGATACGCTACGATTTTATTAATACATCGAATGCAAAATGAGTACCAGTACGATATACCGTACCGATACTCCTTGTGGCAAAAACTAAAATTTTCAAATGCGTACCAGTATAGCTATACGCGTACCGATATCGAATAGCCTCAAGATTTTCCAATGAGCAATTCACGTACCGATACAGCTTTGGCGTACCGGTACCCTTTTCTGCGTATCGATACTCAATTTTGAGTACCGATACACCCTGCTTTGTAACGGCTTTTTCTATATTGGACAGGTGCCGATACTCAAAGACGCGTACCGATACATGGGGTTAGCAGACAACATTTATTGCGGGAAAACTTGCTCTCCAACGGCTATATTCAATTCTCCAACCACTCAAACGGTTAGAATTCATTGAATGGGTATAAATACACGCCTCAAGTGCAGCTACGACAACTAATGAACCTACATTGATCAACATTCAAGCATCTAAGCTAAAATCCAATCCTTTGTGCTTTTAGAGTCAAACCCTTGTACCCAACTTATGTATTTCATTGTAATCTTTCATTTCAAGTTTGGGATTGAGTGTTCTTGTAATTTGGGCAAATATTTACCTTGTGAGGACATTATCCATTTGCCATTTTCCTTCTTGTAAAAGAGTGATCCTTGATCAAGCTTTGGGTAGAAAGCTTTGATCGATTGTAACGGTTGCCTCCTTAGCCTAGAAAAGGGGAAGAATTCTATAGTGAATTGGTTGAAATCCTTAGTAGAAAGCTAAGGTAGTGGACGTATATCTTGTTAGAAGGTTGAACCAATATAAATCTTTGTATCCTATTGTCTAACTCTTTCCATTTGCTTCCTAAAATTTTAAATTGCCAATTTACCCCATCTTGGCACTTTCGGTATTGATTGATCATCCCAACAATGGGTATCAGAGCCACACTCAACCGAAGGTCTAACAACCATTTTGGCGATCATAGAAGGTGATTCAATCAATAGAAGTCAAAGCCATGGCATCGACCTCCAGCAACAACTTGTACGAGTCTCAATCCATCACCAAACCTCCATACTTCAATGGGGATAATTATCCCTATTGGAAAAATCGTATGAAGTTCTTCATCAAATCCCATGACTATGGGATGTAGTGGAAGATGGACCGGCAATCCCGATGAAGAGAGAAGGTGATCGGTTAGTATCAAAGTCCAAGCACAAGATGAACGATGAAGATCGAAAGAAGCTCCAAATCAATGATAAAGCAATGCACATGCTATTTTGCTCACTTGGACTAGAAGTACTCAAGATGTCATCTTGCTCAAGTGCCACAAGCACCAATGAGACCAAGATAGGGCTTCTTAATTTGAGCTAAGAAAATTTCAAGATGGATCCGGATGAAGACATCTCCAAAATGTTCAAACGAAATCAATGATAAAGCAATGCACATGTCTTGGGACAGTAAAATTTAGAAGCGAAAGATCTCTCTTCTAAACCAATGATGGGATAATGAGATAATAAAGAAAGGAAGAGAGAAAGAAAAGAAGAATGAGGAAATGAAGGTCAAAAAGAAGGAAGTGGAGAAGAAGAAGATGGGAATCGCTCTTAAAGCCTCACAAGAAGAGAGTGATTCAAGTGAGGAGGAAGATGAGGAGTTGGCTATGATAGCCAAATGATTCACTCGGCTCATGAGATCCAACCGAAGAACGAAGTTCAATAGAAGAAGGGATCTCAAGAACAAAAAAAAGGAAGAGGAAAAGGATCCTATTGTGTGCTACAAATGTAATAAGCTGGGACACAACAAGATCATTTATCCCTAAATCAAGAAGAAAGACTTCGAGAAGAAAAAGAAGCACAAGGCCCATGTAGCCACTTGGAGCGATGAAGAGTCTTCAAGTGATGAGGAGCAAGAAGTTGCTAACCTTTGTCTCATGGACTATGAAAAGGATCCTAAGGTAACCTCCAACTCATCTAGTGATCATAATTATGACGAATTATTTGAATATTATAATGAGTTACAAGAGGCGTAAGATGAATTAGTTTTGAAGTATAAATAATCACATTTGGAAAACAAGAAAATAATTTTCGATTTGAAAAATCAAAATGATTCTTTGATAAAAAATAATTCAGAACTTGAAAAGAAGGTTAATAATTTACTAGATAATCAAAAATATTTTGAAAAGGAAAATGTTGATCTAAATAACCTTCTTTTCGAGTTAAAAGATCATTACCTCAAGGAGGTAAATGATCTCAAAGCTTCCTTAAACAATGTTGTAAAATCAAGTTTTGAAAAAGGACAATCTTCAAAACCCAACAATGTTAAAAGGAACTTTAATAGATACAAACATGGAGGGTATTCAAGACCCTATTTTGGTAAGAAAGTTGGAAGCATTTGGATTCATATGGATGTTGTAACTTCTAACAATGCTAATGAGATTGCTTCTTGGATTCCTAAGGGAACCAAGATTTTGAGAACTAATGCTAATGGACCCAAAAAGATTTGGGTACCAAAAATCAAAGTTTGATTCATATTTGTAGGGGGAGCATTGCTACAAGGACAAGGCTACAAGTGCAAACTCATGGTACCTTGATAGTGGATGCTCAAGACACATGACCGAAGACAAGAATCGATTCTTGGAACTAAATCCAAAGAGTGGAGGAGTAGTAACATTTGGTGACAACGCCAAAGGCCACATTGAAGGAATTGGTTCCATTGGTAATCACTCATCCATTCTCATTGATAATGTTTTATATGTCAACGGTCTAAAACATAATATTTTAAGTATTAGTCAATTATGTGACAAAGGTTTCAATGTTATTTTTTATTCTAATGGTTGCAAAATTTTAAACATTGAAACAAATAAAATTGTGCTTTTTGGTCATCGTATAGGAAACATATACATGGTACATCTAGATGACATACACATTTCTCATGCATGTTTTGTTGCAAATAATGATCATGATTCATTGTTATGGCATAGGAAATTAGGACATGCAAGCATGAGTGTTTTAGAAAAATTTGTTTCAAAAGATCTAGTAAGAGGTTTGCCTAAAATTAAATTTTCTCTTGACAAAATTTGTGATACTTGTGCAAAAGGCAAACATAAAAGAGTTTCTTTCAAACCTATTAATGATGTTTCAACTACTAGAGTTTTGCAATTGTTCCACATGGATCTTTTTGGTTCTATTAGAACTACTAGCTTGGGCGAAAAATCATATGCATATGTTTTAGTTAATGATTACTCTAGATACACTTGTGTTTTATTCTTAAGTACCAAAGATGAGGCTTTAGAAAAATTCATCACATTTTCAAAATTACTCAAAATGACATTGGTCAAAGTATTTCTAACATTCAAAGTAACCATGGCACCGAATTTCAAAATTTAGGTTTTGAGGATTTTTGTAACTTAAATGGTATTAGCCACAATTTTCAGCTTCTAGAACACCTCAACAAAAAGGGGTTGTTGAAAGGAAAAATAGAACTTTAGAGGAAATGGCTAGAACCATGCTTTGTAAAAATAATTTGCCAAAATATTTTTGGGCGGAAGCCACTAATACTACTTGCTATATCATAAATAGAGTAATGATTAGGCCTATTTTAAAGAAAACTCCTTATGAGATTTTAAAATCCAAAAAGCCTAACATTAGTTATTTTCATCCATTTGATTGTAAATATTTTGTTTTAAACAATGGAAAAGACAATTTAGGCAAATTTGACTCTTAAAGTGATGAATCTATTTTCTTAGGGTATTCTTTAAACTCTAAAGCCTATCGAGTATTTAATAAAAGAACCTTAGTTGTTGAAGAGTCAATACATGTGATTTTTTATGATAACCCCTTCCGAGGAATGATTCTTGATAAGTGTTCAAAAGTACTATTTTTATTACCTTTTTACTCATATTATTGTTAGACTTCTGCTCATATTAGTTGCATAATTAGTCATTCATGCATTAATTCATGTTTCTTTCCACCGTTGAGCTTGATTACATAACTTGGTGATTTTTGTGGAAAAAGATACTGCTTTGGTGTGTTTTTGTGTGTGTGCAGAATCACTTGCCTAAACAAGGCTAGAACCAGTTGCCAGGGCAGTGCATGAAGGAGATGCTGACGTAGTTGCCAGGGCAATGCATGAAGGAGATGTCGAGCTAGTTGCCAGGGCAATTGTGGATAAGGGATAAGATGATATAGAAGTCGAAATTGATGACTAGATAAGCCCAAGATGATGTGGAGCAAAGTTAAATCCCAAAGGAGTTTGATTTCCATGTAAAGGTCAAAGAGAAATTAAATCCCGAAATGATAGGAGAAGAACTAGAAGGAATTTAAATATAATAAAGAATTATATTCTTTTAAAGTATTTAATTCCAACTTAACTTCCTCCTCAAGAAGGATTTTGACCTAGCCATCTCCTATTTAAAGGAGACCAAGCCGTCAAACTCAAGGAGAGAAAGGGAGAGATTTCGACAAAGATGAGAAAGAAGGGAGAGATTTTGACAATAGAGAGTAAAGAGGGAGAGAATTTGATTGAGAGATTTTCCAAAGAGGGCTGATCGATTTCTTCTTCTTCTTCTTTGCTTCCATTAGATTCATGGTTTGGGGATTATTCTTTGTATATCTTTTGAACCCAACCATGAACTAACTTGATTGGTTGGGGTTATTGTGTTTTGTTGTTGTGAGAAACAATTGGATTTTGTTTAGGTAATAAGAGTTTGCACTTTCAATTCAAGGTTTACTCATTCTTGGTTTTTATTATTGTTTGCGAGTGAATTGAGAGAGGATCTCGTAATTCTATCTATTTATCTAATATTGGGAGAGTTAGATTCAAGAAACGAATGAGTATGGTATTTATTCAATCTATCAATGGTGACGATTAATCCAACTTAGGAATAAGTTAAAGATTTCAACGGCTAAGAGGAGCGCAAGATTGGTTGTTGTTTACCCTTGATTCACGCAGGGATGTATTGTCAAGGCATGCACAATTAGCTAGAGTTTCAACTTAGGGATAAGAAGAAACCATTGAAGAACGCTCTGTCGAACCTTGAAGTTGCTGCCCAGTCGCCCAAGCAGTTGCCCTGGCAACCATTCGATTGTTGCCAAGGCAACCCAGCTGCACAAGTTACCACGAAAATTGAGTTGCCATTGCACTCTTTTACCAAGACGATCCAATCGGCTATCACTCCTCAACTTACGATAACCTGGCCTATTCCCTTTTATTTGATTACATCTTTATTTTATTTACTTGCTCTTTTATTTTATTCGTTAGTTAGAACTCCTACAATTATCAATTGTGTTTTTACTTTTACAGTGTGGATAACTAAGGAAAAGTGGCCCAAATCAATCCCTGTGGAGACGATACTCGATACTTATCATATCACTTTATTACTTGTGACGTGTATACTTGCACAATTGCGTAGCACTTATTACATGCAACAAGTTTTTGGCGCCGTTGCCAGGGATTGACAATTGGTGTTAGTTGTTTTTGTTATTTCATTTTTTCTCTTAGTTTTACTAACTTTTCTTTTTGTTTGTTTTATCAAAAAAATTAGGTGCACTACAAGTTAAGGGACATCATCATGTTGGGAAATAAAAGCCGATCTATTCGAGAGTTGATGTTGGAAGATATGAATCAATCCAATCAAGAGTTTCTTGCACCCTTCGATGATTACCTATACCAACCGAGAAAAGCATTTACAGTGGAAAACTCGTGCACTTGTTGTGGAGAACATCATGTGTTTGAAAATTGCCCTCATATTTTCGGTGCATATGACTACGTGGAGAACCATAGATGGAACCAGCAGCAAAATCCTTCATGGTATGGTCAAAAAGCTCAATTTTTTTTACCATAACAACAATGTAGTCCTTATCGGCAATGTAGTCCTAGTGTCACTAGTGTACAACAACAGATATGCCATGGCAATATAGTCCTTTTCAAGAGCATTCAAATTCCTTAGAGGAAACGTTGCTAGTTTCCTTGGCTAGACTTGATGGATTAATTGAAGAGATTCGAGAGCTATCAAAGTCCATGGATACGAGGATAGCTCAGTGGGATGCAACCTTGGGGGATTTAGAAGATCAATTGAGGAGATCCACATATGCCATGGATAACATGCACCAACAATCCATTCTTGGGGATACTGACCTCCCAAGGCAAGAAGATAAGGAGCAATGCGAAGAGAGGTCCCTGATGTGTGGGGAACAACTAGAACCTCCAATTCAAGAGGATGCCAATGAGAGAGACTGCCCAACATATGATGAGCTTGAGCAACAAATTGCCTCGGCAATGATTGAGGAGCCTGAATAGAGCAATGTCGCGACAACACTCAGTAAAGCTGAGAACAACAATACTACAACAAATTCTGAGGAACCTAATGCCCGAAGGTTACAACATTGATGTTGAAGCAGAATCAGAGATTGCTCTCATCTCTGATTTCCAGAAATTGCACGACCACATGCAAGATCAACGAGATGATAATAATTTGCCAATGGAATATGAGCAAGTAATGGTTGAACCTTTTGAATTCTTTAAAAACTCACCTCGTCCATTGCAAGTTTGTCTTGAGGAACCGATGTTGGTAGATTTGAAACCATCGAAATCTCTACTGATGGAGATGTTTGAGAGGCCAAAAGAAAAAGGTGTTTGGATTCGTAAAGCTTTTCAGAAAATTGGTTCTTCCCTTGACTTACAGCAAATTTTGGCAACTGATTGCCATGACAATTGGCTAGAGCAACAATTGCCACGACAACGAATGCTACATCCAACCATGATGGAGCCTGACGAGAATGAGGTAATTAAATGGTTGGATGTTGATATAAGTTTTCCTAATAATAAATTCATGCCTTCAGGAACAATAAGCAAGGTGGAAGATGTGCATGGACCTACAAGGGAACACGGAAGAAAGACACATCCACCATGGTAATGCAAAGGGGAGTAGTTGCGAGCATATTGGCCCAACTCTTTTTGGGCAATATTATCACTCGATGGAGGGTGCGGATGGACTATAAGAAGTATCGGAAATGACCCTCCTCAAGTTTTCTCAGATATGTAGTAACATTAGAAGATGCATGAAAAATGCTCTTTCTAAGAATCTTTAATTTTTTTTAAATTTTTTGGAACTTTATTTTATTTTTTTTTTTTTCTTTATTTATTTTTAGAATTTTTAGGAGATATTTTATTTTATTTTTCTTCATTATCTTTAGTTTCTAGGTTTTCTTTGTTTTCTTTTCCATAACAAGACTCACAACCACCATGCTAAGGAAATTCACTGCTGACTACTTGCCACGGAAACCGCAACAGATGATGCCCGCAACTACCTCAGCAGTTGCCACGGCAACAGAAACTGGCGATGCCCAGACAACAACAATGGCTTTAGCAACTACTGATGCCTAGGCAAGTGAACCTTCCTCGGCAAACATGGATCAAATCAAAGCAATGCTATTCACGCGGTACCAGCCACAAGCATTCAACCACCAATCGGAAAATGAATCAAGCAAACGGTAGGAAGGAAACTTATCACTCGAGGTGATGACCTCTCCGACTAACTCATTTCATTTAGTTTCTTTTAAATTTTGTTTCACTTTTCCATGCATTGAGGACAATGCTTCTCTCAAGTTTGGGGGGTGTTGGTTTCTAGTTAGTTTTATGTTTAGTTGCATTCATCTTTAGCAATCACATATAGGTTGCATATGTTACTTGCCATGCCTTTAATTAGATTTAATTGCTTAAGACTTGTTGAATATTCAATGATGAATTTTTTCCACTGCACTTAATTGAAAGAACCTTTAATTTTAGGATTGCATGAAAAGAACTTAGAATTTTACTATGACGCTAATTTTTTTTACACGGTTGTGGCTTGTTGATTGAAAGAAACTTAGGTTGCTTAAAATTTGGGTAAATTTAAAATTGAAAATTAAAAGTTAATTTATTGCTAGAGGTGCCCGAAACTGGCTCTAGTAGTAAATGCACTTTCTTGCTAGAGGTGCCCGAAACTGGCTCTAGTAGTTAATGCACATTAAAGAATCAATAGAGGTCCCCAAAATTGGCTCTAGTTAAAATAAAATAAATGCCCCACTAATTAAATTGATAAAAGCCTATTGTTCACATAGAATCTTGAAAATCAACTTGTACACAACTAATCACACACTTGTCACAACAATTATAGTTTGGTTCCGGGTAATTTTTGTGCTATTCGAAAAATTAAAAGGTGATCATACTTTGTGCCACGGTTCCGAGGTTTGAATTCAAGTTTGAAGCATGTCTTTGATGATTAAAGTCTTGGTAGGTAATTGTTAATTTGCATTACTTGAGGACAAGCAATAGTTTGAGTTTGGGGGTGTGATAAGTGTTCAAATGTACTATTTTTTTTACCCTTTTTATTCATATTATTGTTAGACTTAGGCTCATATTAGTTGCATAATTAGTCATTCATGCATTAATTCATGTTTCTTTCCATCGTTGAGCTTGATTACATAACTTGGTGATTTTTGTGGAAAAAGATGTTGCTTTGGTGTGTTTTTGTGTGTGTGGAGAATCACTTGCCTAAACAAGGCTAGAACCAGTTGCCAGGGCAGTACATGAAAAAGATGCCGACGCAGTTGCCATGGCAATGCATGAAGAAGATACCGAGCTAGTTACCAGCGCAATTGTCGATAAGGGATAAGATGATATGGCAGTCGAAATTGATGACTAGATAAGCCCAAGATGACGTGGAGCAAAGTTAAATCCCAAAGGAGTTTGATTTCCATGAAAAGGTCAAAGAGAAATTAAATCCCAAAAAGATAGAGAAGATCTAGAAGGAATTTAATATAATAAAGAATTATATTCTTTTAAAGTATTTAATTCCAACTTAACTCCCTCATCAAGAAGGATTTTGACCTAGCCATCTCCTATTTAAAGGAGACCAAGCCGTCAAACTCAAGGAGAGAAAGGGAGAGATTTCGACAAGAGAGAGTAAAGGGGGAGAGTTCGATTGAGAGATTTTCCAAAGAGGGCTGATCGATTTCTTATTCTTCTTCTTTGCTTCCATTAGATTCATGGTTTGGGGGTTATTCTTTGTATATCTTTTGAACCCAACCATGAACTAACTTGATTGGTTGGGGTTATTGTGTTTTGTTGTTGTGAGAAACAATTGGATTTTGTTTAGGTAATAAGAGTTTGCACTTTCTATTCAAGGTTTACTCATTCTTGGTTTTTATTCTTGTTTGCGAGTGAATTGGGAGAGGATCTCGTAATTCTATCTATTTATCTAATATCGGGAGAGTTAGATTCAAGAAACGAATAAGTATGGTCTTTATTCAATCTATCGATGGTGAAGATTAATCCGGCTTAGGAATAAGTTAAGTATTTCAATGGCTAAGAGGAGCGCAAGATTGGTTGTTGTTTACCCTTGATTCACGCAGGGATGTATTGTCAAGGCATGCACAATTAGCTAGAGTTTCAACTTAGGGATAAGAAGAAACCATTGAAGAACGCTCTGCCGAACCTTGAAGTTGCTGCCCAGTCACCCAAGCAGTTGCCCAGCCAGTTTCCCAGGCAACCGTTCGATTAGTTGCCAAGACAACCCAGCTGCGCAAGTTGCCACGACAACCGAGTTGCCATTGCACTCTTTTACCAAGATGATCCAATTGGCTATCACTCCTCAACTCACGATAACCTTGCCTATTCCCTTTTATTTGATTATATCTTTATTTTATTTACTTGCTCTTTTATTTTATTCGTTAGTTAGAACTCCTACAATTATCAATTGTGTTTTTACTTTTACAGTGTGATAACTAAGGCAAAATGGCCCAAACCAATCCCTGTGGAGACGATACTCGATACTTATTATATCACTTTATTACTTGCGACGTGTATACTTGCACAATTACGTAGCACTTATTACGCGCAACAATTCTTGTGATGATGATGATGATGTAGGGATTTTTGAAGCCAATGATGGTGGGCAATCATCAAAGGTGAATGAAGTTTCAACCAAAGAAGAAGAAACACAAGATCCACCTCTAGAAGTTCCAACCAAAGAAGGACATGAGCCTAGAGGAAAAGGAGGTGAGCTACCCAAGAGAGTCAAAAGGGGTAACCACTAGACATTCTCTTAAAAATGCATGTAATGTTGCTTTTATCTCATGCATAGAGCCTAAAAATGTTAAAGAAGCATTAAATGATGATTATTGGATAATGGCTATGTAAGAGGAATTAAACCAATTTGAGAGAAGTCAAGTTTGGACATTAGTTGATAGGCCTAGTAATAAATCTACTATAGGAACTAAATGGGTTTTTAGAAACAAACTAGATGAGAGTGGTAACATAGTGAGGAACAAGGCTAGACTTGTTGCTCAAGGTTACACACAAGAAGAGGGAATCGATTTTGATGAAACCTATGCACCTGTAGCTAGAATTGAAGCCATTAGGATGCTTCTAGCATTTGCATGTTATCACGAATTTAATATTTTTCAAATGGATGTAAAAAGTGCATTTTTAAATGGTTTTATTAATGAAGAAGTGTATGTAGAACAACCACCCAATTTTGAAGATCCAAAATACCTAAACCATGTTTTTAAACTTTCAAAAGCTTTATATGGTTTGAAACAAGCTCCTAGAGCTTCGTATGAAAGGTTGTTTAGCTTTTTAATTAAAAAATGTTTTAACAAAGGAAAGGTGGATACTACACTCTTTATTAAAAGAAATGGCAAAGACATTTTAGTAGTTCAAATTTATGTTGATGATATCTTTTTTTGGTTCTACTAATGAATTGTTTTGCCAAGAATTTGCTAAGTTAATGCAAGGTGAATTTGAGATAAGCATGATGGGGGAGCTTTCATTCTTCTTGGGGCTCCAAATTAAATAAAGGAAGGACGTCATCTTCATCAATCAAGCTAAGTACATGAAGGACATGCTCAAGAAGTTTGGCTTGGAGAATGTGAAACCTTAAGCCACTCCAATGAGTTTTTCCACAAAGCTTGACAAAGATGAAGGAGGTAAGTGTGTAGATTTAAAGCTTTGTCGCTCTATTATTGGATCTTTGTTTCATCTTACCGCAAGTAGACCCGACATTATGTTTAGTGTTTGCTTGTGTGCTAGATTTCAAGCTAGTCCTAGAGAATCACACCTTATAGCCGTTAAGAGAATCTTTAGATACCTTAGAGATACACATTGTTTAGGCTTTTAGTATCTTAGAGACTCTTCCTTTAGTTTACATGCCTTCTCGGATGCGAATTATGGGGGTTGTAAGATAGATAGAAAAAGTACCTCGGTACATGTCAATTCCTAGGTAGTATGCTTATATCATGGTTTTCTAAGAAGCAAAATAGTGTAGCATTATCTAGCACCAAGGAGGAATATATATCGATGAGGAGTTATTGTGCTCAAGTCCTTTGGATGAAGTAAAAACTCTTAGATTATGGAATTGATGTAGGTACCATCCCCATTAGGTGTGACAACACCAGTGCTATTTGTCTCACTAAGAATCCCATCCAACATTCTAGAACCAAACACATAGAAATAAGACATCATTTCATTAGAGATCATGTCTTGAAAAATGAAGTAGTTCTAGAATATGTAGACACCTTGAACCAATTAGCGGACAATTTTACCAAACCATTAGACAAAGAGTATTTTTGGTCTCTTAGGAGAGAGTTAGGTTTAACCAGCCTTCCTTAACCCTTAGAGCCTATTTTGATCTTAAAAACATGCTTAAATTTTTTTGATTGATTGCTTATTGTTTTTGCTCCTATATGCATATATGCTTGTTGCTAGGGGGAGCTTTTGCATGTTAATATCTTGGCTTATGCATTATTTTTAATGCTCCTACATCATGCATGCATAATAGAGGTAGTCCTTGATTCCCATAACTTTCTTTGCAGCCAAATTTGACCATTTGGTGCATAGGGTATTGGTACTAGTATACCATTATCGATACGCGGCCTCTATGATGGGTACCGATAAATGGTACTGGTACGCAACTTTTCATATCGGCACGCAAAACACGGCTTAGCAATATCGGTATGCGGTTTAATGTACTAGTACGCGATACGCGGAAGCTCCTCTTTGGGCTGATAAAATTGAATTTTCCCCCAAAATTCCCATTCTTTAAACCCTAGTCGAAATCCCCTCAAAAGCTCTCTCAATTTCCCTTGTTTTCATTCGAAATTTCCACAAAATTTTGAAGTTTCTTGTACTTCTTCAACAACCCATCAAGATTTCATCAAGATTGTCCACTTACATCAAGATTCTCATCCATTCCAACAATTTTTGAGGTATTTTCGTTATATATTATTTTAAATTTTGTTTTCTCATATGGAACTTAGATTTAGGTTTATTTGAGAATAGTTTATGTACATGTTTTATTAAATTTATCTATATACATTTATTTTGATTTAAAAAAATTATCTATATATATTATACATATTATCTTGAAATAATTTGTTGGAAATATTGGATTGAGTTATTGATTTGTGCATACATTGTGGCTTGTTTAATTTTTGTAGGATTATTTTTTGCTCTTTCGAATCAAATTTGCTTTAATGGCCCCTAAAACTAAACGCCCTAGATCTGGTCCCTCAACCCATAATTCAAATCTTTTGAACTTTTCCTTAATCTTTAACTCTTGTTTTATTGAACTGGGTCGTCAAAATCAATTAGAACATTTTCGGTTATATGAAAATTTTCCCATTCGAAGAGAAAAGGTTGTTGATTATGAGTTTATGGTTTCTGAAAGTTTTAGGATTCCTTATCTTGTGAATCTTAGGGAATGGAAATTTCTACCTTTTCTTTGTTTACCCGGGTAGTATTTAAAACTCTAGTTAGAGTATTTTATTCTAATGCTAGAGCTATTCTTAGTGAAGACCAAAAAGAGGTTGTTGCTATAGAGTCCTATGTTATGGGTAAAGTCTTTAGGTTAGACTCCTCTATTATTGGTTCTCATCTAGGATTAGAAGATATCGGGGAAGATGATGAAACCAAGCCTATTCCTTTTGTTTATGCCTCGGGCACTTCGCATCCGTCCTTAATGCTCATGATAGGTTCTTTCATCTTTTAGTTACTTGGTTCTTTCATCCTTCCGGGGGGGAAGTGGTCAACCATTTGAGGGGTAGATGCTTTTTGGTTGCATTGCTTCCAAAATAACATTCACCTTAACCTCGCTCAAATCATTTTTTGCACAAATTGTTTATCTTGTCCAAAACTGTCATAAAACTCAAGTTAAATCTTTTACGGTTGTGTCTTGAGCTACATCTTTGCCAAAGAAAACATAGACACCTCTTATGATATTGCTTGCCCCCTTACCAATCCCATTAATGAAAAATCTCTTCGAAAGAAGAACGATTTCATTTTATTAATGGTGAATGGATTCGACAAGAACCCGGTCAGAATAGCGAAGGAACTGTGTCAGCTCCAGTTCCAGCTTGCGCCTCCACCGCCTTCTATGACCTTTGGTGATGACAAGCATTCATACTTTGATGGCAAGTTTGATGAAATGCGGTCCTATATTGATGGAAAATTCATTGAGATGCAATCTATGGTTACATCTCACATAGATGATCACTTCACTTCTCTTGGTGCGCGTGTGACTAGCATCGAGACCGACTTGGCATCCTTTAACTATGAGTGGAAAACGCATACTTTTGGGGACACCACCGCGGAGAAGGATGAGGAAGAGGACGAGGATAAGGATGAGGATGATGGGGATATCCCATAGCTCTTTTGTTTTATCATTTCGTATTGCATTCATCCTAGACTATACTTTTGGTTTTGATGTTTGGATTATTTTCTTCGGATTGTTTCTATTGTTTCCATCATGCTTTGACTATTATGTTTGGATTTGGATATTTGTTTATGCTTGAACACTTGATCTATATTATGTTTTGTCTTGTTACTTTGGCTTTAAATTGTTTATCTTCTCCTATTGCATGTATTGCTTTTGATCTAACAAAAAGGGGGAGAAATATTTGGGTTCAAAATTTTGCAATAAAAAGAGAAATTTTGAATTTTTTAAAGTTTTGTTATATAAAAAAGGGTAGATTGTAGAACTCATATTGATTTTGATATAACAAATGGTTTTAACTAATATTGATATAACAAATGGTTTTAACTATTAAATTCTTTTAAAATAAATTTTACATAACTCATATGAATTACTCACTATGCATTCTAACAAAATTATTCTTGTCTTAAACTTAACGAAACATTTGATGAACTTTAAAAATACATTTGACGAATTTTTCTAAGTTAAAATGGCCTTAAAAGTCTATGCGTACCGATACGGCACTATAAGTACCGTATGCCCTTTGATTCCAAATTACATTGAATGTAAAACCAGTACCGGTATGGCAATAGGCGTACCAATACGCGTACTTGATTTTAAAATATTGAATGTAAAACCAGTACCAGTACGGTAATAGGCGTACCGATACTTGTTTTTGATTTCAAAAAGTTGATTGTCAAACGCGCACCGATATGCTACAATGCGTACCGATACGCTACGATTTTATTCATACATCGAATGAAAAATGAGTACCGATACAACATACCGTACTAATACCCTTGAGGCAAAAACTAAAATTTTCAAATGTATACTGGTACAACTATACGCGTACTGATACCGAATGACCTTAAGATTTTCCAGTGAGCAATTCACGTACCGATACGGCTTTGGCGTACCGGTACCCCTTTCTACGTACATATACTCAATTTCAAGTACCTGTACACCCTGCTTTGTAACGACTATTTCTATCTTGGGTAGGTACCGATACTCAAAGACGCGTACTGATACCTGGTGTTGGTAGACATCATTTATTGGGGGAAAACTTGCTCTCCAGTGGCTATATTCAATTCTCCAACCACTCAAACGGTTAGAATTCATTGAATGGGTATAAATACAAGCCTCAAGTGCAGCTACAACAACTAATGAACCTAAATTTAACAACATTCAAGCATCCAAGCTAAAATCAATCTTTTGTGCTTTTAGAGTTAAACCCTTGAACCCAACTTGTGTATTTCATTGTAATCTTTCATTTCAAGTTTGAGATTAAGTGTTCTTGAAATTTGGGCAAATATTTACCTTGTGAGGACATTATCCATTTGCCATTTTCCTTCTTGTAAAAGAGTGATCCTTGATCAAGCTTTGGGTAGAAAGCTTTGATCGATTGTAACGGTTGCCTCCTTAGCCTAGAATAGGGGAAGAATTCTATAGTGAATTGGTTGAAATCCTTACTAGGAAACTAAGGTAGTGGACGTAGACCTTGTTAGAAGGTTGAACTACTATAAATCTTTGTGTCCCATTGTCTAACTCTTTCCATTTGCTTTCTAAAATTTTAAATTGCCAATTCACCCCATATTGGCCTCTTTCGGTATTGATTGATCATCCCAACAAAAACCTTAGATTATATACCGTATAAAAATCATATATTATACTACCATATACTTTAAAAAGAAATTATAATGTATATATATCAACCATATATCATATACTATATAAAAACCATATATTCTATACCATATAATATATACCTATCAAACCACATCATGCATATATCCACATTAAAATGGAGCAAGAATACTAAATAACAGTAAATGGGACTAAAAATTAAATATGCGTGATAAAATGGCAAACAGGAATTTCATCACTGGATTTAAACCCAAATTAAACAAAATCTAAAATTAATAGGGCTAAACAAGTGACTAAACCATTTGAAAAATAGATTAAGCTTAATAAGGACGAGTTTGAAATATTTTTTAAAATTAGATGGACTAGGAGTGTAGTTTAAAAAGGCAAAAGGGTTACGGTGGGGATTTCGAAGATGTGAAATGACCTGATGGGAATAAAACCATTTTTAAATCATTAATTAATCTGAGAAGAGGGATGGAATTGGAACATTTTATGAACTTGTAGGGACGAGGGCTATGATTTAGAAAAGCGAAAGCCCTTATGACGCGAAATAAGGCCGAGGCGGAGGGATTTATAGTGTAAAAGTACCATTTTGAAATAGGGCCGAGTTTATATGACATTTTTCGGGTAAAAAAATGAGGCATAAGCCATTCTAATAAAATCTTTCCCGCTTATTTTCAAAAAACTCTCCCAAACCGGGATGATTGCCGCCACGTGTTCATCCCAAACCCAAAAATGGAGGCACTTTGTCGTACCTTCCGCCACCAGCCTCCGTACACCGGTGTTGGGAAACCAAAAGACACTACCAAAAAAATCCTCTCCTTACTCTAAACCCAACAACAACCTTAAAATCTTCAAGAAAACCTTTCCCTCGCCTAGATCTAAGAAAGTCGAACCTAATACAACCCCAAAAAACAAAAACCTTTTTGTTTCTGGCTCACCCTTTTAAACCCGAAGGTCATGGGTTTGTCACCGGTGGAACCCTTAGGCGGCCGACCCAACCTAAAAATCAAGGTAAAACCCTAAAACCTAGACATAGCTTTTTTTTTTTTTCTATTATGCATGCAAAAAGGCCAAAATGGATACCTTGTAATCTCTTTTTTGTATTCCTTTTGAATCCCGAGGTCAACCTCCTTACAATATGTTTCGGCTTCCCTTTTATAGCCAAAGATGATTACATATTTGTTTAAAAGAAAAAATAAAACTCTGATGCTATTGGTTGATCTGTCAAACTTTGGCCAGATTCGTGTTGCTTTCTGTGTTTGTCGGGCTTAACTTATGCTTGTGGTACTTTTTTTGTTTATTTTTGTATGTATTTGGCTCTAACTCGTTTGTTTGATGTTGCATGCACTACTGGGGAGAGCCAGACGCTGGAAGGGATCAGAACGATCGTGCATAGGAGTCTAACACGCGCGTGGTGTCAGCCGAAGGATCACAAGTGGGCGCGTGGGGTGAGTCGAAGGAGTTGTGCGTGGGCGCGTGTAGGATCTTGAAGCTTTCTACCTCAAGTCTGAGCAGTTTGATCTGCCCCAAGATCCAAGGGCTGAGGTGATGCGGCACTAATGATGACAACACTAATTAGGGTTTCCCTACGAAGGTATCTGGATCATTCGATTAATCAGCCAGATCTGATGGTCCAGATTTGGCTGTGCAAAGAGATAAAAGGGAATTGGGCTTTCGGCGTAATTAGGGCCTTAGGGTTTTATTATTCGGGCCTGAAATGGACCACTTGTAATATTAAAATATTTTGGGTTTTAGGATAATGTAAATGGACTTTATAAATATTGGGCTTGTTTATCTTATACTATTTAATTTTTTGGTTTTTTCAGTTTTGTTTAATAAGGATAATTACATAATAATATAATATAACAATAAAAATATAATAACATAAAAAGAAATCATAATGGAAACTGAATAATAATAATAATATAATAATATAATAATAATATAATATAATATAATATAATAGTAATAAGTAATAGTAATATAAGTAATCATAATAATAATAGCAATAATAGGATGATAATAGTATAATATAATGCTAACAAATAATAATGATGTTTTTGTTGTGTATGTGTGTTTTTTTTAATAATATAGGTAAAAGGTATTAAAAGCCCAAAGCCCAAATATTAACAGAAATGCAAAAGCGGGTTACCCCCGGATAAAATTAGTAATTACAGGGAGAAAGCATCCATTAGAGGTAATGTTCGTTCTTCTCCTCTAAAGAAAGTTCTTTACTGAAATTGTCAAGTATTGATCCTTTACAATTGTTTTCTAATGTGTTTTGATAGTTTAATTAAGGAAAATTGGTTTAATTGTGTTTTGATTGATGAAATTAATAGATCTTCGTTTTTGATCTATTTTGTTGGGTTCTTGATTAGATTAGATCATGTTTTTTATTGTTAATAATGTTAATAGCTTGGTTTTAACATTGTAATCCTGAAACTAGTTGAATTTCTAATGTTTAAGGTTGTTAGTTGAGGGTTTTGTGATGTTAATTGAGTTTAATCATTGCTGGAAGAAAAAAAGATGTTGTTAAAGTGTTATTAGATGTTAATTGTTGAGTTTTGATGTATCAATCATTATATTGTGGTTGGGTTAAGATTTGAGGGTGTTTGAGGTTGATTTCGATAAGTTTCGGATGGTTTTTGAGTGGACAACTTGTGAGTTGCGGGTAATTTCTTTGAGGTAGTGGTTTGGATGCATTTTGATGCATGCTTCCTTTGGTTTTGTGTGGTCAAAACAGGGGATAATCAAGGCGAAGTAGCTTGAGGTGGATTATTGGTTGCCTGGAGTTCGATTTGCATTGGTGAGCAAGGCGAGGTATAATCGGTGAGTGGAAATGGTTTTAAAAGTCTTTCAAAGGTTTGAAAGTCTTTTTGGGAGTTTAGGTTAAGCTTGAAACACTTACCTAAGATCGGAAGTAAGTTTCCCTCTTTTGCTCTTTAATATTGGTTCGGATATAAGCATTTGTAATTCATGTTTTGGTCGTAAACATGATTTGTTTTACTTACTATAAATGCATGATTTTGAGTACATATGCAGTGGTTTAAAAGTGTATGAAATGATAGTGAGCATTGGTTTTCAATCCGGTTGGGAATGTGGTATTGCTTTGGCAATGTGGCTTGCATATGTGGTGTTTTTGTATAATGCATTGTAAAACAGTGAGTAAATGGTTTTGTAAATAATATATTGGCTATGTGACATGATGAGAAAACATTCGGATATAGTTGGCATGCCATAGGGTAAAGTGCATTATAATATGTTTAAAATCGATCATGGTTAGAGGTCCTTGAGGTATAACGTCAACTACTTGGATTATGATGTTATCACATAGGTTTAGCGGTTGGTTCCCCTTGTTGATGTTAATCTTGTGGTTGTCAAAGGTGTCATATCATGCGGTTAGCATTGTATGGGTTTGATGGCGGTCGGTCATCATGGGAGATCCATGTACCCGATATGTAAGGTTAGTGGTCTATTAACCAATGGTTAGCGGTCGGCTAATCAAGGATAGTGGTCGATTATCCGGGGTCACTATAATTGCCAATATATGAAAGTTCTTGTGTTGAACCTACTTTATAATGCTTTGGGATTTAAGCATGGTAATATGATTTAATGTTTTTGGATTTAAGCATGAGATGACTTAGTGCTTTGGGATTTAAGCATGTGATTTGTAAATGTTTTTGCATATGGTCGATATGCATGTTTTGATTTGGAATCAATGAAAATACTTTGGTCGTAAGCATGGTTTGAAAACAAGTGTTTAATTTTTAAATGGTTTTAAATGCATCATTGTTTTATGAGCATCCTCACTAAGCATGTGTTCTTGCACTCTCTTTTCCTAATGATGCAGATTTTGAGTATGAACTCGGTTTAAGTTTTTGGTTAATAAGGCAATGTGCCAAGTTTTTGGGATTTGTAAATTCTGTTCTTTCCTGGTTTTTGAGCATGGTTAATGTTGTGTTTTGGAGTTGAATGTTGTTGATAAGCATGTTGTTAATCCTTGCTTATGGTTGATGTTAGGTGGTTCCTTAGGTATGCATCTAGTTAGCTTTGGTTGAATGCCATGCTTTGATGATTCTAGCATGTTGATTTTGATGCTAAAGATATGTTGGTATGTTTCATATGCTGGAAAATGCCAATTGAGTGTTTGGTAAAGTGGTCTAGGGAGCATGCCTATAGATTGATATTTTGGAAGCTTATGTTTTGTCGTTGTCGCTAAATCTTAATGCAAATGATGGAATATGACTTGATGGTTGATTGTATGCATGAATATGAGTTGCTAGGACTTAAATACATCTAGATTCGATTGAAAAACCAGCAAAAGTGGACGTTTCAAGTCCAGGCGTATCGAAATGCGTCACCTCGTACTAGTACAACTAGGCCATTTTAGGCTTAATGCGTTTCGATACGCGGGGTAGTGTTTCTATATGGGTAATCCATTTTAGGCTTAGCGTTTCGATAAGCGGGGCAGTGTTTTAGTACGGGTAACAGCAAATTGGCAAGGTGCACCGGTACGTATGGCCCTATCAGTACAATTTTGAGCTACTAGAATCTGAGGTTTATAAATTAGCCAAGGCGTAATCGAAACACCTGTAGGTTTACCGATACAGGCTATAATTAATTCAGTTATTTCATTATTTGGATGTTTAGAAGGTTTTTGATTTATTCATTTTGGTCCCTGTTTGTTGTGAATGCAATTGCTTGAGTTTGGATGGTCAAATTAAGCTGAGAATTGACATTCAAGCATGTAATCTGACTAATTGAGGATTGGTAACACTAATTTTAGTAATGGTCCTTTAACTTACTAGTTTTACGTTTTAGTCCCTAAAATATATTACGTGCAATTGGTTGCCTTTCCGAGTCCGATTCCTTTGTAACTTCATCCGCTGTAAGCATGGTCACTTAGGATTAATAATATGCAACTAGACAAGATAAAAGGAAAAAAATGACTGATTTTTGTAATCTTTCTTTGGTTTGCTTCGACAAACCTAATATAGCTCGCTTGGTTCGGTCGGGTGTCTAGGCCGGGCCGAGGGGTTACATTTGTTGGTATCAAAGGCAGGTTACGAAAGGTTCGGATGTTGTTGTTTGATTGATTGCTATTGTTTGAAATGCACGTTGATTGCGTATTGTACGGTGATTGAGTATGGTCATTTGAGGTATGAATTGGGAACACATTGCCTATTACCGAGGTTTTAAAATGTTTTATAAGGTTGTCTTGGATCCTGGGCCCTAAAGCAGTCGAGGGATGGCTAGAAAAGATAATTCATATCTTGAATTAGATAGGTTGCAACGATAAGCGTAAGTTGGGTTGCACTGTGTCCTTATTGCAAGGTGATGTTTATCACTAGTGGGTGACCACGGTTGCGGGTGTCCCAGAGGCATATGTGAGTTGGGAGTTCTTTCGAAGAGCTTTCAAGAGGAAGTATCTTGGTCCTCAGTATCTGGATGCGAGGAAGCGCGAGTTTATGTCGCTATCGCAGGGTGGCATGTCAGTTACTGAGTATGAGGTGAAGTTTGTTCGCCTAAGTCAATATGCCCCAGAGTTGGTTCCAGATGATCGACAGAGGTGTGATAGGTTTCACTATAGTCTCGTGAAGGACATCAAGACGTATCTGTTGGATACAGATTACACGAATTTTTTATGTTGGTTAACCGTGCTAAGGATATCGAGTAGTCCCTGGGAGTGACGAGACAAGTTTCGGTCAAGACTCGAATAAGCGAGCGACTGATTTTGGCTATTCTAGAAGGCAAAATATGATGTCTCAGGATAAGAGGCATAAGCCGGATCATAAACGTGGTGGCGGTGTTGGCCAGGGTAATCTGGGAGTTCATGTTGTACCTGAGTGTGGGCGTTGTGGTAGATGCCACATGGGTGCTATTGGGAAAATACCATGAGTTGCTGGATATGAGGATCTCCTGATCACATGAAGCGTGATTATCCTCGTGCTATAAGGGATGCACCAATTCGGGCTACTGCACCTGTTAGGGGCCGAGGCCGTGGCAGGGGTAATTTCTAGAGGTATGAAGATGGTCAAAGGGTTATGGCTCATGCTGTTGTTGTACATCCGGAAAATGGTGGGCCAACGTAGATCTATGCTCATCGTGAGGGTCGCAATGAAACTAATGTGATCATAGGTACCTTCACTTTGCAATCTTTGTCATTGTTTTCTTTGATTGATTCTGGGTCTACGCATTCTTATATCTTGGGTGAGCATGCATCTTTTTTTAATGTTCCTGTTGAGATCTTGGATGTTGGCATCTTAGTAACTAGTTCTTTTCGGGAGACGGTTATGACTAGAAGGTTGTATAGGTGCTGTCCTTTAGTAGTGCAAGGTTATAAGTTTGCTGCAGATCTGATGGAGTTGCCATTCCATGGTTTTGACGTTATTTTGGGCATGGATTGGTTAAGTGAGCATAAGGCGGTTGTGGATTGTGAATCCAAAAGGATCTTTTTGAGGTTAGCAGATGATTATGAAGTTGTGGTGGTTGGCGAGAATGTGAAATTCTTGTCCAATGTTGTTTCGGCTACTTGTGCAGAAAAGATGATGCAAGGAGCTTGCCAAGCTTATTTGGTTATCGTGATAAATCCAGAGGTCAATGGTGTTTGAGTGTAGGACATTCGGGCTATTTGTGATTATCCAAAAGTTTTTCTTGAAGAGTTACCGGGTTTACCTCTGGATAGAGAGGTAGAATTCGGTATTGAGACGTATGCGGGTATGACTCCAATGTCCATTGCTCTTATCTGATGGTACCAAATGAATTGAAAGGTTTGAAGACACAACTTCAGGAGTTGTTGGATCATGGGTTCATTCGATCGAGTGTTTTGCCTTGGGGTGCTTCGGTTCTCTTTGTGAAAAAAAAGATGGTACGATGCATATGTGCATTGATTATCAGCAGGTGAATAAGTTGATGGTGAAGAATAAGTATCCTTTGCTGATGATTAATGATTTATTTGATCAGTTTCATGGGGCAGCGGTGTTTTCGAAGATTAATTTAAGCTCAGGGTATTATCAATTGAAGTTTAAAGATGTGGATATGCATAAGACTGCTTTTGTATGAGGTACGAGCATTATGAGTTCTTGGTGATGCCGTTTGGTTTGACTAATACTCCGGCGACTTTTATGGAAATGATGAATAGGGTGTTCTATGAGTATCTTGATCAGTTTGTGGTGGTGTTTATTGAAGACATTCTCGTGTACTCTCGTACCGAGGAAGAGCATGATCGACATTTGCGGATTGTGTTACAAGCCTTGAAGGATAATCAGTTGTATGCCAAATTGTGTAAGTGTGAGTTTTGGTTGAAGAAAGTGATGTTCCTTGGTCATGTGGTTTCTGTCGGAGGGTATTCGTGTTGATCCACAGAAAATTGAGACTATTCTCATTTGGAAGCAACATAAGTTTGTATCGGAGGTTCGTAATTTCCTTGGGATGGCTAGTTATTATCGTCGCTTTGTAGATGGGTTTTCTAGTATTACGGCACCGTTGACGAAGTTGTTGCAAAAGAATGTTCCTTATGTGTGGACGGAGAAGTAGCAACATAGTTTTGAGAAGTTGAAGGAAGTCTTGACACATGCTCCTGTGTTGATCCAACCTGAGTTAGGGAAGTAGTTTGTGGTTTATAGTGATGCGTCTTACGTTGGTGGGTGGTGTGCTGATGGAAGATGGTAAGGTTGTAGCCTATGCACTGAGACAACTGAAAGTTCATGAGCGAAACTACCCGACTCATGATTTGGAACTTGCGGCTGTGGTGTTTGCCTTGAAGATTTGGAGACACTATCTTTATGGAGAAAAGTGTGTTGTTTTTACGGATCACAAGAGTTTGAAATATTTGATGTCTTAAAAGGATTTAAATCTTAGGCAATGTAGATGGTTGGAGTTGCTTAAGGATTATGACTTGACGATCGAGTATCATCTTGGAAAGGCTAATGTGGTTGCGGATGCGTTGAGTCATAAGGTTGCGGTTGAGCTTTGGGCAATGTTTGCGAGGTTGAGTATGACACGAGAAGGCGGCTTGTTGGCTGAGTTGCAAGTTAAGCCGACGATGTCACAAATGATTAAAGCTAAGCAACCGTTTGATGATTCTCTGGTTTTGCATGTTAAGGATATATCGGATGGTAATCCGAAGGATTTTCATTTTGATGATGATGGGGTTTTGTGTTTTAATGGACGAATAGTGGTGCTAGATGATTCGAAGTTAAGGCATACTATTTTAACGGAGGCACATTCTAGTTATTTTGCTATGCATCCCGGTAGTACCAAAATGTATCGTGATTTAAAGGAAGTGTACTATTGGGTTGGTTTGAAAAAGATGTGGCGGAATCTGTTTCTAAGTGCATGGTCTGTTAGCAGGTTAAGGCTGAACATCAGTTTCCATCTGGGTTGTTGCAACCGTTGAGAATTTCGAAATGGAAATAGGAGAGAATCACCATGGATTTTGTGTTAGGGTTACCGTTGACACCACTAAAAAGATTCCATTTGGGTGATTGTTGATAGGTTTACAAAGTGTTTGCATTTTCTACCAGTGCATACGACGTATACCTTGGATAAGTTGGCGAGCTTATATATCGCTAAGATTGTGCGTTTGTATGGGGTACCTAAGTCCATTGTTTTGGATAGAGATCTGAGGTTTACAACAAGGTTTTGGGAGTGTGCAACCCCCTTGACCCGGCCTAGACGCCCAACCGAACCAAGAAGGCCACATTAGGTTTGTCGTAGCAAACCAAAGAGATACAACAAAAATCGGTCCATTTTTTCCTTTTTATCTTATCTAGATGCCAATTATTAACTCTACATGTTCATGCGGACATCAGGTGCAACCCCAACTCAATCGGGCATCAATTTGATATCCAATTGATCACATTTACAATTTAGGGACCAAAATGCAAATACAAAAAATTTAAGGATTAAAGCTCACTTCTAAGTTACCAACTTTTAATTTGACCGATTTCAAACTTTCATCTCAAGTTTCAGCTCAATCATCATTCTATCACATTCAATTGCATTGGCAAGATTCAGGGACTAAATTGTAAAAATGACAAAATTGCCTAAACTGACAATATCAGAATTAACGGTCATCCGTACCGATACAGGTATACCCGTATCTATACGGATTGAAACACCCCATTTCGGTACACCTTCATGTCGTATTGATACGCCCAACTGAATTACCAAACTTTTACAAACCTTAATGATCATACCGATACGGCTCTCCGGGCGTTTTGATACATCGGATTAGGACGAAAAAGTTGATTCCTAGTAGCTGAGACCCGTATCGAAACACCCATTGCCGTACCGGAACACTAAGACCAAAATCGCCTAGGTGTATCGAAACACCAACCCGCGTACCGATCCCTCAAGCCTCAAAATGCCTAGCTGTACCGATACGGTCCCTCGCGTATCTGTACCTCTGGACCTATAATGTCATATTTTGCTGGTTTTTCATCCCAAAAGCATACTTTAACCACTCCAACATGCTTAAAACACAACACCAACATGCCAACATATCTCAAGCCAACTAGCATCACAATTCTAACAACACAACAAGGCTTCATGCATCAAAAAGGAAATCTATAGGCATGCTTCCTAATATGCATCCAACCAACATATCGAAAGATAAACCAGCACCAAAATCAATCCTTAAAGGCCATATAAAACCCAAGAGCAACTAAATAAACATGCTCAAACAGGGAGTTCCACAAAACATCTCCCAAAGCACAACTAGTACCCCATTGGCCTTAATTATTATAGTCTAGTCTCTAACATACTTCGGAAACAAGTCTTGCCAAGATCCCCTTGCTTCTTACTGCCTCACGGGACTTTAATTCTCTGCATTGATGGACAAAGAGAGCGTAAGCACACATGGCTTAGTGAGGAATGCTCAGATCAAAACACCATCAATGCATTTAAACCATATTATTTACATCATCCTTTAAAACATCATGCCCTTTTAAAACATGCACTTTACATCATTAAAACCAGCATATTAAACCATATGCTACATGTATCATTAATCAACAGCAAGTCACATTGCTAACACTCCACTTAAGCCTTCCCATGCATTACTACCAAATGCAAAGCTCAAGGAGAAACATGTATAAATCACATTATACAACATAAAACATTTCAATGATACATTAACAATTATATTGGCTTACAAGTGATCATTAAACAAGTCCAATAACAAAAGAGTTCTTCGGATACACATATTCAACAAGTGTTAACCCAACACTTCAAGCCATCTCAACCGGAATAGCGATACAATCACAATTGTGGTACAATAACAACCGGATACACTTTCAACCCACGGGGACACCAACCCCTTTCATCGGTTAGATGCTTAACCCACTAACGGGAGTTTTCGGTACTGTTTAACCCCTCTACCGTTAGGGTACTTGGATAGAGTATTCGGTATGCCGTATAAACCCCTCAACATCAAAGGTGACTTATTTACAGTGCACTCAATCCTATGGCCAGCCAACTATATCCGATAACAAATTTAAAGCCACATCACTTGCCAATATAATTAACCATTTTAACATTTACCTCACTATTTTAAACAAGCATTAACCAAAACACTTTTCCAAAGCAACAACCATGCTTTAAACCACAAGTATAAAACATACTTACAAGGATCACTTACCATGTGCATCCTTCAGCAAAACATGCTTAAAAATAGTATATCAGATAATTTAAAACATGCTTAAACAGTAGGTACATGAACATTAAACCAAGTGCATAAAATCATTCGAACAAGCACGACCGAGAGAGTAAAAGCACTTTAAACTTACTTTCGAGTCTAGGTAAGCGTTTCAAGCTCTACCTTAACTCCCAAAACTCTATTCCAAAGCATCAAAACGCTTTAAACCACGTTTTCACTTACCAATACGCGAAACCTCAATTCGCCGACGCGAAATCAAGTATCTGAAACCTCCAACGCTTCTCTAATCACCTCCGGATCAACCTCCCCTATTTTTACCACAAAACAATGGAGGGTTAATGCAACATAATGCATTCTAAACACAACAACTACAATCATTCTCGGATTTCCACAAAACCTTCACAATTAACCCTCCACAACAATGAAAAACATAACCAACACACATCGATTCACAACCCAGCCAACATCTATCAATCTAACATCACTTTCAACATCAAAGCACATCTAAAAATAGATCCAAATCAACCTACCACCTCCACCAACCTTACAACCATAGAAACACCACAAAACCTCAAAACTATCAACCTAAACAAATAGAGATTCTTAAGTTTCTGGATTCTATTGATAAAAATCTCTTATCAACATTATTAAACATCCAAAATATAAATCAAAGCATCCTTAATTACTAGAAATTAGATCCAATCCATGAATTAACTTATTTCCCCCAAATAACTCAATTAAACATTAGAAAATCATCAAAATCATATTAGAATAACAAAAACAAGGATCAAATGGTTGAGAATTTCAGTAAAGAACCATACAATAGAGGAGATCTAAGACCTTACCCCTATTATGAAGTTTCCCCCTCCATTGATTTGTGAAAAGCTAAGAAAACATAAGATTTCAATGAGATTTTGCAAGACAAAGTTAAAGAATCAAGTTAAAATCAATAATCTGAGTGAAAAGAATCTCTCACCTCTGGATTTTGATAAAATTCTGATTATTTGGCAGAAAAGAAGTTGGGAGAAAAGGTTTAGGAAAAAGTTACGTAAATTTTCAATAAAAGCTAATAACTAACTTAGATATTTTAATCCCTCTTAGACCACCTTTAAAACACATGTTTAAAATGATTTAATTGAAGGGAGAAACCACCAACAAAAACATGGTAATTTAGCTCCTTAAGGATTCTAAGAATTTGACCCTTTTCATTTTAGTCACTTTAAAATAGTTTCCAAAAATCGCATTTTGGTCACTAACAAAATGTCACATTTCCAAATTCCATTTTCCAAAATTTATTCCACCAAAAATCAATATATATTAAAATATGATTTTTAACTATTTTCCACATTTTTATCTTACTGAAAAATATATGATCCCCAAACTGACTCGAATCCCTATTCGGTCCACCAGATCATCTAATAAATCACCAAACCGCTAAGCCCTAAAACTGGGGCGTTACGACTCTCCCCTGCTTAAGAAATTTCTTCCCGAAATTTACCTAGAGGAAACAGGTGCATAAACTGTTTAAACATATCCGACTTACGTTCCCACGTGGCCTCCTGAGCACCGCGGTGCCTCCACATCACCTTAACGAGCTCAACCGTCTTGCCATGCAGCACCTTACTGCCGGTATCAAGAACCTCTACTGGTTCCTCATTGTAAGATAGGTCCGGTCTCAACTCAATCTCCTCCATCGGCATGACATGCGATGGATCCGACCTATACCTCCACAACACCGAAACGTGGAACACATCGTGAATCTTTCCCAACTCTGGCGGTAGCCTTAAATGATACGCAACAGGACCCACACGCTCAATAGCCTCGTAAGGTCCAATGAACCTCAGGCTAAGCTTCCCTTTCCGCCCAAAACGCAACACCTTTTTCTAGGGCAACACTTTCAAAAACACTTTATCACCCAAAGTGTACACTATATCCCTACGCTTCAAATTAGCATAGGATTTTTTGCGATATGCAACTACTTTTAAGCACTCACATATCACTTTACCTTTTCGATTGTGCCTTTCAAAACATTGGGCATCGACACAAACTTTTCCCCTGCTTCTGCCCAACACACGGGCGTATGACATATGTATGCTAGCATGATAACTGTTATTATAAGCAAACTCCACCAATGGGAACTACTTCTACCACTCTCCCTGGTACTAAAAATCCACCACAACTCGATGTTCGGTTAACCAATCCATTCCCAAAATCACATCAAAACCATGGAATGGTAACTCCATCAAGTCTATAGTAAACACATGTCCTTGAACCATCAACGGACACCTACAGTAAAACCTCCTAACCACGACTGTCTCCCCAAGAGAACTAGTCACTCTAACACCCACATTAAGAATTTCAACAAATATATCAAGCAACTCAACATGCTCACTCAAAATGTATGAATGAGTAGAACCAGAATCAACCAATGAATACAATGACAAAGACTGTAGGGTAAAAGTACCTGCAATCACATCAGTGTCATTGCGACCCTCGCAGTGTGCATACACCCTAGCCGGTCTACCTCCCTCATGCTGGATAACAACAAGATGAGCCATAGTCCTCTGCCCACCATCTCATCGTTGCGGAGCAACAACAGGCGTAACACCCTGCCCACCTCGAGCCAATAACGAACAATCACGCCTCTGATGGTCACCTGACCCACAACTCCAACAAGCGTTAGCCACCACAGAAGCAGATGCCTGACCCTCCCTGGCCAAGCGCGGACAATCTCACCTCAAATGATATCAGGATCCACATACCCAACAAGTGCTAAACGGGGCTCTAACCTGAGCACCCTACCCCAGGACTCCACGTCCTATAACACCTCTGCCATGCCTCGGCTCTGGGTAAAATCTGCTGTCACGATGTCTCTTCGCCTGACCACCGCTATAACCCGAATCAACAAATCTCTTACCCGAGCTAGAACCTCACGATCCATATGCCAAACCCAAATTTTGCTCCATATCCTTGGCTTGCGAAACCAACACATCGAAGTCGGTGTAATCAGCAGCAAGCATGTATATCTTAACATCCTGCGCAAGCCCATAGCAGATACGATCACATCGAGTACGCTCGTTAGGAACCAACTCAGGTGCATACTGACTCAACCTCACAAACTGTACCTCATACTCCGCAACAGACATACTGCCTTTCACTAGAGCCATAAACTCATGTTTCTTCTCGTCCTGATATTGGACTCCTAAAAAATTCTTCCAAAATGCCCCGCAGAAGAACTCCCATGTCACCTCCTCAGTCACCATACCGGATATCGTGGTAATCCACCATGCATAAGCATCACCCTACAGCAGGGAAACAACACAGTCCAGCTTACGAGCATCGGTGCACCCTATCTGGCCCAGTATCCTCTCAGTACTGGCCAACCAACCCTCAGAGGCCTCAGGTAACAAATCTTGAAACTCAACTCCACCCAAACTATGAAGACGCTCAAGCGATAAACCTTGCCCCTCAACTGGTGGTGCTGGTACTCGAACACCTACAACTGCTGCCTAAAAAGCACCGGTCGTGGCATGTATCAACGGTGCCATATCACCCATCCCTGGCCCAGCCGGCTCAGGTGCTACATGTTCCACTCCCTCCGGTGGATTAGGTGGGGGTGGTGGCAACGCTCTAGGAGGTACAACTTCTCCTTCAGCTTCTTGCCCAGTGGCAACAATCGTGATCACAACTCTCTCCTCGGTCCCATTGTGATAAAATATATCTAAGGCATGATAATCATTTCAAAACAAAAACAGTCAGGCCAGCCTCAAGCAAGGATCCAAGACTTCCATTTCAAAAATCAAAACTTTCCAGACTATAATAATAAGGCAATGGGTACCCCCAAAAGTTCCCCAACATAGCATACAACAGCGAATATTCATATATCAATCACTGTGCATATCAACTAGCGTACATACAACAATCACCGTACAGATCAAACATGGCAACAACACAACAACCTCCCAAACAAACCAAACCTGGCTCTGATACCACCAAATGTAACCCCCTTGACCCGGCCTAGACGCCCAACCAAACCAAGAAGGCCACATTAGGTTTGCCATAACAAACTGAAGAGATACAACAAAACCTGGTTCATTTTTTCCTTTTTATCTTATCTAGATGCCAATTATTAACCTTACATGTTCATGCGGACATCAGGTACAACCCCAACTCAATCGGGCATCAATTTGACATCCAATTGATCACATTTACAATTTAGGGACCAAAATGCAAATACATAAAATTTTAGGATTAAAGCTCACTTCTAAATTACCAACTATTAATTTTACCGATTCCAAACTTTCATCTCAAGTTTTAGCTCAATCGATCATTCTATCACATTCAATTGCATTGGCAAGATTTAGGGACTAAATTGTAAAGATGACAAAACTGCCCAAAGTGACGATATCAGAATTAACGGTCATCCGTACCGATATAGGTATACTCGTATCAATACGAATTAAAACACCCCATTTTGGTACACCTTCATGTCATCTCGATACGCCCAACTGAAATACCAAACTTTTGCAAACCTTGATGATCTTACCGATATGGCTCTCCGGGCATTTTGACACACGGGATTGGGATGAAAAAGTTGATTTCCAGTAGCTGAGACCCGTATCGAAACACCCATTTCCATACCGGTACGCTAAGAGCAAAATGGCCTAGGCGTATCAAAACACCAACCCGCGTACCGATCCCTCAAGCATCAAAAAATGCCTAACCATACCGATACGGTCCCTCGCGTATCGGTACGCCTGGACCTGTAATGTCATATTTTGTTGGTTTTTCATCCCAAAAGCATACTCTAACCACTCCAACATGCTTAAAACACAACACCAACATGCCAAACATATCTCAAGCGAACTAGCATCACAATTATAACAACACAACAAGGATTCATGCATCAAAAAGGAAATCTATAGGCATGCTTCCTAATATGCATCCAACCAACATATCGAAAGATAAACCAGCACCAAAATCAATCCTTAAAGGCCATATAAAACCCAAGAGCAACTAAAGAAACATTCTCAAACAGGGAGTTCCACAAAACATCTCCCAAAACACAACTAGTACCCCATTGCCCTTATTCATTATAGTCTAGTCTCAACATACTTTGGAAACAAGTCTTGCCAAGATCCCCTTGCTTCTTGCTGCCTCCTGGGACTTTAATTCTCTGTATTGATGGACAAAGAGAGCGCAAGCACACATGGCTTAGTGAGAAATGCTCAGATTAAAACACCATCAATGCATTTAAACCATTTTCTTTACATCATCCTTTAAAACATCATGCCCTTTTAAAACATGCATTTTACATCATTAAAACAAGCATATTAAACCATATGCTACATGTATCATTAATCAACAACAAGTCACATTGCTAACCCTCTACTTAAGCCTTCCCATGCATTACTACCAAATGCAAAGCTCAAGGAGAAACATGTATGAATCACATTATAGAACATAAAACATTTAATGATACATTAACAATTATATTGGCTTACAAGTGATCATTAAACAAGTCCAATAACAAAAGAGTTCTTTGGATACACAGATTCAACAAGTGTTAACCTAACACTTCAAGCCATATCAACTGGAATAGAGATATAATCACAATCGCGGTACAGTAACAATCGGGTACACTTTCAACCCATAGGGACACCAACCCCTTTCATCGGTTAGATGCCTAACCCACTAATGGGAGTTTTTGGTACTGTTTAACCCCTCTACTGTTAGGGTACTTGGATGAAGTATTCGGTACGCCGTATAACATCCAAGGTGACTTATTTACAGTGCACTCAATCCTATGGCCGGCCAACCATATCCGATAACAATTTTAAAACCACATCACTTGCCAAAATAAGTAACCATTTTAACATTTACCTCACTGTTTTAAACAAGCATTAACCAAAACTCTTTTCCAAAGTAACAACCATGCTTTAAACCACAAGTATAAAACATACTTACAAGGATCACTTACCATGTGCATCCTTCATTAAAACATGCTCAAAAATAGTATATTGAATACTTTAAAACGTACTTAAATAGTAGGTACATGAACATTAAACCAAGTGCATAAAATCATTCGAACAAGCACGACCGTGAGAGTAAAAGCACTTTATACTTACTTTCGAGTCTAGGTAAGCATTTCAAGCTCTACCTTAACTCCCAAAACATCAAAACGCTTTAAACCACATTTTCACTCACCAATACGCGAAACCTCGATTCGCCAACACAAAATCAAGTATCTGAAACCTCCAACGCTTCTCCAATCACCTCTGGATCAACCTCCCCTATTTTTACCACAAAAAATAGAGGATTAATGCATCATAATTCATTCTAAACACAGAAACTACAATCCTTCTTGGATTTCCACAAGACCTTCATAATTAACCTTGCACAACAACCGAAAACATAACCATCACACTTCAATATAGAATTCTCGGTATAAATCCAATAGCTCGAAAAAGGTAAAATCGCAGTAGAAGTATTTTATGAATATCGAGAAATCGGATCGAACTAGAGATTCAGAGGCTGATCCAAAAGCCATGGAAAAGTCATAAAATACTATTTTATGAATATTTTATTATAGTTGGTTGGATTCCAACTATATTTAGTTGAATTTTTACAAGAATGGCAAACTAGTAAATAAAAACTAGTTGGAGGGCAAATTGGTCATTTGGCCCCAATGGCATTTTTGAAATATTGAACAAGTTATAAGGGAAATTTTGGAAATAGGAAATGGAAGATTAAATCTTGGCCCCTGATTGATGATAAAATCAATCTCAACCATTGGATAAAAAGGGCAAAATTGTAATTTCACTATTAAATGAATTTAATATTCATGTAATAGTTATATGTGTAAATTAATGGTGAAAAGATGAACAAAATCCAGCCAAAAAACGTGAGAGCTAGGGGAAGAAAGAGAAAATTTTTCCAAACTCGATTCAAGCCCTGAAACTCAGTTTTCAAGTAATCTCTTCAACTACAAAGTTGTTCTACTCTTCAAGCTCTATCTTTTGATATCAATAATACATGGAATCCATGCTTGATTGATGAGAATTTACATGAGAAAGAAATTAGGGTTTATGGATCAAATTGGGGCTTTTGAGATTTTATAATTCCATGATTGAATTCAAGTTGAAATCAAGCTAGTATGATGTTAAAATCATGATATTGAGTTGGGATTTAAGTTCTACATGTTTTGATTATTATGAAGATGATTGGGGTTTATAGATTTAAGTTTAATTTAGGGTTTGTGATGTTGGATTAATGATCTAGTAAGCTTGATTTGTTGATTGGATGTAAAACCCCAAGTTAAAAATATAGGGACCAATTCGGCAAGCTTCAAAGTTAACGGGCCAAATCTGAAAATTTTGAAATTGGGGTGTATTTATGTAATTAATGATGTTGGAGAAGTGAAATTAATGTTAGAATGCTAAACCGATGTTGAATCGAATTAGTGACCATTTTGATAATTTGTCAAAATCAAGTGACCAAATAGAAAATAAATTCTTGGACGGGAATGGATTTATTTTGATATGGAATTGATTTTAGAAGCTTGGAAATAAGGTTTAGAAGTTGGATTTATGTTTGAATCAAGTTGGGAAATTTGAAAGTAAAGACCCTTCATGTTTGGCCTTTAGGAAAATAATTGGGAAAAATTATGGAAAATTTTCCTAAGGCCAGAAATGATGTGAGAATGATGTTACAAGGCTTAGAATGTATAGAATGTTGTTTGGACCAATTTGGAACTTGTTAAGTTTTAGGGAATTTTTCTCATATTTTGGAGAAAATTAAGGATTTATGTGCAAAGGTTGAATAGTTGATGTACTATGCTAAAATTTAATGTTAGAAGATTTTAATTGGATCATTTTAGAAGTTTTCAAAGTGTTGAGGACCAAATGGCACATTAAGAAAAAAATTGAGAGTGAAATGGAAATTGGTTAGAAAGTTATGCGTTAAACTTTAAATTATTATTGGAAATATTTGATTATGTTTTTAAGTGTTTGAATTTAAAGTTTAATGGAAATGGGCCATTTTGAATAATTTGGAAAGTTAAGGTGAATTCTAAAAGAAAAGTGTTTGAATTTAAAGTTTAATGGCAAGGAGCCATTTTGAATAATTTGGAAAGTTGAGGTGAATTCTAAAAGAATTCACTTTACGATTAGTTTTAGGAGATTTAAGATTTTCTTGTGAAAATTAGGAGGATTATGAATAATAAAGGATTTTTAGGAATTTTATTCCTAATATGTACTTATGTTAGAATGATACTAATATACGCTTTGAAATGTATGTGTTTGGAAAACGATGATTTTATAGAGTGTGAATGTGATCAATATTGTTTTATGAGCAAGTTTAAAGTTACGGGAAAAATTTAAGAGTAAAGCTACAAGCTATAGTAAGGGTTGCTAGTGAGGCATCAGGTGAGTGCAATGCATACATAACATTGTACATAGATGTTTTATACATCACTGGTAGGACTTGCGATGAGTCTACCTAGTTTATATATTGTCATGATATATATGTCATTGATCATATATTTGACATATTTAAATATGTCAATGGTTGAAAATAAATGCATTGATCACTAGTTATTGATGATGGTATACTATGAATGTTATTTTGGGTATGAACTACTCAATGTTAATTTAAATTGATATACATTGCCATGGATGGAATAAATACAAAAATTATGCCCAAATAAGTCAATTGAGGGACACGATATAATTGCCATGCCATAGAGTCCAGCAGCACGCTGCATAACCGAGATAGCACTATAGTGTACAAGGAGGACTCTTAGTGTATGGTAAGCATAGCCTTATAAATGTGCGGGTATTATGGTAAGCACAGCCTAATAAATGTGCGGGAAGCACTTCGGTGCGTATTTGACTAGTGTATCCAGGGTCCTCATAGGTCTATATTTGGGCTGTTAAATCGGGCATTGAAATTAGTAAATAATTGGTAAACAGGTTAAAAAGTTTCAGGTTAAAGAGTTTACAAACTCTCAATGTTTTGGCAAGTATATCGGTAAGAAATTTATATCCGGTTTATATTATGTTAATACATTATTAACATGATGGTAAGACATATCTAGTGATTTAAAATGCATGAATACAGTTGCATGTTATTAGTTTTAGTTATGTATATTGCACTAGATATAATTATTGCCTCACTAAGTAAATAGTTAGCCTGTGATGGTTTTCACGCGTAGGTAAAAAGCTGAAACTGGAGTAAGGAGCAGGCATCCTACTTATCGGAAGTATAATCAAGGTATCAGTAATAACATATTTGATGTGTTTGATATTTCTAGATGGCATGTATATGTTAAAACTAGTTGGTTATTTACTAGTTTATAGAAAAAGGAAAAGATGAGTAATTATATTAAAGTTAAATCGGGTAATGATTATAAAAGAGTTAAATAAATAAATCGGGTAGATTTTAGTTTTAGGCAGTTATATTCTTTAGACATTATTGAAAAGAATTGTTAAGTTGCTGCCTGAAAATTTGATTTAATTGATTGGATAAAAATTTAAATTATGATTCTACACGATAAATAGTAAATTGAATAATATATAATTTTTCTTATGAATAATATTGGGATAAGTTGGTACATTCTTCATGTGATACTCTAATTAGTATTGGATATAGAATACTGATTAGGGTGTTATATTTATTGGTATTAGAGCCACAGGTTTAACCGGTTCTGGACTTAAATTGGGTATATAAATAGCTGGAATTATGCATGCCACTAGGATGTCAAAATTACTGATACTTGTATGAATATAATTGGATGCCTAGTAATTAGTATTGTTGCTCCTTACTTAAAAAGGGGATGATTGTGACATTAACAGATTTTAGATCATCGGGAGTCTTGCTAGGCAATCGATTGTGATACGCCTACTCAGAATGAAAGTAATAAGGTGAATTGAAATCCGCCTTAGGATCAGCAGCATGTAGAGCCATTGGCTCAGGAACAAAGAAATATGCATGTACAAGATCAAGGCTCATTTCTTCAAGCATTGGATGTTATTGTAAATTGGCGAGTATCAGTTCCAAAGGAATTAAGGAAAATGAAAGCATCAGAATTTAAAGGTAACACTGATGCTGATACTATGCCTGCTAATTATTGGTTAAATGATATTAAGATCATGTTGAGTAGGATTCCTTGTGATGATCAAGGAAAGTTAAAAGGAGTAGTATTCCTTCTAACGGAGCAAGTGAGCGTGTAGTGGAATGTAATCACTGAACGGGTTCTTCCAGAACAGATTTCATGGGAATTCCTTTCTAAAAAGAATTCAAAGAAAAATATACTCGAAAGAAATTTTCTAGTAGAACAAATTTCAAGTGAGGTAGTTGCTATTGATCTATTAGGGAAAAACGCCAAAGTAGTTTGAATAAGTAAAAAGTGCCCTATAAAGATTCAAGGAAGATAAATTCCAGCTAATCTTAAAGAATTGCCTTTCCAAGAGTTTGAAGTCATTCTTGGAATGGTTTGACTATCGGCATAAGAGGTTACGGTTGAATGTAGATAAGATAAAAAAAGGTCTTAAAAGAATCAGAGGGTTTAGAAATAATATTTGTGGAAGAAAGGCAGAATTATTTGAGCAATGATTTTACAGCTATAATTGCTGAAAAATTATTATTACATGAGTATGAAGCTTATTTAGCTCATGTGATAAATATTTTGGAAATAAGGATAGATCTGGAAAAGGTATCTACAGTGCGGGAATTTCTAGATGTTTTCCGTATAAGTTACTATGATTACCTCCGGATCAAGAGGTGGAAAATTGGTATTGATGTGCATTCTGGAACAACATCAATATCAATGGCACTTTTTAGAATGACTACTATAGAACTTAAAGAACTAAAGGCTTAATTATAAGAATTATTGGATAAAGGTTTTATACGACTAAGTATATCACCTTGGAGAGATCCAGTCTTATTTGTGAAAAAGAAAGATGGATCAAGGAGGTTATGTGTGGATTATCGTCAACTTAATAAAGTGACGGTGAAGAACAAATATCCTTTACTAAAGATTGATGAGCTCTTCAATCAACTTAAAGGAGCAACGATGTTTTCTAAAATTTATCTTCGATTGGGGTACCATCAATTGAAGATTAAAGAAATAGATATACCAAAGACAGTTTTCAAAACTAGATACGTGCATTACGAGTTTGTAGTAATACCTTTTGGACATACCAATACAATGGCCACTTTTATGGATCTAATGAATCGGATATTTCAGTCATATTTTGACCAATTTGTGGTGGTATTTATAGATGATATACTGGTTTATTCAAGAACCAACGAAGATCATGATACTCATCTTCGAGTAGTTCTTCAGATCCTCCAAGAAAAGAAATTATACGTAAAGCTGTCAAAGTGTGAATTATGATTGTCTGAAGTAGCTTTCCTTGGACATATAGTCTATGCGGAAGGGATTCGAGTTGATCCTAAGAAGGTTCAAGTAATACTCAAATGGAAAGTTTCTCAAAATGTATTTGAAGCAAGAAATTTCTTGAGATTAATTGGTTATTATCGATGGTTTGTGAAAGACTTTTTAATGATTGTCGCACCAATAACTAAGCTATTAAGGGAAAATGTACCAATTATATGGACAGAAAAGTGTCAGGAAAGATTCGACAAATTGAAGAAGATATTAACAGAAGCTCATGTTTTGGTACAACCATAATCTGGGAAGGATTTCACAATATATAGTGATGCATCCCATAATTGTTTGGGATGTGTATTGATGCAAGAAGGAAAGGTTGTAGTATATGCTCCTGAACAACTCAAATATCATGAGAGGAATTATCCTACTCATGATTTAGAATTGGCTGCAGTGGTGTTCACTTTGAAGAATTAGTGTCACTACTTATATGGTGAAAAGTGCTACATTTTCACAGATCATAAAAGTTTTAAATATTTGTTGTCTCAAAAGGAGCTTAAATTGAGACAAAGAAGGTGGATAGAATTGATCAAGGATTATTATGTAATCATTGATTACCATCTGGGAAAGGCTAATGTGGTAGCAGATGCACTTAGCCGGAAGACATTTTCTGCCTTAAGAAAATTGAATGCTCAATTAAAGTTACAGGAAAATGGTGCGGCTAAGTTTCAAATCAAGTCTATTTTGATAGAAAGGATTAAAGAATTATAAGCAAAGGATAAAGGATGCTTGGAAAAGGAGAAGTAAGTTGAAAACGGTGAATCTAAAGACTTTGAAGTAAAATCAAATGGATGCTTATGTTATAAGGGACGTATATATATTCCTGACGATGTCAAGCTAAAGAGAGAAATACTTTTAGAAGCACATTTTAGTCCTTTAATTATATATTCAGGAGACAACAAAATGTATGAAGATGTAAAGAGTTGTTTGGTGGCCTAGTATGAAGCGAGCAATCACTGAGTTTGTTGCTAAATGTTTAACATATCAACAAGTAAAGACAGAACATCAAATTCCATTAGGGTTGTTATAACCGATCTTAATTCCATAGTGGAAATGAGAAAAAGTTACAATGGATTTTGTAACAGGTCTACCATGGACGCCAAGTAAGAAAGATTCGATTTGGGTGATTGCGAACCGTTTGACTAAAACGACACATTTTATACTAGTTCGAACAGATTATTCCTTGAACAAGTTGGCAGAGTTATATATTAAGGAAATTGTTAGATTGCATGGAGCTCTTATGTCTATCATTTCTAATAGAAATCCAATGTTTACTTCGAGGTTTTGGAGTGTATTGCATGAGGCATTGGGAACTCGGTTACACTTTAGCACTGCTTTCCATCCTCAAACAGATGGACAATCGGAAAAAAAGCTATTTGGGAAATAGGAGAAATAATGAAAAAGCTGTATCCGTATCTTTTTGAACCAAGTATGTAAGGAAAATTCGATGACGAATTTTCTTAAGGGGGAGGAATTGTATTATCCCAAATTTTTGGTTAGTGACCAAAATGTAAATTTTGAAATTTTGGGGGTTAAAGTATAAACTTTGGAAGAGTTTGGGGACTAAAGTGTAAATTTTTCCAATAAGTAATTTTATTCAGTATAAGAGTGAATCGGATCGAAATAAGTACCTTGATATCGGTTTTAAGAATTAAGATGCAGCAAAAGGTACTGAATTTGGATCGAATAAAATTGTTAAGCCTGCTCAGGCTAGGGAAATATTAGGATGGGTGACCTCTGGGAAGGTCCCGTAAAAGTGTTTCTAATCGATATTTTGGACTCAGTAAGAGTAGAGAAAATTCGTATGGATTATCGATAAAGGAATTCTAAGAGAAATTTTATTCTATAAAGATTTTCGATAATTATCAGAATAATAGACTGAGTTAGGAAAATTCAGCCTAAGTCCTTGGAAAAGGAAGTTTTTATGGAATAATAGAGTTTATTTCCCGAATATGGAAATATAGAATTTTAGAAATAAATCCAATAGCTCAGAAAGTGTAAAATCGCAGTAGAAGTATTTTATGAATATCAGGAAATCAGATCGAACTGGAGTTTCAGAGGCTGATCCAAAAGCCATGGAAAAGTCATAAAATACTATTTTATGAATATTTTATTATAGTTGGTTGGATTCCAACTAAATTTAGTTGAATTTTTTCAAGAATGGCAAACTAGTAAATAAAAACTAGTTGGAAGGCAAATTGGTCATTTGGCCCCAATGGTATTTTTGAAATATTTAAAAAGTTATAAGGGCAATTTTCAAAAAAGGAAATGGAAGATTAAATCTTGGCCCTTGATTGATGATAAAATCAATCTCAACCATTGGATAAAAAGTGAAAAATTGTAATTTCACTATTAAATGAATTTAAGAAACTTCTAGCCTCTGTTACGGTAACTGTTTCAAACTCTCCTAGCCTTGTTCTCTTGGACACAATGTCTTTAAGAAACTTGGCATAGTTTGGCATTTGTTCAATTGCTTCCACCAATGGCAAGTTGATGTGGACTTGCTTTAGGATATCAAGAAACTTCTTGAATTGATATTCTTGCTTTTGTCGCTTCAACCTTTGTGGGAATGGTGGTGGAAGTCGGATATCTTCGATCCTTTCATTGGTTTGGAACCTGATTGAAGGCATTGCCAGGACAACTGGAGTTGTCGAGGCATTATCAATTGGGGTTGCCGAGGTATGCTTATCACAAGTTGCCGAAGCATCATTATCGTCGGTTGCCGAGGCATTTCCTAGTTCAGCATCTGAGGCTTTGCCGCTAGGTTCGTCTTGATCTTTTTGTGGAGTTTTGTTTGATGAGCTGGTTTGAGCCTCTCTAAGTTGTCGGCCACTTCTAGTGGTGGTTGCCTTACATTTCTCATGGCCAGTTCCTCTTGCGACTTTAGTGTCGCTAGGTAAACCTCCTTGCGGTCTAGTATTCAGATTTTGAGCAAACTGTCCGACTTGATTTTCCAATGATTTGATTGCTGCCTCTTGGTTTTGCAATCTCATCTCGGTCCTGTTAATAAAAGCATCAGTTCTTTTTATGAAGTTACTATTCTCAGCCATATAAGATTTAGTTTTCATCATAAAAGTATTTAGAGAATTTTCCAAAGAACTAGATGTTGTCGGTTGTTGCTGCGGTAACTGTTGCCGTGGCATATTCTGCTGGAATCTCGATGCTTGTGCATTCTGATTGTTCTGGTTTAGAGCATTGTTGGGATTACTCCATGAAAAATTCGGGTGCTTCTTCCAAGATGGATTGTATGTATTGGACATCACATTGTTGTTCCGATTGTAATTCCCCACATAGAAGCTGGATTCCGGATTCTGCATACATTCAGAAGAATCATGGTTATCACCACATAACTCACAAAAAGAATCCATTACCTTGACCTTATGTGTGTTGTTTGGTTTTTGCATGTTCTGGACCATCTTGGTTAAAGTGGCCAATTGTGCCGAAATTGAATCTGATGATCCTAGTTCATGAATTGTGGCTTAGCGTCTAACTCCTCCTCTTCTAGTAGAGGGGAATTGATAATCATTCTTGGCTAGCCTGTTTAGATTTTGCATTGCTTCCTCCGGTGACTTATCTAGGAGTATGCCGTTTGCTGAGGCATCTAGCATCATCCTTGTTGGTGTATTCACGGCGTTGTAAAACATTGTTACTTAAGTCCACACCGGGAATCCGTGTAGGGGGCACTTGTGTAGAAATTCCTTATATCGCTCCCAAGCCTCGTACATGGATTCATCATCTGCCTGCCGAAAAGAAGTAATGTCGTTACGAAGCTTATCAGTCAAATTTGTAGGATTAAACCGAGCAAGGAAATCACGACAAAGATCTATCCAAGATGCTATTGATCCGACAGGAATGCTATTCAACCATGCTTTTGCCCTATCCCTCAGTGAATAGGGGAATAATCTTAATCGTAAGACATCGAGGGTGACTCCCTGTATTTTGAACGAGTTGCAAATCTCGAGGAAAGATTTTAGATGTTGTCGTGCATCTTCAGTTGCTGAGCCGCCAAATTGACCAATTGTGTTGATCATATTAAACATTACCAGTTTCAACTCAAAGTGGTCGGCTTCAATTTCAGGTGCGACAACTCCTGGATTAAGTCCATCAAGATCTTCTTCAAGATAGTCTCGAATAGTTCTGTTTTGTGCAAGAATCACTCCTCCTCCTGCTGGAACATCTTGATTCATATTGCCATCTTGATTAGCCATTGCTACTCTTATCCTTCTTCTAAGTCTTTGTAAGGTTCGTTCGATTTCTGGATCAAAGGGATATTCTGGTGTAATCGGTCTCGCCCTGGTCATATACCAATGAAAAACCAAAGTTTGTTAGCCCTTTGAATCTTAAACAAGAATAGTAAAAAGAAAGTGCAAGAAAATAAAAACAAAGTCACTATTTCCAATCCCCGGCAGCGGCGCCAAAAACTTGTTGCGCGTAATAAGTGCTACGCAAATGTGCAAGTATACACATTGCAAGTTATAGTATAAAAGATATCGTCTCCACAGGGATTGGTGCCACTTCAAGAATCTAGTCTCTTGCACTGTAAAAAGTAAAGACACAAATAAAGGATTATAGGAGTTTAACTAATAACTAAACTAGAAAGCAATAAAGTAAAAGAATGAATGAGATCAAATGAGAGAGAGATAGGCCAGGTTATCGTGAGTTGAGGTGTAATAGCCGATTGGATCGTCTTGGTAAAAGAGTGCACGGGCAACTCAATTGTCGTGGCAACTTGCACAACGGGGTTGCCTTGGCAACTAATCGATGGTTGCCTAGGCGACTGGTTGGGCAACTACTTGGGCGTCTGGGCAGCAACCTTCAAGGTTTGGCAGAGCGTTCTTCAATGGTTTCTTCTTATCCCTAAGTCGAAACTCTAGCTACTTGTGCATGCCTTGATAATACATCCCTGCGTGAATCAAGGGTGAACAACAACCAATCTTGCGCTCCTCTTAGCCGTTGAAATCCTTGACTTATTCCTAAGCCGGATTAATCTTCACCATCAATAGATTGAATAAAGATCATATTCATTCGTTTCTTGAATCTAACTCTCCCGATATTAGATAAATAGATGAAGTTACGAGATCCTCTCCCAATTCACTCGCAAACAAGAATAAGAACCAAGAATGAATAAACCTTGAATAGAAAAGTGCAAACTCTTATTGCCTAAACAAAATCTAATAGTTTCTCACAACCACAAAACACAATAACCATAGCCAAATAGATTTAGTTCATGGCTAGGTTCCAAAGAAACACAAGATAAATAATCCCTAGCATGAACCCAATCGAACAAGAAAGAAAAAGATGAAGGAAGCTTGTCGAAATCCTCCTTGCCCTAGATGCTTGTCGAAAATTCTCTCCTCTTGCCCTCCTTGGTGTTTTCGAAATTCCCCTCTCTTCCTCTCCTTGGAAGTTGACGATATGGCCTCTTATTTATAGGGCTAGGTCAAAGTCCTTCTTTGAGGAGGAAGTTAAGTTGGATCTAAATTATCTTTAAAGAATATAATTCTTTATTATAATTATATTCCTACTAGAACTTCTCCTATCTTCTTGGAATTTAATTCTTCTTTAATCTCTTCATGGAAATCAAATTCCTTTGGGATTTAGCTTTGCTCCACGTCATCTTGGGCTTGTGTAGCCATCAATTTCGACTACCATATCACCTTGTGCTTTGTCGACAATTGCCCTGGCAACTAGCTCAGCGTCTCCTTCATGCATTGCCTTGGCAACTAGCTCGGCATCTCCTTCATGTATTGCCCTGGCAACTAGCTCTAGCCTTGCTTTGGCAAATGATCCTGCACATACACAAAAAACACACCAAAGCAGCATCTTTTCCCACAAAAACTACCAAGTTATGTAATCAAGCTCAACGTTGGAAGGAAACATGGATTAATGCATGAATGGCTAATTATGCAACTAATATGAGCCTAAGTCTAACAATAATATGAGTAAAAAGGGTAAGAAAAATAGTACTTTTGAACACTTATCAGGTATAAAACCCAACTTTAGACAAAAAAACCCTTTCCTATTTTTTTAAAATATCTCGAAAAACTTTTGTTTTCTCTAATTATAAACACCAAAAAAATCCATATTTTCACTCTAAAATCGATCAAAAGCCTAAAAAGGTGTTCATCCTATTCTTCATGAACATCTGGGCACAAACCCAGAAACCACCGCCAAACCCAAAAATCGACGGGGCTACGCTACTCTGACCGCCATAAGCCTTCACCGGCCGCCGCTCATTGGCGTCGGTGAACTTTGAAAAAATTACCTGAAACCTTTATTTTTCCTCTTACAACCAGATCTGGCCACAACTTTCAAAAAATAACCCTCCATTAAAAGAAAAACATATTTGAAAACTTCTTTTTTTGAAAATGAAAACCCTTTTAAAATACTCTACCAGATCACCATGCACAGCTCGAAAGGAGATCGAGAGGCTTGTCATCAATGAGATATATCCATCATCGAAAAAGCCCTAGGGTGCTTGGAAAGCCAAAAAAATAGAGGTAAAAAAAGACTCAAACCCTAAATCTAGTATGCTTATACACTAAAAAATGATAGAATACCTCTAAAATTCCTTTTTTCTTTGTGTTTCTTTCTCTGAAAAATCCTAAATCGGCTTGCAATTGCTTAGGGTTTAGGTTTTTATACCCTTGATATTACATGAGATTTGAAAATAAAGAAATAACTATAGAAATATACCATTGGTCCTTCTAAAATCCCACTAACATTTGTTACGATTTTGTTTGCATTCATGCCCGTCTCTGAAATTGTCGGCTATTTGTCTCCATTTTGCATGTGGCTGGAAGAGGGGACCAGAGAGAGGGAAAGATTTCCATATAGATGTGGAGCTGCCGGTGGTCCTTCCGATTGACGTGGCACAGAGCTAGAAGGTGACGAAGAGAGTGTGGGTCATGCAATAGTTAAAAAGTCCTGAGCGTGAACTCCACGCGCGCGTGAGGGGATCTGACCAGCCATTCCTTTGCTCAATTTGGATCGTCAGATCAATACTTGATCTTATGGTTGCTATCTAGCTGCGCAAGCAATAAAGAGGATATCATATTAGGGTTAGATTATATTGGGCTCTAAACGAGCCAAGTATTGTATATGTATTTTTTTGGGTTTTTAAGGTTGTAAATAGACTGATATTATAATGGACTATTTATTTAATATAAATGGTATTGAGATGTCTGTTTATTTAATTAAGTTCATATATATATATTTGATTTTGAATAACAACAATAATAATAATACTAAAATTAAAAACATGTCAAAATACCTGGATAAAATTAGTGTCTACAGTTGCCCCTCTTTGTTTATTGCTGTGGAATAGGAATAGGACAAAGACTAATAGTACTAATTTTATCCCACTTATCCTTTCGAAACTTTAGAGCTACAAGTTCTTCTCATTATGAACTTTTAACTATTCTTGAAATGTTGGCGAATTCTTCTCATTATGAATTTTTTGCGTCCTCTTCTTCTGTAGAACACAAACAAGTTTTTCTCATTATGAACTTCTCTTATTGCCCACAAAGGTTCCACATCTTCCTTTTTAGAAAGCTTGAACAAGTTCTTCTCATATTTCTGCCAAGTTTGAAGCTTGAACAGTTCTTCCCATTATAAACTCTCTATTCTTCCCATTTGTTCCCTTTTTTGAAGAACACGAATAAATTCTTCTCATTATGAATCCTTCCCTCTTTTCCAAGCGAGTTCTTCTCATTAAGAACTCTTCAAATCTTCGTTGGGCGAGTTCTTATCGTTACAAACTCTTCATCTTTGCCGAGCGAGTTCTTCTTATTAGGAACTTTTCAATCTTCTTTGGACAAGTTCTTCTCATTAGGAACTCTTCAATCTATGGTAGGTGAGTTCTTCTCATTAAGAACTCTTTAATCTTGCTAAGGTCCTCTCCTTCAAAAGAAAGTCGTGGTTTGAAATTTTTGCTTGGGTTCACGAAGGTATGAATTAAAATCTTTGCTGAGATCTACTTCTCCAAACATGAAGTTATAGATTGAAATCTTTTCTAATTTTTGAATACCTGTCAAAATTAACAATTATTTGATGGTATGAGTTAGCATGCTCATAACCTAGAGATGTCTAACTACATATTATGCATGAACTGTGACATTTTTAGAACTGTTGGGATAAACTATTGCTTTCTGGTCAATTAATCTTATTTTTTGGCTTTCCATCTTTCCTGAATCTTCACCCTTTGTCTTGTCTTGAAAGGAGATTGTTGACTTTCACTGGTCAGAACATAATCTATTACTTCATAAAATGTTCATTTTTGTAACATTGCCCCCACTCAACTTTTGGGTTCAACTTTTATCTTGTTCTTGAATCATCATGATGAGTTTCCCTCCATCTCAACATTAGGGTGAGATCATGCCCCCATGTCCCTAAACTTTCCTTATGTTTGGACATCTTAATTTTATAAAGGTTCACTCTTTATTTTTCTAAACCAACCAAAGCATCATGGCATAAACTCGCTTTAAGTGCCTGAACTGTCTAGTATTAGAATTCTTGTCATCACTTTCACCCTAATCACTGATGGGTTACTCTTCTATGTTAGGTTGATCATTCGCATTCACGACCTTGCATTTCAAAACTTATCCCTAAAGTAATATAAAGAAATCTTCTTGTTTATAAAATGTTAGTTGTTGATCGGCATTTCAAAGCAAGATGGCTTTTTGGATTAACATACATAGAAACCAAAATCTTAATATAAAAAAAGAATAGGATGCCCTGGATATCGAATGCAAGATCGTCTCAGATTCAACCCTATGGTGATCATTTCAATCATAGCTTGTGTCTATGAAGAGTTTGAATGTTGTGGCAATATTTGAAGTTATGAAATTCCTCCCAAATCACTCGGTTCATCCTTATGATTACCATATTGCTTGATCCATTCAAAAACTAATCGTTTTAGTTCTAATCATTTTTCTTCATTCATAAATATGTTCAAGCTTCCTGAACTTGTTTAACCAATGGAGTGCAAAAATATAATTCTAAGAATAAAATTCTAAGTGCATGTGTGTGCTTTTGATTGCAACTAGCCATTACTGTATTATTATTTTTATTTCCGTATCTTCAAGGTTCATCTCTAACGCCAAGGTATTGAACAGGTGGAGCATAGCTCCTTATTAGGTTTGTCAACTCCACAGCTCCATCAGAGTGCTCCGAGATTTATTCAATTATTCATTCATTCATTCATTTTTATTTTTTATTATTTTTATATTTTGTTTCATTCATTTTTTTATATTTATCCGTTTATTCTTATTAGGGCATAGTAGACTACGCTTAAAATTTTAATTTCAAGCAACTCCCCTCGGTTAAACTTGCTTAGTTCACTTCACTTTTTACGAATTTAGGAGATTTTTTTCATCATCGAACATCGTTAAAAGATTAGTAGTCTTGTTTTTTCACGCTTTTTCGACCAGAGTAGACCTAGAAAGAAATCACACTTTATAGTTATCATAACATTTAACTGATCTTTGCATTAGAATCAATGTCACATCATGCATACAATATCCATGACCTATAGAGGTAAGAAGGGATATACATATATATTCATGATTTTAATGTCATTAAAAAAATATGCATCCTTTCATTGAAATGAGAATCCACAAACATAATATATGCCCTTACAAAAAGATCTTTGCTACTTTCACGCAAAGAGTTGCAAAGTTGATTCCACATATTACTTCAAAAGAAAATTCAAAATGCAAGGAAATTTAAACAAATCAAAACCTAACATAAACATAAACAAACATGGATAAGATACATCAGAAACTCTAGACCGTTGCAGAACTGATCATTTATCCTGACTCTTCAGTCCTTCAACTTTCTCAAAAAACTCAATCTTCTTGTTGTCTATCATCTTCTGAATCAACTGTTTAAACTCTGAACAACACTGAATCTCATGCCCTTTCTTCTGATGGTACTCACAATATGCCCTAGACCATTGTAGAACTGGTCATTCATCTTGACTCTTCAGTCCATCAACTTTCTCAAAAAAACTCAATCTCCTTATTGTCTATCATCTTCTGAACCAACTGTTTAAACTCTGAACAACAATGAATCTCATGTACTTTCTTCTGATGGTACTCACAATATGCCCTACACCTGTCTTGCACACTCTCTATGCTAAGAATGATTAGACCTTCTATGCACAGCTATTCAAAAACCCAACTTAAAGGGGACTTGATTTCTGACACATCCACCTTTACTCTTTTCATATCTACCTCTTCAAGATCATTCACGACCGACCTCTGTGATTTAGAAGTGGGTTAGCTGCCACGTTAGGTTCATTGTACTTTAAGACTCCAATTTTTCTCATGTTTTGCACAACTTTTTTCAATGCCGTGTAATTCTCTACTGTGTGCCTCGGTACTCTAGCGTGGTACTCATAGTGCGCATTGACATCATACCATGGTGGATAGGAGGTTGAAAGAGAGTAACATAATACGGTCGAACCAAATTAGCCTCGTGTAGTTACGAGTACAACTCTTTGTACAACACTGGCAAAGGGGTGAAAGACATCTTCTCATTCTCCTTCTTTGGACACCTATTCTCTCTTCTATTAGAGCTTTGCACATTTCTGGCTACGGCTTGAGGTGGTGAGATTGTAATGTTCTTAGGGGCCTCGTAGGTGCTTGTGTTGTTCACATCATGATCCCTTTTCTTAAATTGCTTCCGAGCATTTTCTCCGCCATTAATTCTACCACTCTTGATAGCTGCTTCAATACTTTCACCGGTCATAACCATATCCACAAAATTACTAATAAAGTTACTTATCATGCGATCATAGAGTGTCCCTTTCAAAGTATCCATAAACTTGGGCCAAATTTCGTTTTCACAAAGTCGAGGTTGTACGTGTGCTGCCACATCTCGCAATGTTGAGCGTACTCGGGAAAACTCGCATTGTGCTTTTGTTCCAAACCTTGTAGCATAAGTTGATTCGAAAACATATCAGTTATGTGTTTATACTGGTCTGTGAAAGCGTTAGCCAAATTCATCCACGACTTGATCTGAGCACGAGTTAACTGATTGTACCACCTCATAGTAGGCCCCGTAAGCTGTCCCAAAAGAAGTGAATTAACAACTTCTCATTGTTGATGGAACCTGCCATCTTTCTACAAAACATGGTTATGTGTACAGTAGGGCAAGTAGTCCTGTCAAAATTTTCAAATTTCGGCATCTTGAACTTGAGCAGAATCTCCAAGTTTGGAATCAAGCTAAGATCTCTAACATTTATTCTGTACGACCCCTCTTCTTCCTCTTTTGTTCAAAATTTCTCTTTAAGGTCTTTTCTTGTTTCTTCTAGTTGCTTCGACAAATTCGCCTTGACCTTGTTCAGTTTCTCCATCTCATCTAAATTCGGGACGTTGTCCCCAATATTTTCCCCTTGAATAAAAATCAACCCCGATGGAACATGGGTAGAGGCACCCGTGTGATGTGATGTTGTTCCATCTCCTTGAGTAGCCACACCTTGCGGGGGCCTAGGGGTGCTGGAAACAAATACGGGAGAAAACGAGAGGTCTTCCGTCCCTTGACTAGGATTTTCAATGGATCCCTTCCTTCTCAGTTCTTTCGCATTCTTGAGTCTTACCAACTGGGATAATTCTTTCATCATGTCTTGTTGAGACTTGGTTATGGTTTCCCTCAAATCTTGTTGGACATGCTCTAACTGTCCCTTCAAACCAGCTTCTAACTTAGCAAAACTTTCTTCCGTTTGCCTTTTCTAGTGTCAAGTAAAATGTGAATGTGTAATCTTTGATTACTAAGAATTCTGCCACGGAACCCCCAATAATTAATTTTATTTGTTTTATGAGTTAATGTATGCAATGTGTCATATGTATAACAAAAATAAATGATTGAACGCAAACAATTAAAATATGCATGAATGAATACGAAGAAGTGTTGATTGACGAAAATCCTTATTAAACAACTTTCCATAACGAAGATCGAGTCCCAATACGACGAGAAAAATAAAATAACAAACATATAGGGCACAACTAAAAACCTAGGTTAGCTTTTTTTTCATTTCATGATCAATCTTAAACTTCGGGATTCTTCAACTTGTTATTATGGACTCTTTATCCCATTACAAAAGCCTTCAATTTGGACTATTCTCGAATCAACACTTCATATGAAAATGCCATGAATATGCATAAAAATAAACAAACAAACAAAACAAGAAAAGAAAAGAAAAGTAAATGAGTTAGTAACGGATATGTAAATAAATCAATAATGAATAATGAATGAAAATAAAAAGGAACTGAATGAATAAAGTAAATAAATAACACACCAAAGCAGATTAACAACAAAAAGGCCTAACTACAGGAATTCTAGTTCGCTATAGTTATCCGTATGGCTCTAATGGGGGTGAGGTTCTTAAATTCTCACACATGTGGGTTCGTTTCTAGAAAATGGTACCCGAACCTATCTTATTACCTACTAAGGTAACAAGAACCCCGATTATAGCCCGTCATAGGCTTGCAAATCAAATTTGGTTCGAGGGAAAGCACGAATAGTGACGCGAAAGGGCTACTCACGAATCAAAAGGCATGGATTCCGGGAGTAAGTTACAGACCCGCGAAGGGTTGCTCACGAAGGTCTATGGCATTTCACTCCCATTCAAGGGACATGGCTCGGGTAGAAAGCTCGATGATTATGATACAACACATGTCAGTGATTCCTTATAATAAAATGAGCAATTAATGCAAAACCACCAATTATCAAAGCCCACTTAATTAAAGTATTATCTTCAAGAAAGAACAAATTAATTAAAATCAACTTAAATTTCACAAATTCCATCAATAAAAGCAACATTAAAATTTTGGTTTAACTCTAAAAAATGGTCCCCATGGGAGATGCCATACAATAGCGATTAATTTAAAAACAATAAAAAATTTCCCTCGATTTAAAAGAATTATTATAGGGGAAATTTGAAAAAGCTCGTATTTCGAAATAAAACTTGGAGTCGCCACCGGTCACTTGGATAAGGTAGACCAGACACCATAAACCAGAGTTTCATTAAAATATGGGTTCGAGAGTTGGTTACATGTGGGGAAGGATTAGCACCCCCACAACGCCCGAAATCGGTATCAAATCATACGTTGCTTTTATCGATGAAAATCATTGAAATTTAAATTGAATTTTATCAAATGTTCTTAGTTAAATACATTTTTAATTAAGTGGGCTTTAAAACTTAGTGTGTTTGAATTAATTAGTCATTTAATTAATAAGGGTCGCTTTAAATTCAGACCATAGATTAAACCGACACCAATTAAGCCTAACTGCAGTGTTAATTTATGGTTTGAATTAAGTGCCTCACCTTTATGCATGATGCAAGCAATTAAGTATGATATTATGACTTGTCAAATTTTATTCATTTTAAAGTTTACATTTAGACAATATAAATTAATTCGAATATTTGGTCAATATTCATTAAGTTAAGATATTAGGATACAAATATTCGAGTTAATAAATATCTCCTTTTATAGTTAAAACTTATTTAATTATCAAAGTATACATTGAATTAAATAAAAGAGATTAAATGAATGACAATTAAATGCATGTCACATTAAGGCTTTAAATAAACATACAAAGGCCACTAAAGTTCTAACCTAAAAGGCCCAAATTATGAAAAATATAATCAGTGATCTAATATTATCTAAGTTATTCTAATATTATCCTAAATTGATTAAAATCTAGAAATCTAGAACCTAATATTTTATGAAATTATCTTGAATCTTAATAATTAATTTGATTAATTTTAAATTGTATCCCATTAAGTCAAGGACACTACTTAAAAAGAATAAAATTAATAATTAAGACATTTTAAAGTCATAGTCTAAATTATTTTTTTCATATTCTAATGTAATTAGGACACTAGTTAAAATCTAACTAGGGCCTTTAACCTAATCTGTAGCTTGAATTTAAATTTAGTTTAATTAAATTAACCATACACCACATTAAGTTAAGGGTATATTTTAAATTAGTTAAATTAAACTTTAAACTAAGTTCAAACTAGCCTAAAGTTAATTCAATTAAATTAAACATACACCTCATTAAGTCAAAGGCATATTTTAAATTAATTAAACTAAATAAGATACAAAAGAGCGAACAACATATCGAACAAAAAGCAAACACATAAGCATACTTAAGCATGATAAAAAGACTGAAATTAAATAAAATATAAAACAATGCTGAAAATTAAACATGCACGCAAACACATGGGGAAATATTAAATTAAAACAACAGGGGCTAACAAGGGGATTACACCACTGGATTTGGGACTAAATTAAAAAACAAAACTAAAATTTAAAGGGGGAAGAGGGCATTTGACCATTGAAAAACAAATTTAATCAGAGAAATGGGACAAAATTAAAAACCATGCAAAAGGTTGAAGGTCCACGGACGAAATTTTGAAAGACAGAAGGGCGACTAAGGGATTAAAATGGGCGGAGGTCCTTATTAGGACATTAAATATTTTTAAAATTTAAAAATGGTATAAAACCCAACTTTGGACCAAAAATAGACCCTTTCCTATTTTTTAAAAATATCCCCCAAAACATTTGTTTTCTCTGATTATGAACACAAAACCCCCTCTTTTTCACTCTAAAATCGATCAAAAGCCCAAAAAATGGATGAACACCTTCTTCATGAACATTTGGGCACAAACCTAGAAAGCAACGCTAAAAATCGGCGGGGCTACGCTGCTTCGACCGCCATAAGCCGTCACTGGCTGTCGCTCGTCGATGCAGTGAACTCTGAATGAACCACCTAAAACCTCTATTTTTCCTCTTTCAACCAGATCTGACCTCAGCTTTCAAAAAAGACAAAATAAAACCCTAATTTAAAAGAAAAACAGATTTGAAAACTCGTTTTTTAAATGAAAACTCTTTTAAAACACTCTACCGGTTCACCATGCACGGCTTGAAAGGAGATCGAGAGGCTTGTCACTGACAAGATACATCTGTCATCGTAAAAGCCCTAAAATGCTTAGAAAAAACGGCAGAGGTCAAAATGAGTCAAACCCTAAATCTAGTATGCTTATGCATTAAAAATGATAGAATACCTCTAAAATTCCTTTTTTCTTTGTATTCCTTTCTCTGAAAAATCTCAAATCGGCTTATAATTGCTTAGGGTTTAGGTTTTTATACCCTTGATATTACATGGGATTTGAAAAAAAAAAGAAATAACTATAGAAATATGCCATTGTTCCTTCTGAAATTCCACTAACATTGTTATGATTTTGTTTGCATTCATGCCCATCTTTGAAATTGTCAGATATTTGTCTCCATTTTGCTTGTTGCATCATGGCTAGAGGAGGGAACCAGAGAGAGGGAAAGCTTGCCATGCCGATGTGGAGCTGCCGATGGTCCTTCCAACTGACGTGGTGCGAAGCTAGAAGGTCACGAAAAGAGTGCAGATCATGCAAGAGCTGAAAAGTCCCAAGCATAAACTACACGCGAGCGTGAGGGGATCTGAGCGACCATTCCTTAGCTCAATCTGGACAGTCAGATCAACACTTGATCTGACGGCTGCTATCCAACTGTGCAAGAAATAAAGAGGATATCATATTAGGTTTAGATTATGTTCGCTCTAAACGGGGTAAGTATTGTATATGTATTTTTTGGGTTTTTTAAGTTGTAAATAGACTGATGTTATAAGAGACTGTACATTTAATATAAATGGCATTGGGTTATTTGTTTATTTAATTAAGTTTATATATTATTTTTATTTTGGAAAACAATAATAATAATACTGGAAATAAAAATGGGTCAAAAGACTACGATAAAATTAGTGTCTACACTCATGGGACTACGAATAATGGTTTGAGTACACCACCCTCGCAGGGGCGGTTCAATGATTTTTGGGGCCCGGTGCAATTTTTAAAATACGGTCCTTAATTTATAATCGGTAAGAGAATAATTTTTTTTCTTTCAAAAAATTAGCTTAATAGAAAAAATATTATTATATTATTCTCTTGAGCAACAAAAAATTAACTTATAAACATCTAAAAATCAAACATTTTTACTTAAAAGGTGTCATTCTTTTTGCATGTTTAAAGTTTTAGATAATTGTTATATATATACACATAATTATATATACAAATTTATAATTTTTTACAACTATTTAACTTAAGTTCTCTATCTTCGGGGCCCCTCTCTCTCGGGGGCCCTATGCGGTCGCTCCTATCGCGCCTGTCCAGAACTCCCACTGCACCCTCGTGTTGTGATATGCTGGTTGGCAATTATCGTGCCAAGTATAAAGACAAATGGATTTGTGATTTGGATGTTGAGATTAATGAGAAAGACGACTTTATCAAAAAAAGACGATCATGTTCTAGAAATTAAATTCTCTAAGAGGGTAAATCAGGCTATCGATGATAAATTGGTGAATTTTATTATCATCATGCTCCTAGGACGGTCGATAGGATACAATGCTTTACTTAATAGAGTAAAAGTGCTATGTGGGAGAGCTTCAAATTACAGACTTGGATAATGATTATTTTTTGATCCGTTTTGCCCATGATGAGAATTATGATCGAGTACAAAGTGGTGGTCCTTGGGTTATGTACGGTAGTTACCTCACGGTCCAACCATGAAGTCAGAGTTTTTTAACATCTGTGGATTAATTATCCGTCCTAGATCATTGTGTGGGTAAGATTACCGGTGCCTCTCTTATAGGTATTAAACTAAGTTCATAGTTAGAATAATTGCTACTGTAATTGGAAAGGTGGTAAAAATCAATTATAATACCACTGGAGGAAACATAGTAGATTTGCACAAATGACCATCATGGTGGATCTAAACAATCTGTTAGTTTTGGGTTTGGTGATAGAAGAACATCGACAAAGAATTGAATATGAGAGATTACCTTTGATATGTTATCCGTGTGGGTGATATGGCCATAGTAAGGAGAATTGTCCACATGACCATATTTAGAAGCAAAATGAGGTTAATTCCAAGATTATGATTAATGAGCAAGTCGAACAACATGTCCAGAGAATGGAGTTAGAGGAGCTTTATGTCCATGGATGCAAGTTGCAAATTTATAAGAAAAGAACCACCACAAATAAAAAAGTGGAAGTTGCAGGGGAAATTTTTACGGACATAGAACAGTTTGCATCAAACTCGAGATTTGCTACTTTAAAGTCAAGAGAAGAATTACAAGTAATACAGAACCTTGCGAGAGGTTGTTCAACGATTGTGGGGGCAACTGCTGCTAGTGGAGTGTGAAACCGCAATGCTAGTGAAAAAGGGAGATCACCCGAGTGCTCAAACCATGTCCAAGTTTAGACAAGGGGAAGCAGGATGCGAATCGACTAAAAGTAAGTGACAAAGAAATTCAAAAAATGGTTGGTAATGAAATTAGAGCTGAGGGACATATGACCTAAGGGGAAAGTTCAAGACAAGTGCCACAAGTGCATGTTTTTGGTACATTACATAAAATGCAGTATGGAATTAAAGGGTAATCACATGGCTGTTAGAGTTGCTGAAGGGAATTCTAGTTTAGCAAACACGAATGTGAAAAATGTTCCTTCAACATTAGTAGAATGAGGTATTATTCCACCTATTACTAGTCCCTTTTCTGTCAATAAGGGGCCTAGTAAGAAATGCGCAAAAAAAGCGAAGGAAAAATGAAACTAAAAAGCTACGGTTCCAATTTTTGGCGAGTGGATTAACTCCATGACTTATGCGTTAGATGCTTCTATTTGTTTGCAAACTAAAATTCAACCGAGGTTCAAGTGAGCTATACACAAGGGGGATTCAGTGCAATGGATCTCCAATAACATGTTTGAGGGACTCCAATCGGATAGTCCTTAGGTTTGATTTTATTTTCATTCTGTTCTCACTATTAAAATAATAATATTGAATACGCATGGCGTTTATGGCCTTACTTTTAACCATTATTTTAAACTACTATTAGCTATCATCGACCGAATATTGCAGCTTTGCTTGAGTCGAGAGTTAGTGGTCGTACAGATGATCAATTTGTGTAAAAAGTCAGATTCCTAACCTATTATAGAGTGGAACCTATTAAAGAGTGGTTTCCAACCAATTGGTTCATGCAGATTGCACTAATAGTAAGGAACAAATGTGTATCACATACACGTTCATTTATACGATTCATCAGCTTGGATGAGACGACAATTGTAGGATAATTTACAACATATCCAAACACATGTCACCAATCCTTGTTTTTTGGTAGTGACTTCAATGTTATACAATGTATAGAAGAGAGACAGGGTGGTTCAAGCCGAGGCACTGGTGTTAGTAAAAAATTCTATGATTTTTTATTTGACATGAGACTCAATGACATGGGATATAGTGTGTCTGTTTCTATGATTATTTATTTAGAGATTGGATAGATGTTCAGGCAATACTGAATGGTTTAAGTGATTTTTGGATTCTAAACTCATATATCATGAAAATATGGGTTCGAATCATTAACCTATTTTAGTGAGCTTTATGAATTCGAATGTGATAAAGGGTGATCTTCCATTATGATAGCTGGTGGCATGGCAAGAACACCATGATTTTTAGAATACACTTCATCATTTATGGGATGACAATGAGGGAATTATGGCTAATATTGGTATTTTTAGCATGGAATTCACAAATGGAACATGGATATATATGGGCACATTGGAAGACCGAAAATCACTCTTATTAGCACGGATACGTGGCATGAAGAAGACACTTGATACAAAAGATTTAGTACTCCCTCCATCCCATTTGTTTTGTCCATTGTTGACTTTTCACACAGTTTTAGGAAGACAAAGTTTGTGTAAGAATGTGTAAGAAAGATGACGTAAAATAATTGAAACGACAATTTTATCCTTAAAAAGTTGAATTTTGTTTTGTTGGGAAACTAAAAAAAGGGGTATAAAGGGAAATGTGCCTTATAAAAGTTGTTGATTTTTTCAATGAGACATTTTAAGTGGGACAATTTCAAAACACAAAAGGGACATATTGAGTGGGACAGAGGGAGTATTCCTCTATAATCTTGAACATGTGCTAAAGGATGAATTGGACGTAACGACCCAAATTTCGAGATCCGAGGGTCAATTTATATCGAAACATAGGCTTAGTGTTTGGGCTTTTGAAAGCCTTAGTGGACCTATAGTTTAGTGTTGGGCTTGAGTCTTTAGGTTTGGTTATGTGTTGGGGGATGATGGAAGGGCAGGGAGGTAATTACCTCTTTTTGAAGAGAGGAAGGATAGGGCTTCTTTAATCTTCTACAGAAAAGTTGTTTGGTGAGATCATCTTGTTTCCTTTTCTTCTCTCTTCATCCATTCTCATCTTTCTCCCAAAAACCAAAGTTTAAAGGTCCAATCTTTGTGTTTTGAAGTGTAAATTTCGAAATTTTGGGTAGAGACTTTTGTTATCAGCATCCAAGGATCTACATTTTGAGGTAAGATTCATCAAGTTTGGTGGAGGATGGAAATGGTGGGTTTTGCAGGGGTTTATGTTGATGGGTTCTAAAAGGAGATTTAATCTTATTTTTTCAACACTAAGAGTAAGTTTTGTTGAAATCCTTATCTCCTTCAAGTTGTAACTCGTTTACAACTTCTTTGTATAGTGAAAGAGGTTGGAAATTCTTTCAAAGAGCTTAGGAAGAAAAAAGCTTGAGGAGCTTGGTTGGAGGCTTCTTTTCTAGTAGTGAGAGCAAAGTTAGTACACTACTAACTCCTTTGTTTCATGCACATCCTAAGGATGATGCCTTGTGTGCTTGATTTTGATATGTATGGTTGTTTTTGGGCGTTGAATGCTTGAGACCCTCTTTAATGGTAAAACTTGGATTTCATGTTAATAACTTGTAAAAATGGTAGCAAACCACCCTAATAACTTCCATAAGATGTAGGATCAAGTTAAAGGGTTAAATATTGTGTTTTGGGCTTGGAAAGTTATTTCTCGAGCCTAAGAAGCCATTTATTGGCTTTGGTATTAGTACTCGAGAAGGTAGTATCGGTACCCTAGTGTCTTGGGTTTAAGAACACTGTTCCATTAAGATGAATTGTGAAAGAGATACCGGTACGGTGTTCAACCAGTACTGGTATGCCTTATAAAGAGGTATCTCTACGGGTCGACCAGTACTGGTACACAAAGGTTGGGTGAAATTCTAGTAAGCTCAATTGATATCGATACACTGTAAGTATTGGTACCCAAGGGTACTGTACCGGTACACGAGGACCAGTATTGGTACCCACTAGGTAATCTGCCCAAAAAGTTGAGTTTTAGTTCTAAGGGCTGATAATTCAAGGGCTATGGTCCGATGGGCTTGTAATATGGTAAAATAAATTGTAAAACTGAGAAACCGAGATTTGGCCTTCTTAAATGAGCATAATGTGTAATAACTTGGTAAAACCTTGGGTGACTTTTTTGTAATAGCAACCATAGGAGATCCTTGGTAGGTCGTGTGATGTTGTGTGTCGTATGGTAGTCGCGTCTATGTTGTGTGTTGTATTAGACACCTTGTTTGGTCGAGTCATCTTTGGTTGATGGGATATGGATACCCAGAGAGTGTACAACAACACCATGAGATGAGATGTTGGATGTACGTTCCTGAGGCTGTGTAACACCAGGGGTCATCCGAAGATAGTCGATGAAAGATTTTGAGTAAGAAAGTACATTCTCGAGGCTGTGTGACACCAAGCCTCACTCCAACTTTGTTTGGTTTGATGCATATGTGCTTTGTGAGATTAATGCATTCCTTATTATTTTGCTATATGTTTAGGCGGCTAGAGGTAGCGTCATTTGTTATTGTATTACCATGATATCGTCTTTAGCTCCATGCTCATATTTATGATTTGCATGAAGCATGGTTGAGTAGAAGTGTATCCACTGAGCTTTGTTAGCTTAGCTTTCGAAATTGTTGTTTTTGTTTTCAGGTTAGTAGGTTGACGTGGCATTGTTAGGGTACCATCGGAATAGGACTTCAGCATTGACTTATCGAGAGTACAATACTTAGATTTATTTGGGCTATGTATTCGTAGAACCATATGTCTTGTATTGTAACTCATATTTTGGGATTTTAATTGTGAGTCAAATGTTTTATAATTGTATTTTCAAATGGAGCTCCCATGTAATGTTTTTGGTAATGGGTTTTATTTAAGTTGAAAATATTTGTACAATACTTGATGGATTTTATGAAAATCAATGTGATTTGGGCTAAACCAGGTTGTAATTTTATGGTAATGGGTTGGGCTTGAGGCCCAAATGTGACATCCGGGTTGAGGATGTTACACTAGATGTAGTACTCAAGCAAGAAGAGTTGTTGTGGTTTCAAAATCAAGAAGTATGTGGTTAGAGAATGGTGAGCAAAACAAGTTTTTATTTCATCGAGCCACAATGGTAAATCGAAGAAGAAATTTTGTATAACAATTGAGCTTAGATAATGAGTAATGGTCTTTTTATTAGGACATCTTGCAATCGAAAACAACCAAATTTTATGCCAATTTATTTTCCAATGAAGTTGTTCACACCACACCTACTGTTCAGCGAGGTTCTTTCTATAAATATGAAGAGGTTGATTTATGGTCATTGATATTGAATGTTACCATGGAAGATGTTGGGCTTGATTTCCTTCAACCGATTGTGTTGCCAAGTGGTGGAGAAGATGCATTTTGGGTGATGGTGGTGGAAGCAAAAAGATAGAAAAAATTACACAATGATTTAGGGTGGTTCAAGCATCTAACAAGCTCTACATCCACTACCTTAGCTTCCCCAATAAGGATTTCCAAATTCACTCTTGAATTTCTTCCCCTTTTCAAGGCTTAGAAGGAAACCCTTACAATCCTAGATTCAAACCAAGCCTAGCATCTAGAGCTTACAAACCAAGCTTTGGGAATCCTCTCTAAAAATAGAAAAACAAAGCAAACAAGAAATACTCTCTTAGGCATATTGTTTGCACTCTAAAGCACTCACCCAAATCCTAATACACTTGAGCATACATATACATTTTGGCTCACAAGTGTAGTCTATACAAGAATGGGAAAATTAAGCTCTAAGACAATTTTGAATCATAATGTTATTGACTTTAAGATCATTAGTTGTTGCTGAAGCTTGAAGGTCCTTTTATACTCCCAATTGAGTTCCTAGCCGTTGGAGACTATTGGGATTGAATTGGAGTTGTTGGAGACTCTATTTCCCGTAATAAATGTAGTTCTGGAGCTATCCGTTTCTATACGTGGGTAGGCGTATCGGTACTGGTACTAGCCGTTATACTCTTTTTGGCTACACTTATTGGTACGCCTTAATCCATTTCGTACGCCGTATCGAACGCCATGGATTGTATCGGTACGACCTGTAATTCAAATAGCCGTTGGGAGTGGTTGAAACCAGGATCGGTACGCGTACAAGTGTATCAAAACAATCCTACCCGTATCGGTACACCTAGGGGCATATCGGTAGTTTTTAGTTCTGAAAAATTACTGTAGATGAAACCCTTATTTGTATCGATAAGGGGTGTATCCGTATCGGTACGGACGTGCTGAAAACATAAGTTTTGCTATTTTTAAAACATTTCCAAAACCTTTTAAAAACTTCTCAAACTCATTTTCAAGTTGTTTGGACTTAAAGCCATTTTTGAAATCTTTTCAAATTAGTCCAAAACTATTTCTTAATTTTTATATCAAAACAAATATCCTAACAATCTCCCCATTTTTGATATAATAAAACCAACTTGAAAAATTGTTTTTGAGATTCTCCCCCATAGTAAAAATAAAATTTGAATAAGAGATTAATTGTTGAAAATCTTATAAGCTCCCATTTATTCATTTAAAAATTCAATTTTTCAAAAACATTCTCCCCCTTTTTGTTATATCAAAAATGGTTCAAACTTTAAATACAAATAACAATGGAGAGTTAAAAAAATTGACAAAAAAAGTTTTGTTTTAAAATTGGCTCCTCCTTACTCAAGCATCATTCAAATGTTAGTCCAACAACTATGATAAACTAGTTGAATTAAAAATAAATAAATCAAATTCAACTATTTTTTACCACACTTGAATCAAACGTAGGATGTGAAGCCTTCCTTCTTCAAGTGTTCTTCTTTGTGTGTATAGATTTCCCTGTAATTTCATCACTTGTTGATCAAAGCTCCATCACACCTACAAAAGACAATCATTTGATTTTTGGTATCCAAATTGCTTTGGATCTATAAGCATTAGTAGCACAAAGTTTTGTCCCCTTAGGAATCCATTTTTCAATTTCATCCTTTTTAGTCGAAGTAATCAGCCCTTTTGGGACACAAATACTTCTAAAACATTTTCCTTTAATAAATCTAGGGGCACTAGATTGTCTCACATAAAAATTTGATTTTTCCCAAATTATTTTTCTTTTGAAGTTCATTGGAAATCAAATCTTTTTCTTTCTTAAGATCATATACTTCAATTTGATGATCTTTTTCTTTCTTTTGAAGCAAATTTTGTAAATCCAAAACTTTAAGTTCAAAATCTTTTAATTTTTCTTCAAATTCCAAATTGGTTTTCACAAGCAAATCATTTTCATTTTTCAATTTAGAAATCAACTTTTTGTTTTTAGAAAATCAAGCTTTGAACTCATCAAAAGTGTAAGAATTAGAAATAAAAAACCATGGGCTACATCATCTTGATTGTCTTCACATCCATGTTTTCTTTGAAGATGATCTCTTTTTGTTGAATCGAGGGTAATCGTATTTGGTGTGCCTCATCTTCTTGCATTTGGAGCACTTGGGGGGATCCTTAATCTTCTTCTTCGATTCATGCTTGGATTCTTTCATTTCGCTCTTCATGAATCGGGTGAATTCTTTGAAGAGATAGGCCATCTCTTCATCTTCATTTTTCTTCTCACTTGATTCTTCTTGGTGACTTGTGGAAGATTGAAGAGCAATGATGTTGACATAAACTCCTTGCTCTTTTCTTTTCTTCTCATTCTCTCTTCTCAAGGGTTGAGATATCATCTCATGGTTAAGAAGAGATCCTATGAGCTCGTCAAGCTTGAGCTTCTTCAAATCTTTGGCTTCAATGATGGCTGCCTTCTTACTCTCCCATGATTCGGGAAGTGAATAAATTAACATCCAAATGAACTTTTATTCCAAAATCTCTTCTCTAAGACTTTTGAGTTGATTGACAATTTAGGAGAAACGGTCAAACATGCTCTTGATGTCCTCTTCCGGTTTTATCTTGAAGTTTTCATAGTTGAGGTTGAGTAGACCAAGCTTTGTCTCCTTCACCTCATTTTGTACCTTTATGGATCTCTTCAAGCTTGTCCCATACTTCCTTGGCTTCTTCGCAAGAAGAGACTTTGTGTATTCATCGGGGCATAATGCACAAAAAAGGATATGCAAGGCTTTGCAATTTAGCTCCATCTTTTTCTTGTCTTCCGCATTCCAATCGGATTTTCTTCGTGTAGGCGCGAACGGTCCCTCTTCAACGACGTCCCAAAGATGGTAGTCGATGGCCTTGATGTAGTACATCATCCTATTCTTCCAATAGGCATAATGCTCTCCATTGAAGAATGGTGGCTTGTCGATTGGTTGCACCATGAACACCGGTTGATTTGTTTGTTGGTCGAGCTTTTCGGATCACCTCAATAGGTGGTTAAACCTTCTCAATTGAGCCTCGCTCTGATACCAATTGTTGGGACCGGTTTCTTTCAACCGATTTTGTTGCCAAGTGGTGGAGAAGATGTATTTTGGGTGATGGTGGTGGAAGCAAAAAGATAGAAAAAATTACACAATGATTTAGAGTGGTTCAAGCTTCTAACAAGCTCTACATCCACTACCTTAGCTTCCCCACTAAGGATTTCCAAATTCACTCTTGAATTTCTTCCCCTTTTCAAGGCTTAGGAGACAACCCTTACAATCCTAGACTCAAATCAAGCCTAACATCCAAAGCTTACAAACCAAGCTTTGGGAATCCTCTCTAAAAATAGAAAAACAAAGCAAACAAGAAATACTCTCTTAGGCATATTATTTGCACTCTAAAGCACTCACCCAAATCCTAATACACTTGAGCATACATATACATTTTGGCTCACAAGTGTAGTCTATACAAGATGGGGAAAATTAATCTCTAAGACAATTTTGAATCATAATGTTATTGACTTTAAGATCATTAGTTGTTGTTGAAGCTTGAAGGTTCCTTTTATACTCCCAATTGAGTTCCTAGCCGTTGGAGACCGTTGGGATTGAATTAGAGCCCTTGGAGACTATATTTCCTGCAATAAATGTAGTTCTAGAGCTGTTCGTAATGATACGTGGGTAAGTGTATCGGTACTGGTACTAGCCATTATGCTATTTTTGGCTACGCGTATCGATACGCCTTGGTCCATTCGGTACTCTATATCGTAACACCATGGACCGTATCGGTACGACCTGTAATTCAAATAGCCATTGGGAAATAGCCGTTGGGGTGGTTGAAATAGGATCGGTACGCGTACAAGCATATCGAAACGATCTTACCCGTATCGGTAGCCTAGGGGTGTATCAGTACGATTTTTTAGTTCTAGAAAATTATTGTAGCTGAAACCCTTATCTATATCGATACGGGGTGTAACCGTATCGGTACGGACGCGCTAAAAACATAAGTTTGGCTATTTTAAAACGTTTAAAACACTTTCAAAACCTTTTAAAAAACTTCTCAAACTTATTTTCAAGTTGTTTGGAGTTAAAGCCATTTTTGAAATCTTTTAAATTAGTCCAAAACTATTTTTCAATTATTATATCTAAACAAATATCCTAACAGAAGAGGTTTGGCAAGCTATGCTTGATATGACACCATTGAAGGCGCCTATAATTGATGGGCTCCTTGTTATGTACTATCAGAAAAACTAGGTAATTGTGGGGATGAGTGTCCATAAATTTGTGTGTTCAATTTTTGCGGGGGATGATTTCGATGAGCAAGTTAATAAAACTCTTATGGTTCTTTTGTCTAAGGTACCTAAACTAGAGAAACTCTTCGAATTTTGACCAATAAGTTTACACACGGTAAAGTAATCATCAACTGTTTGAAATCATTTTTTTCAAATTGGGTTAATCCGACTCAAACAAGATTTGTTCCTAGGAGGAATATAACCGATAATATAGTCTTTGCGTATGAGATTATTCATTTTATGAGAAAGAAGGTTGGCCACACGAGATGTATGGCTATTAGGGTGGATTTAGAGAATGCGTACGAAAGACTTGAATGATAGTTTATCAAAGACAAATTGAAAGATGTTGGTGTTCTGAATGAGCTTGTTTCTATTATTATGTGATGTGTTAACTTAGTATCGACCCATATTCTATTGAATGGTAAATTATCAAATACCTTTAAACCGTCACAAGGGATTCGACAAGGCGATCCTCTATCACTATGCTTATTCGTCTTATGCATGAAAAAATTATCTTAGTTTATCTCTTCGGCGGTGTCATTGGATGATTGGTGATAGATTTATTTATGTTGATGAGGTCCGGGTTTGTCCCATTTGTTCTTTGATGATGACTTAGTATTATTTTCAAAAGCTTCAGCTCAACAAATGCAATTGATTTAGCAAGTATTGAAACAATTTTGTGATTATTCTAGACATCTAATTAGTGTAGTAAAAACTCATATATATATTTTTCGGCCAATGTTGACATTGATATGCAACATGATATAGATGGTGATTTCGGTTTCATGGAAGTCCATGATCTTGGACGATATTGCAACTTGTTGTGGGTGCAACCACAACTCTTTACCCAGCTCTATAGGTGTAATCTCGTTCAAGCTGCTTAGAGATGTTAACTTTAAATTTTTTATGTTATAAAACAAGGATTATTGTTTGATGCACTGACGATAGAGATTTTTTTCACAAGCGAATTTCTAAAACTACCACGAATCTCTTTAGGGCCTCTAAATCTTATTGCATAAACCCTATAAACTAGGCGCTTGGGGTAAACTAGTTTTCACCGCTAGTGCATAGAATATTTTCCCACAAAACAATAGGTAAAATAGTATTGAATTAAATTATAAAAATTATAAATAAATAGGATCAAATTTGGATTAAATAAAAAACTTAGAGACTAAATTGAACAAAAATAAAACTTGATAAACTCAACAAGCAATTTATCCTTTATATTAATGCCAACCACTTTTTTTTTGGTCAAACGTGCAACATAGCACGCTCTGATTGACTATTTTTTTAACGGACATTATAAAAATGGAATAACTAAAGTAACATTTCAAAGCTAATGGGTGCAAGATGTCTCAAAATTCTACTTTTGAAGACAACGAAAAAATCGTGCCTTTAAGCCGGGGTATTATTAATAATCATAAAAAATGAAGCACGTGGGTAATCTTGAAGGCCCACATTTGATTAAGTTTTTTAATTATTTTATTAAACATGTGGTAGAATATTCATATGTTGTTCGAAAAAGATTCCACCATGATTAAGGATACGGATTATAGTTTCAGACAACGACTGATTGCTTATCTGACCGTGGATCTGAATCAGACGGCTAGGTATTTCCAATTGAGAGCATGTTGAGGGAGTGATGGTGGGAGAACTGAGTGTGCGAGTGCGGAGCTAACAAAGAAAACGTAAACACAAAGCCAAAAAAAAAAAAAAAAAAAAAAAGTTTTGTAGGATCTGCCTTGCCTTGAAAGTCTGGTTTTCTCAACTCACCCGTTTCTGAAGAAATGAACATATGGAAGTGAGTCAATTGACTTGATGACTCGACCCACCCTTTTCTTCTTCTAATGATGCTAATTACAATTATGGATATCTTTTATTTATTTAATAATCTAATTAGTACTAACCTCTTTTGTTTACTTTGAGCTGAAGCACTTAAGTACGTTATATTACATAAATGACTATTTTTTATTCTTTAATGATTAATCTCATTAAAAGATAAAATATTGTAAAAATGAAGAATTTTAAATCATAATTTGATAAGTCAAACATAAAATCAATATTTTATTAAAAAAAGAAAAAAAATCAAACATGTTCAAATTGTAATTACTTATTTTTTCCGCAATAAAAAAACAAAGAAATTTTCAAAAGGTACTCATAATTTTTAACATTATAAAAATTAAAATTAACACTATATTAATAAACTAAACAATTGAAATATCATAATATTATATTTCCTTATAATCGATTAAATGATCTTTCATCTTTCTTTAATGTCGTTGCCATTAAAATATAAGTCAATAATCCTAACTGATTAATGCTATTAATTTTTATTTCTCCCTTGGTGATTTTTTATAGCTCCATTCGATTGAAAATATTATACCAATTGATGTTATTTATATTGCTAAATCTTAATTTTATTCAGAAAAATTCTAGAGTAAACGTCATGTACCGATATGCACCATTAACTATTTTAATAACTTATGAAATCATAGGACCTAAAGCGTGATTATTCCTTTTTGAGAATAAAATAGGTAAACCACCATTTTGTCCATTTTTATTTTTAATTAAAAACAATAATTTTTTATTAAAAAGTAGTTACAGATTTAACTTTTAATTAAAAAAATCTAAAAGTGGCACAAAAAAGTGTTTTAACATATTTTATTCTTAAAAATGAATAATCACACTTTAGGTCCCCATGATTTCAAAAGTTATTAAAATAGTTAATGGTACATATTAATGCATATGATTAATGATATATATCGGTACATGACGTTTACTCTAGACAGCTAGACTCATCCTTTATTTAGTATATAACTATAAGAATTTAAGTGATAATTAAACTAAAACAATAATTTTAATTTCCTATTGATGTAATTTTATCTATATCATATTTTTTAATTATTAATTCTTATGTGCTATAAGAGTTGTTCATGTGCATACACGTCTAATTATCATTTAATTCTTAAATAGATTTATAATATATATTATTAAATAATTTAAAATTTTATTCGCATGTAAACCTGCCTAATTACTTATTAAAATCTTAAATAAAATTTAACTTTAACATGAACTTTCATATATTCATTTTACTCATTACATGCATACAAGATTATCTTATTAAATGTGAAAATACATATTATTAAATAATTATTTTCTTAAATCTAATTAAGAAATTATATAAAATAATAACATATTGTTTACCTATACATTGAATAATATAAATTAAAATGGTTTTTTATCAAAGATTTTTTGAAAGGATACTTAAATATTTAGTGTAAATTTCAATTCAATATCTAAACTATTAATATAATAAAAATATTTCGTTAAGAAAAAGTAATAAATAATTTAAAAGAATAAGATATTGCTTATGCATAAATTTGAATAGTTTAAGTAAAATGAATGTGGAATTCAAGATTTGTATAAAATGTAATTTAATATTTATGAGATTTTATCTATTCAAATTTTTAGTTTTAAGATGATAGCAAAACTATTTTCTTATGGTTAAAAAATAATTTAATATATTTTCTTACGAGGTGAATTCAATAATGATTGAACTTTATCTATTTATATTTATTTTCTTTTTTATCGGCAAATAGCATAATTTTATTGAAAAAAATTATATAAATTAACACTATTATAAGCTTCGTTAAAAATTTTCTAATTCATGATAGTGTCACAAGAATGAAGCACCACAAATGGTAACATACGCGAAACAACATCCATTACAAAATCTCACCGCCTAAAATGCAAAAGAACAAGAGCCAAGCCACGACTAGCTCACCTAAGCAGCAACATATCCAACAGCACACTGCCACCCTTCACCACGTGACATTGCCCCCCCTAAAAAAAACCCTTCATATTCCAGCCCCTAGACGACCATTGTTGCAGCACCAATCCAACATCACAATATCGCATGGGAAATCGAGACGCGATCCACACCATCCTTGGTCATGGCGTTCGCAAAACCATTCGCTTCACTATATATATGCACAAAGCAAATACGATTATAAGAAGCACATACCCTAGCAATGTCCACAAACACCTCCACAGTCTCCACGAGCATCCCCCAATTTGCGCAACCCACTCATGAGCAATTCTCGAATCAGACTCCACTATCAACGTACGACACGACCGCCATTGCAACCTTGCAAACATCCCCAAAGAAAATGTAATAGATCTAAGTTCAGCTTTGTTAGAATCAATAACTCCTAATGGCCCCAAAAATAATCCAAGAATTGTACTCGACTTATCGCGAAGCACTCCCCCAAAACCCCCAAACTAGGCTTTCCACGAGCCGAGCCATCCATATTAAACTTAATACTCCCCAACAGTGGAGGTGACCAAGTAACACCCATACAAATAGCTAAGACCGTTGTCACACAACAACACATCCGAGGACACCGCCACCACACTGCCTCATCCAAATTTACCATCTCTTGCGCAACTCGAACCCATGAAAACGACCAAAGCTTAATCAAGAAAAACGCCTCCTCTATTGGCATCTTTGTACCATTAAACATTGCTTCATTTCGCGCCAACCAAAGGGACCATAATAAAGCCACAACACCTGAACACCACCAATGTCGAACCTCCCCAACAAACGAGCACTGAAACCTGTTCCTAAAAATTCTTTCAACTGCTACGACAATGGTAAACAAACATCCCACCATTGCAAGAGTCATCCCTATATTATCCGAATAGCTGAATAGTTAAAAAGGATACGGTCCAATTCACCCTCCTCCTCAAGGAACCAAATAGAAGGTCATTGTCCCTCACACAACAAAATCCCACAACGTCGAAGAAATGCCAGTGTAGACAACCTTTCAAGCTATACAAACCATAAAAAGTTTGAACTTTAGGAGGTACAAGTGATTTCTATGCAAAACAAGTACCAACCGAGCTGTCCCCCACTCTATCCAACATTAACCGACTTGTCAAAGCCTTAACTGAGAAGCAACCCTTCTCATCCGCCTTCCATATCAATGATTCTTCAACACCATCACTCAACATAATAGGAATAAAAAGTGACCACAACTCCCGAAGATACTTTCCTTCGAACAAACGAAGGTCCATCATAAAGAACATATGCCATTGTGAATGTGTAAAAGACCAACACATAATCGCACACCATTGCAAGCTTATTTTCCGCCAAAGAGAACAACCCAGGGAACACATCCTTTAACAGTTCCTCACTACACCAAAGATCAAACCAAAATAATACACGCGGCCCACGTCCCAGTTTCCACACAAAACTCGACACATCCATATATGGGCTCACCTTAGCACTTGACACCGTAGTGACTCTTTGTTTCCAGATGACCGACATTGAGCGCAACTGATTCACATTAAATTGCCACCGCAATATAGCTTCTCCATATTTTGCAATAATCACATCCCTCCATAACGAAGATGAATTTGTCGCATACGTCCAAGCCCATTTAGATAACAATGCCAAATTCTGAACCCTCAGATCAACCACACCCAATCCACCTAGATTCCAAGTCTGACAAATGACATCCCAACTAACCCGAGCAATCTTTCGTTGCAAATCCACACCTCCCCACAAAAGCTTTTACGAGTCTTATCAATCTAAGCAATTACCCCTTTAGGAACTAAAAATACCCCATATAATATACTGGTAGAGATGATAGCACGGAGTTCACAAGAGTGACCCTCGCAGCAAAAGAAAGAGAAACTCGTTTCTATCCAGACAGTTTTTTACGAAATCCGACACCACAAGGCCCCAAACTCTTTACTACATGGATTCACCCCTAATGGCATCCCCAAATAAACAAAAGAAAGGTCACCTTGCTCACAAGACAAAATCATAGCCACATCGCGATATAAATCCATGTCAACACCAAAAACATATAAACAAGACTTCTGAAAATTCACAGTTAACCTCGAACAATCCTAGAAGCAATGTAATAGGCATTAAACTGACCGAGCAACCTCCACTGGTTCTACACAGAAGAGAATGGCGTCGTCGGCAAATTGCAAGTGCAAAACCAAGAACCCATTTGCTATCTCAATACCCCTAATGCATCCTTCAGTCTTCGCATTTTCGAGCAACAAATGTAATGCGTCTGTCACAATAACAAAAAGCAACGGGAGAGGGGGTCTCCTTGGCGAATCAACGGCCCATGCCAAATTCCTTAGTAGCAGCGCCATTAAGCAAGACTGATAGCCGAGTTGAACTAACACATTCAAGCATCCAAGAAATCCACTTCGAATCAAACCCCATCCTAAACATAACACTATCCAAGAATGACCATCGGGCATAATCATACCTTTACGAAGTTTAATTTCAATATAAAAGCCCCCACCGAATTAGACTTTTGAAGCTAATGTATCACTTCATTTGCCAAAAGAATGCCATCAATAATCTGCCTTCCAAGCACAAACGCTATCTGCACATCGCTAATCACAAAATCCAACACCCCTTGCAAGCGACGAGCTATGGTCTTCACCAATATCTTATACACCGAATTCAATAGGCTAATCGACCTGAAGTCCCCCAATTCTTGTGGTGAATCCTTTTTTGGTAGCAAAACAAGAAAGGTTAAATTAGACCTTTCGGTAGCCTTCCTGATGTGTAAAATTGATGAACAAAACACATAACATCATTCTTGACAAATGTCCAACTTTTCTTATGAAATTCAAAATTAAAGCCGTTAGGACCAGGTGCCTTCTCCCCATCGCAACCCCAAATTGCCTCATGAACTTCATCCTCAGTAATTGGCATAATTAACTCTGCTGCCATCTCACTTGGAATCTTTCGAAATTCCCCACGAACCTTCCTCTCTCTTAAATGAAGATATTGTGAGAAATGTTTCTTAAATTCTTGAACAACAAATCGCCTTGACCTGCTAGCATCCGTCTTCCACTTCTCGTCAATGCGCAAACCCACAATTACATTCTGCAACGAACGAATCTTGGCTTACCAATGAAAAATACCGTATTACAGTCTCCCAACCGCAGCCAAGTCACACGAGACTTTTGACGCCACAAACATTCTTTCTGACGAATTGCATGCCGTAATGCATGTGTTCACTGTCGTCTCCATTCAATCCTTTCCTCATCCGCTCCCCTTTGCGCCACCTCCTCATCAACCCCATCAATCATAGATTGCAAAGACTCGATAGTAGCGTCAATATCATCAAATTCACACTTATTCACTTGGAAGGATTTTTTTCTTTTAGGTTGAATAAAATAATTTAAATTTTTATGAAGTATAATACGAGATGAATATAATTAATAAAATATTTTAATATTTAAAATTGAAAATAAAAATAAAAATAATTGAAAAAATGTAAAAGTTATATTATAAAAATTAAGAAAAGTAATAATGATTCACATATAAAGATTTAAATTGAAAATATTGTTTTTTTAGCTTGTACATCATATTCAATTTAATCAATTAATTCCAATTATCATGTCATATTTTTGATATTTTCATTTCATTTAGAAATTAAATTCTATTTACATTTACTCCATAATACTAAAAGAAAATATTATGAATAAAAAACATGCAAATACTTTTTTTAACATAGTCACTGAATTTTTATTACAACCATAGAAGATATCACAATTACAACGCATCCAGGAAGGAAAATAATGGGACTAATCCACCCAAAATTTCTTACAACCCAAAAAACAAAGAAAAGTGAAAAACTTCAATGAAGAAGTGAAAAACTTCAATGGAGATAAGCATACCATCAAAATTCATAAGCTTCCTGAATCTCCTTGTCTCTATCCAATCGAGACGCATAACGGATGAAAGAGGAGTGGTGAGCGATCCAAACTATCAAGTAGAATGTTCCGCTACCAGGGCTGATTACATCGGCAAACAACAATCAACCGAGTGGGGATCTAACTTTGCATGACCACCGACAAAATCATAATCAGAAACTAGCGCTGATTAAAATCTCTGTGCGAGCAACACAAGACCGCTAGGGTATGTTGAATCATGCCACAAGGACAGATGAAACAACCCACAAAGCAAAGAAAACATGTCACAAGGACAAAAGAAAACGCGTGTCACAAGGACAAAGGAAACGATTACCATAAAGGTAGAGATTCTTATTAAAAAATAAAAAACAAGAAAAAAAATAAGAAAATAATAAATCTGGTGGTCGACAACCAATACTAAAATTAATTGCCGACCACCAATCAAAGGGAAAAAAAGAAAAGTTACAGTGAGAAGATGATGAGCGGCGGTAGAGGATTTCCTAGGGTTAGAGATACTCTGCTACGTTATTCTGCAAATACTTGAAACCACACTAATAAATATTCAAAATTTTATAAAATACTGTTAAATATCATGTAATAATAAAAGTATAGCATATCAAATAATGGAGGCGCCGTTGCTACTATGTGTTTAACGATGGAAATGAGGTTGTCGGGGACATCGCAACCTACTGCCGAAGGGTGTGCGATGTTTTGTTGAACGTTCAATCTACACCGTTCTGTAGGGGTAGGTTGAGGCTGCCGAGGCCTATTTGGTCCAAGCCGAGTGAGGGGTGGTTGAAGGTTAATGCTGATGGTGTCGTTGGGTGCAATGGTCATAGAGCCTCAATTGGAAGGGTGATTCGGGAGGTTGGCTTTTTGGGTTCTCCAGGAACATTGGAGTGTGCTCGGTGATTGTTGCTGAAATGTGGGCGACTCATGATGCTCTTTTGCGTGCTTGGAGGCATGGGTTTCGACGAGTGGAGTTGGAGCTAGATATAATAAGACGGTGGTTCAAATTCTTTGTGGTGAGAGTTTAGCCTTGGCGGATAGTGCGCTTGTGTTGCGCATTAAAGAACTCCTTGATCGAGATTGGCTTGTGCGAGTATGCATGTGGGCCGTGAAGGGAATAGTGTGGTGGATGCTTTGGCTCGGATGTCTCGAGAGAGTGCTCTTGGGGAAATTACTTTCGCGTATCCTCTGGTGGAAGTGGTTGCTTTGTATAATGTTGATCGGGGTGTTCTTTAGCTTGCTTTGTTGCTTTTTTGGCTGCTTTGTTGCTTTTTTGGCTGCTTTGTTTCTTTAGTTACGTTTTGATCTTTTGATCTTTTGTTCTTGTAATTATCTCAATGATTACTCTTTTTCTCCATTTAGGTTAGGGAAGTTTTTAATGAGGCTCATTGAGGTAATCCGTTTCACATAAAAAATAATTGAAAATCGAACATCTTTTATGATGAAAGAAACACCTGTCAAATAATACCAAAGTTAAATTTTCAGTTATTTTCTTTATATGTTATTTGAATGAAAAATCTTTAACTATTTGATGCTAGTGCGGGTATTTATAGTGTTGAAGAATCTTAATTTTAATTGATATATAATTATAATATTAGTTAAGTGATAGTCAATATAAAATAATAAGTTTTAATTCTATACAAATACAAAAATCTATTTCAATATTGTTATGACTATGCAATTAAATTTTTTATTACCATATAAAATTTCGTAATACATTAAAAATATGTTTATACTAATGTCAATTTAGTAATATAATGAATCATCTCGTCAATCCAAAAGTTTCTCTCAACTCGTTTATATATATTGTAAAAATAGATCACATGTTAGTGATAATTTAAAACATAACAATATAATTACGTTTTTAAAATTTTAAAGTCTCAAATTCAAATCTCATATGGGTGTGAAGTCATATATAAGCACATAAATTTTATTAATTTTAATAAGATTTTTTGTGTGAAAAATACATTTTTTTCAGAATTCCATGTAACAAATGGTAGGTGATTTTCTTTTAATAGTCTAAATGAAAAGGAAAAAAAAGAGTAAAAAGAAATTTATTGTCATTAAATTAATGTTGGTTTCTACTTCCTTTTCCAAATAAATGCAATTATATAATTACTACCTATATTTATCATCAAACAGAGGATCTAACGCCATTGAAATTAAGACCATTAATTAATTTAACACCAGCATCCCCACATTTTTTTTTTTTTCTTTCATTTGGTGAAGCTCGTTAATAAGTTAGCTTCGGATCGTCAATATCCAACATAGCTTTCCAACAAAGACAAATAAATGGCCATTGTTAACATGTTTTTTTTTTTTTAAGTAAAGAAAAAACATTCATTGATAGATGCTGGCAGTTATTACATCAAGACCACCAGCTGGAAAAATAGAAAATAAAAAAAAATGTTTTTATTTTTCAATAAGCTCCACCATTATTTAACCAAGTAATTATAATAGGGTGATCCGAAAGTGACAAGTTTCTTGATTGCTCATTGGAAGTAAAGAAAAAAGAAAGAAATTTACGAGCTTTTATTTCCTCTAGATATTTTAAACTGCTTCGTTTGATGTTGTAGGAGTGATATATATATATATATATAAAAGACCAACAATCAATTGGTCTGGTTCTAGATAATATATATCATTTTCATTTTTTTTGACAAATACTTAAAAAATAGAAAATGTTGAAGAAAATGTGTTTGATTGTAAAATTAGAACATGATTTTTTATAAAATAAAAAAATGTGTAAAAATTTGAAAACATAAAAAAGATGTTTTCACTATTTTTATTATTAAAAATATTTTTAAAAGTAAAAAAAATTAAATAAGGGTTTTGTAATTTTATCTTTACTTAATTCGGGTTCGAATCTTTCTAATGCATGTATTAAATTTTTGGTTTTCTTAATCATATTTTATTTTTATTATAATAACATTTTTGATAATTATATTTTAATTTCATTATTTAATAATTATTTATTTATTTTTTAAAAATAGATATCAAACATATTTTCACTATTTTTATTTTTGAAAATAAGTTTTTATTTCCATTAACCAAATGTGTTTTCTAATTTTAAAAAACTAAAACTAAATTTTTTTCTTCTAAAAACAAAAAATTAAAATTAAAAATATTTTCTAGAACCAAACATACCTAATATTTCATAACAATATTTTTAGAGAGAGGAGGGTATAATAGATTTTACAAAGCAACGATGATTAATTTATTTATGAAGTAAAAGTGAAGTGATAAAGGGTTAAGTATGGGTGATATTTGTGTTTTTGATCGAAGGGATCAATTAAATATTTATGATTATTTACATGTAGAGACATGAGAATGACTCCACAAATGCTTCTTTCCTTGAGTCATGCTTTTGTCACGGCCCACACCCTAGGGTCTGAGCCCAGCGCGCACCAGGCTGCCAAGGCAGCACTCCACAACATTTTGGGCCTATCAGCACCCATCCAAGTTGGCCCAACACTTGGGGTTGAAGAGCCTTGCGCATCGAATATAGCAAGTATCACATTTAAATCAGCATATTCCCTTCGAAACCTTGCCTTGTTCTTTGTAACCTTGTAACAATGGCATGTTAGACAATAATCCCTTAGAATAGGGGATATTATACCTTAGATTCAATCTAGACCGTCGATGTACTTTCATCATAACCGTTGAATGTAGGGTGCTCTAGCTATAAATAGAAGCATACCTCCACCTCAGTTTCTCACTTATATTTTGAGAAATACATTGGGTATTCTCTCAATTCCCTCGTCTTCTTTTGTCTTGCCATTTCCTTTCTATTGTTCTATTGCTTCCGCAAGGATCTTAGCATTCTAGCTTTGATCGTTTCATGCTTACTTAGGTGATTCATTGTTCGAGAGCGTCTAAGGCCTCACGGACCGAGACTTGAAGTTCTACGGATGTGACAAGTAGTATCAGAGCCTGTTTAATCGAGAGAGATGGCACCAAAAAACATCAGCTAGATCCCAACATCAGACCGAAAGACTAGGGCTGCTGTCGGGAATAAGCGAGAGAGTTCGAGGGACATCATTTCGACCTTGGAAAAGAGAGTCGCTAGACTTGAGATGTAACACCCTCGACCCGGATATCACATTTGGGCCTCACATCTGAAACCCAACCATAAAATTTTGACCTAGTTTAGCCCAATCCACAAATCAATTATTAAAACCCGTTTAATTTCAATTGAATAAAACAAAATAAATATTTGAAACATATACAATGGAGCTCCTTTTAAAATTAGATTATAAAACCTTGACTCGATCATTTAAAAATCCAAATACAATTTACAATGTACAATAGGTTCCTACGAATACATAGCCCAATGACCTAAGTACTTTACTCTAAAGAGATGAGGCACTGGAATCTTTTACAAATGGTGCTCCTCCAAGAACGTGCCAAACCTACTAACCTGCGAACGGAAACAACGATTCTGAACGCCGAGCTAACAAAGCTCAGTGGATACACAGCCACTCAATCATGCTTCATGCAAATCATAAATAAAGTAGTGTAACATGAATAATATCATGGCAAAATAACGATGACGCTACCATAACCGCCTAAACACATAGCATCATGAATGTATGATCACGCACACAGCTCATACATGTACCTCATAAATTTACATAGCATGACACAGATAACTCCAACAACATTAAGTGAGGTCTGCATCCAAAAAGTATCGAGATCCTACACTTTGAGTGAGGCCAACGTCCATAAAGCATCGGGATCCTACACTACGAGTAAGGCACGCGTCCACAAAGCATCGGCACCCTATACTTGTAGGGATGAGGCCCACGCCCTCAAAGCATCGGGATACTTTATCCATACTCGAAATCTCTCATCAAGCATTTTTGAATGTGGCCCGCGTCCACAAAGCATCAGGATCTTGCATTCGAGAGTCTTCAAAGTGTTGCAACATATATTATTGGGTATTCGAATCTCATCCAACAAGACCCGACTAAGTACGTATCCCATCAGCACACAGCAAGGACCCTAATTCCACGCAGCACACAACATTGACACAAATGCCATACCGCACATAGCTCTAACACATTTACCATCACCTTATGGTTTCTATCAATCACTATACCACCCAATAAGCTTATCAATTTATTAACATGTTATGAAAGTACACATTAGCCGTTCTCATTAATTGATTTCATTATTCAAGGAGACTCAACTATATAGGCGTCCCATCAACACACAACAAGAACACTGATTACCATACAGCATCAAACGATCCACCTAGGATCCATGTGAGTTACTATCACAAGCAATTCACCCAATAATTACCAAGTTATTAGTCCATTAATTCATATACGGGGTTTAAACATAAGTTTCTCACCTTTGATATTCGCTCTATACCTTAGGAGACCCCTTGTCCCTTTTACCTCGAATTATAAAACCATCGAACGCAGAACTTGAATTTCTTGGACAGATTGCCCAGTGAGTACTGATACTCCTATATGGGTATCGGTACACCCCTCTAGGTACCGGTACTCTCCCATGTGTACCGATACTCAATTTAGGTTTGAAAAGTTTGGTATGACAAGCCATACTAATACGCTAACCTCCATATCGATACGCTGCATTGGTATGTAACTCACCTCATACTGATCCCTACCCGTACCGATACTCTTACCTTGGTGTACCGATACGCGAGAGCCTTCCTCAGGCAATGTAATAGTGGGTACCGATACGCCTCAAGCGTAATGGTACATAAAAATAGTACTAGAATTTTTATCATGCAAGGGGTATCGATACACAAAAAGTCGTACCGATATGCCCATCATAATCGGTCTCTCTTTATTACAAAGGTGTACCGATACTGACCACTCTGTATCGGTATGCGATCATTAAATTCAAAAACTAGGTTTGGATTTCACCTAGAAACCCCACTTAACCTATATGGTTATGCCCCAAATCGTTCCTACAGGTTATGTTGAAGTTATTAGGTGAGTTACTACTGATTTTATGCCTTAACAACACCAATTTCACAATTTGCCATTAGAGATCAACCAAGGTATATCAAAGCCAAAACACCCAAATTATACATCAAAACCTATTTTTATGAGTTGCAGGAATTCATTGGAGTTAGTAGTGTACTAACCTTGAATTAAATTCGATGAAGAAGCCTTCAAAGGCCCATTCCCATTCATCCACACTAACCCCCACCAAAACCTCAACCACAACCATTTTAACTCATCTTTACCTTGGTTTGTAGATCCTTTGTAGCTAACAAACTTCCTTCAATCACCAAAATGTGATTCTCACTCAAACACTCAAAGATTACACCTTGAACCTAAAACTTGGGTAGAAAGATGAAGATGAGGAAGAGGGAGAAAACAAGGGGAAAAGGGTGACTTCACCCTCCACTTTTTTTGCAGATCATAAATAATCCCCCCTCTTTTGTCTTCCCTCGAGAAATTACTTATTTGCCCCTTTTTATTTTCACTCTAGCCCATTAACAAACCAATAAACACAACCTTAAAGCTTTCCTCAAGCCCAATAAGACTCCTACTAGCCCAACAACAAGGACCACACACAGAGCTCGTGCTCTCGATTAACCTGATTCTCAGATTCTAAAATTCGGTCGTTACAACTCTCCCATCCTTAATGAAAATTTCGTCCTCAAAATTTAATAAGGGAAGGAGATGATACTTGCCAAGATCCAATCATCCTTTCAATCATGCATACCCACGACTCCTAGGTTCTCCATAAAACCTTCATAACCAAAACTCTTAACTTAAATTCTCAACTTTCTACAAGATTCCTCAATAAAACATTCCCAACCTCCAGCATAACACTCATATAGAACCTGGAAACAGATCAACCAAAGATAATCTCAACAACATTGTCAAACATTGGCATGCTGAACTCACTTAGGATGAGTCATAACTCAGTGTACAACTCTCTCAACCATCACTCGCGTTTCCAAAATGCTTGAATTTGACCCTCATCTGCATTCATAACGCGATACTTCTTCAAGGTATACCACATGGAACTTCCTCATATATATATATATATATATATATATAATAACACCATAACCCACGTGTTAAGGAACAAGCAAACCCTATCAGACAAGCTCTATCGTCAATCTAACATGAAATTACAACCTTCTTTCTCAACTTGGTTAACTAATACAAAACTTAACACCTCATTACTTGAAACCACTACAACATAAGCAGATGTGGTTCCATGATCAAGCGATTCCACAAGCCAAGCTAGTTCAGATCCAAAAGAAAACTGTTAGCACAAACAAGCTCTACTAGAGATCAAACCACCAAACTATCCTTTAAGGTCCAAACACCCTCTTTCACTCCGACCACCTAATTCTAACTAACATTGGTACCAAAACTTTAGCAAGTCCTCAAAGACTCCTAATGGTTCTCCCAACACAACTTATTATAGCCCAATAATTTGATTCCATACAACTTTAGCTGAAAACTCACATTTTTACTAAGCTATTCGAAAAATCTTTACACTACTACCATGCATGAAAATAGTCCATCTTAAACCCAGATAAGCCACCCTCAATTAATCAAACTTAAGATTTTCTCAGTGCATTTGTAAGTCCAAATCACCCTTCAACTTGTCCTTAGAGTCCAAACATCGCATCGAACCTCAAATCTTATTGTTGATTATCCATAACCTTCAACTTACGAGACCCAACTTCTAAACGATCTTACGAAAATCTTAAAACTCTTCAATATTAACAAGATCATTAGCTCTGAAAACATATATTGGTCATCCACCATTTACACGTCGACTCACCATATCCAAAGCCACCACTCTTGTTATGCCAACATAGGCACATCCTAAGGTGAACCCCCATGGCAATATCGCCCGCATCCACTCCTCTGCCAAGGAGTCCTCACACGGGAGTTTCGGTAGATGTTAGACCACAAGGTGATGGACACTAATACCGAACTCAAGGCATCCCCCATCATGGGCCCTATTCCACTATCAAGAGGATAGCCCATTCAATCTTGAAGAGTACCCCAATATCCACTTACACGTCCACCACTCTAAAATCGTAGACTCTCGGCCTTGCATCAACTATGTGAACTAAGAATGTCTTGCAACCTGCAAGGTTCTCCTCAAATAACATCGTAGGAACACTGCACACAAACTGAAGAGGTAAGGATTCTTTGCGCACAACACCAATAGACTGGTTATTTCAAACCCCAACTTCGAGACTCTAACATCAGACACCAAGGAATACATCGTACTTACACGACCAACGCATACCAAAGATAAGTCTAACAAGTCCACATGGACTGTTACTCTCAATTCACATTCACCACTCACGGTGAAACCCTTACCTGTTAGCACTTACAAATCCAATAATTTTAACCAAGCCAACATATATTCTTGAGAAACTTAACACAATTCTCACTTAACAAAATCACTGTCATGGTAGAAATAAGAAATCAAACTGTTATCAAGAAAGCGACTGAAAATCAAATATTCTCGACAGCAAGGTCATCACCCTTAGCCTGTACAACAGGCCATCCAGCAAAAGCTTGCACGTTAACTCTAGTGGCGGATCTCACGTAACCACCACCCTGATACCTCAACAATGTCTTAGCACCACCTCATGAAGAACTCTAACCATGCCCAGAAGAAGTCAACCTCAAAGACTGAACTGGTGAACACTCATCCACAAATGGACAATCTTTTGCCATATGATCTGATATTTGGCACTCATAACAAATCCCCAAGAAAGAAGCATACCCCAAAGTGATGTCAACCCAATGCTCACGAACAGGTAGGAAAGACACTAGGACTAAACCATCAACACTCATGTTATAACAGAAATTGAGAAGCCCCTACGAACCCTCAATCTAGGTTTTGACTAACTTTTAGTAGCTGATCTACAACAACTCTCTTTGATCCCCTCAAAACATGAAACCTCTCAACAGATCCTGAGAAAAATCTTATGATGTCCTGGGTCCCCATAACATGGTCTCTAGATTTCTCAAATTGACTCAACGTTGGCTGTAAAATTATTCGAGTGCCTTCGCACCAACGGCTAATTCAGAAAAAGTCCCAAGAGAACCCGTTGCCCTGTGCATCAATATGTCAACCTTAAATCCACATCAAAACCTCAATCCACTTTTCTCTTCGATAGCAACGAACTCTGGGCATAACGGCTTAACCGTAGAAAATCTTACTCATACTCAACATTGTTCTAACACCTTGAACTGGCTGCCAAGACTGATCTCTCATCTTCTTCATAAGCGCTTCACTGAGGTACTTTTTTCTTGACTCATCCAAGGAAATATCCTATATTGAGAATACAAGTTGAAGTCCCCACTCAAAAGTCTTCCACTATTCGTTTGCATTGCCTTTAAGAAGGAAGACATTGAAATTAAGATCTCCTCACAATTACACAACATCTACCTCAGATCCCTATGAGTGTCTTATAACCATTGATCCATTCAATCGGGTCATCCTTTCCTGACCCTTTCGCTATACTTGTGTTCTTAACAATGGTTTCCTCTCATTTAAGAGACGTGGCTCTCTTCATGACTTTCCTGGTCATTTCTCGGGCCACCGACTCAAACTATCTCAAACCGCATTAAAAGGGTGGTAGTTCATCATTCCCATTACCATGGGTTTGTTTCCCAAAACCTCGAAGCTACCAACACTATATTTTGCCATCTCAAGCTAGCTCATTACCGGACAACAACCAATGGACAATACCCTATCAACTCCTTAAAAGGAACAACTCCACTAAATTTGTCAAACCCACATCCTCGAGCTTTACTCAAGTATTGCCTTGCACAATACTCACGATGTCCTTCCGGCCATTACTATAAACAATTACAACAAGCCTACTTTGCTCGAGATCTTAGAGCAATTAGTTTTCTCAAAGCGTACTTGGGACCTCACAACCATCATGTACCTCTCAACATTAAATGAAAATTCATATCCGTCAGGCATGCTACATCCCCATCACATTGTATCCCAACAATAGAAGTCACTTACTAAGAACGAAGGGACCTCGATTGACACTCTACCACTGGCCAATCGAAAACAACTCTTCTTATCTATTCTATAAGGGTCGTCCGCCAATACGTGGAATCTTGCCACTGGAGGTTCTCACTATAAACTCGATGATTCAAGGTAGCTTATGGCATATAACCATGATTACTACTCGAGTGATGGAATGAGGGAACGCCCTCAACTCTTCCATCCTTTCATGAACCCAAGTTTAACGTATGAGATAGCTCCAATCTTAGAATCATACTTAAAGAAACCAGCCAACATCATAGCCCTCACGACCGTGATCAAATCTATCTTAATGTCGCAACCAGCGACACATGCGAACACATGGCACCCCATCCAGATTCCAGTCTTGAAAGAGTACAACTTAGTCACATGGGCTCGAATTCGCTAGACACATATCCATGACTCATAACCACCCCAAGGCTTTCCTAGAATCAGCTAAACCTAGGCTCTGATACCACTAAATGTAACACCCTCGACCCGAATATCACATTTGGGCCTCACGTCTAAAACCCAACCATAAAATTTTGACCTGGTTTTGGCCAATCCAAAAATTAATTATTAAAACCCGTTTGATTTCAATCGATTAAACATAATAAATATTTGAAACATATATACAGTGGAGCTCCTTTTAAAATTACCGTATAAAACCTTGACTCGATTATTTAAAAATCCAAATATAATTTACAATGTACAATAGGTTCCTACGAATACATTGCACAATGACCTAAGTACTGTACTCTGAAGAGATGATGCGCTGCAATCCTTTACCGATGGTACTCCTCCAAGAACGTGCCAAACCTACTAACCTACGAACGAAAACAACAATTCCAAACACCGAGCTAACAAAGCTCAGTGGATACACCGCCACTCAACCATGCTTCATGCAAATCATAAATAAAGCAATGCAACACGAATAATATCATGGCAAGATAATGATGGTGCTACCATAACCACCTAAACACATAGCATCATGATTGTATGATCATGCACACAGCTCATACATGTACCTCATAAATTTACATAGCATCACACATATAACTCCAACAACATTAAGTGAGGTATGCGTCCATAAAGCATCGGAATCATACACTTTGAGTGAGTCCCGCATCCATAAAGCATCAGGATCCTACACTACGAGTAAGGCCCGCATCCAAAAGTATCGGGATCCTATACTCATAGGGATAAGGCCCGCATTTAAAAAGCATTGGGATCTTGCATCCATTCTTGAAATCTCTCGTCAAGCATCTTTAAATGAGGCTCGCATCCACAAAGCATTGGGATCTTGCATTCAAGAGTCTTCAAAGTGTTGCAACATACATTATTGGGTATACGGATCCCATCTAACAAGACTCAACTAAGTATGTATTCCATCAGCACACAGCAAGGACCCTACTTCCATGCAGCACACAACATTGACACAAATGCCATACCGTACATAGCTCTAACACATTTATCATCACTTTATGGTTTCTATCAATTATTATACCACCCAATAAGCTTATCAATTTATTAACATGTTATGAAAGTACACATTATCCGTTCTCATTAATTGATTTCATTATTCAAGGAGACTCAACTATATAGGCGTCTCATTAGCACACAAAAAGGACCTTGATTACCATACAACATCAAACGATCCACCTAGAATCCATGTGAGTTACTATCACAAGCAATTCACCTAATAATTACCAAGTTATTAATCTATTAATTCATATACGGGGTTTAAACATAAGTTTCTCAGCTTTGATATTTGCTTTGTACCTTAGGAGAACCCTTGTCCCCTTTACCTCGAATTATAGAACCATCGAACGCAAAACTTGAATTTCTTGGGCAGATTGCCCAGCGAGTACCCATACTCCTATATGGGTATCAGTACACCCCTCTAGGTACTAATACTCTCCCATGGGTACCGATACTCAATTTAGGTTCGAAAGGTTTGGTACGACAAGCCGTACCGATACGCTAACCTTCGTATTGATACTCTACATCAGTACGTAACTCACCCATACCGATCCCTACCTATACCAGTGCTCTTACCTTGGTGTACCGATACGCGATAGCCTTCCTCAAGCAATGTAACAATGGGTATCAATACGCCTCAAGTGTACTGGTACACAAAAACACTATTAGAGTTCTTATCTTGCAAGGGGTACCAATACATGAAAAGCCGTACCGGTACGCCTCTCATAACTCATCTCCCTTTATTACAAAGGCGTACCAATATTGACCACTCTATATCGGTATGCGATCCCAGGTTCAAAAACTAGTTTGGATTTCACCTAGAAACCCCACTTAACCAATATGGTTAAGCCCAAAACCGTTCACACAAGTTACGGTGAAGTTATTAGGTGAGTTACTACCAATTTTAGGCCTTAACAACAACAATTTCACATTTTGCTTTAGAGATCAACCAAGGTATATCAAAGTCAAAACACCAAAATCATGCATCAATGCCTATTTTTATGAGTTGTAGGAATTCATAGGAGTTAGTAGTGTACTAACCTTGAATTAAAGCTAATGAAGAAGCCTTCAAAGACCCATTCTCGTTCATCCACACTAACCCCCACCAAAACCTCAACCTCCACCATTTTAACTCATATTTACCTTGGTTTGTAGATCCTTTGCTGCGAATCAAACTTTCTTCAATCAATAAAATGTGATTTTCACTCAAACACTCAAAGATTACACCTTGAACCTCAAACTTGGGTAGGAAGATAAAGATGAGAAAGAGGGTGAAAAGAAGGGGACAAGGGTGTCTTCACCCTCCATTTTTTTTGTAGAGCATAAATGATCCCCCTCTTTTGTCTTCCCTCGAGAAATTACTCATTTGCCTATTTTTATTTTCACTCTAGCCCCAAACCAATCAACATAAGCTCAAAGCTTTTCTCAAGCCCAATAAAGCTTCTATTAGCCCAACAACAAGGCCCATGCACGAGCTCGCACACTTGATTAACCTGACTCTCAGATTCTAAAATTTGGGTCATTACATGAGACCAACATAAATGAAGTCTAGGGGATCATCGAGGATGTAGAACCATTTCTTGAGAGGATGGATCCCCTCAAGGATGAATTCATGGAGGAGGTTCAAGGACTTCTCGATAGCATGTATGAGAAGTTGAGCCAGCAAGATTGTTTAATTGAAGCTGCAATGGTGGCTTTAAAGGCCAAACTGATGGAAAAGGTGAAGAAGTTTAGTGCCGAGCTACTCCTTTACAAGAATGCCATACTTGGTGGCATGATGGCTAAAGCGACATCGCCCAAGCCCAAGATCGATGTTCTAAAACACAAGCAGTTTAAGGGGACACGATCAGCCCAAGAAGTTAAGAACTTCATATGGGGACTCGAGCAGTATTTCAAAGCTGTGGGTATCGTAGGAGATACTAAAAAAGTAAGTACAACATCGATTTATTTGACTAACGTTGCTCTTTTATAGTGGTAATGTAGGTGCTCAGATGAAAGGCGTAGAGACACTATTGTTGAAACATGGGTTGAGTTTCAAGCAGAGATCAAGAAACAGTTTTATCTCGAAGATGCTGAGAAAGAGGCTTGATCCAAGCTTAGGAAACATAAGCAAGACGGATCCATTCAAGACTATATTTGAGAGTTTAGTGAACTACAACTCCAAATTCCAGACTTTAGCGAGAAAGATACCTTATTCTATTTTATGGATGGATTAAAGCCATGGGTCAACACTGAGCTAGAACGGAGAGATGTGAAAGAGCTTTCCAAAGCCGTGATGATAGCAGAATCCTTAAAAGATCCTAGTACTAACCGAAGCGACTCCACCAAACTGAAGATGAAGTACAATGGTAATGGTGGGGGAGACAAAGCCAATAAAGGGTCTAGAAAGCCATCAAATGGAGGCATTAAACTTCATAAAATGTGGGAAAAGAACAACGACACCTTCCAATGCTACACTTGTGGAAGAAAGCACTTAGCGAGGAACTACCCACAAAAAGACAAGGTTACTGCCATTCAAGAGAAAGTTGGAGAAGAGAAAGAAGCTTTAAGATTAACTCCATAATTAGTTCTATGAAAGTTAAGAAGGGAGGATCTAAGAAGAAAGGATTGATGTTCGTGGACATCACCATGGCATGCCAAAAGTTGAGTACGCTAGTGGAAAAGTTGCCTCAAAATTGTTCGTGTCAAAATTAGATGCCAAGAGACTTGACCTTCGTGTTGAGAAGGTAAGCAAGTTTATTAAAATCGTCAATATCGAAGAAGCTCTAATTATGAGGGTAGCAAAAGAAGTCAAGCTCGACATTAGAGAATGGACAAGTAAGAAAACTATAAAGGTAATCTAACTCGATGAATTTGAATTTGTTATTGGGCTTAGTTTCCTTGATCATATTAATGCATTCCTTGTTTTATTTGCTGATTGTTTGTGCATACTTGACCCAAAACGTCAATGCATTGTTCCGGTGAATTGAGAGTCTGGAGTTAGGGCCAAGATGCTATCAACCATTCAATTCAGCAAGTGGGTGAGCAAAGAGGAGCCAACTTACTTAGCAACATTGGTGAGTGATGAGCCAACCATGTTCGAGGAGATCCCGACCGAAGTGAACCAACTCTTGGCAGAATTTCTGTGTTGTAATACCTGTTGAGTTGCCCAAAAGTATCCCATTGAAGAGGGAAGTAGACCATAAGATTAAACTTATTCTAGATGCAAAGCCACCCTCTAGAGCGCCCCTTATTGAATGGCTCTGCCTGAACTAGAGGAGTTGTGCAGACAATTGAAGAAGCTCATAGATGCCGGGTATGTTTGACCATCCAAGGCACCCTATGGAGTACCAGTATTATTACAGAAGAAGCATGATAGAATGCTTCACATGTACATCGACTATCGAGCTTTAAACAAGCTCACCGTGAAGAACAAGTACCCAATCACGCTCATTGCCGATTTGTTCGATCAACTTGGTGGTGCAAGGTGTTTTACCAAGTTGGATTTGTAGTTCGAATACTACTAGATAAGAATTTCTGAAGAAGATGAGTTGAAGACAACATGTGTGACATGCTACAATTCATAAGAATTCATTGTGATGCCTTTCAGCCTCATGAATGCTCCCACAACCTTTTTCACCCTAATGAACAAGGTACTTCAACCTTTTCTAGATCAATTCGTTATTGTTTACCTTGGTGATATTGTGATATATAGTAAGACACTTGAGGATCATATTGAGCACTTGAGAAAAGTGTTCGAAGTTTTAAGACAGAATGAGCTCTATGTCAAAGAAGTGAAGTGCTCGTTTGCCCAAAAGAATGTCCTTTTTCTAGGCCACATCATTAGAGGGGGCATGATCCGGATAGACTGGGCCAAAGTTTGAGCAATTGATGATTGGGAGCTACTAACCAAGGTGACCGAGTTGATATTCTTTTTGGGGCTAGCCAACTATTATTGAAGGTTCGTGAAGGGCTACTCCAAAATTGACACACTAATGACCGAGTTGCTAAAGAAGAATAAGGCGTGGGATTGGAGTCCCGACTGTCAGAAAGCCTTTGAAGATTTGAAGTAGGCCATGGCGAGTGAACCAGTGCCGGTGTTGTCGGATCATACCAAGTCATTTGATATTTATATCGATACGTCTGATATTGCCAATGGTAGGGTCCTTATACAAGAAGGGCACCTGGTTGCATATAAAAGCCAAAAGCTTAAGGAGACCGAGAGGAGATACACGGTCTATAGGAAAAAGATAACAATGATAGTGCACTGTTGCGCACATGGAGACACCACGTACTTGGGTCCAGGTTTGTCCTGTTTACGTATAATATTGCAAATAGTTATTTTCTAACTCAGAAAAGTTGTCTTCCAAGCAAGTTCGTTGGCAAGAATTTCTTACAGAATTGGACTTTTCCATGGAGTACAAGCCAGGAAAAGTGAACTTTATTGTCAATGCCTTAAGCCAAAGGTACAACATGGGATTCGTTAGCTTGCCATAAGGACAACTACTAGAGTGCATCAAGGAGCGACTATCACATGACCCAACGACCAAGATGTTGATCGATTATACCAAAGAAGGTAAAATCCAAAGGTTTTGGCTCAAAGAGAATTTGTTGTATGCCAAAGGATATCGCCTTTATGTGCCTCAATTCGGGGAGTTGTGCAACAAACTCATAAATGAGTGTCATGATTCTAAGTGGGCTAGATATCCAGGATGAACCAGACTTTAGCCTTGATTACCGAGCACTATTATTGGCCACACATGGGAGAAAACATCGAGGCCTATGTGAAAACTTGTCTCATATGCCAACAAGATAAAATTCAGATGAAGAAACTAGATGGACTGCTACAAACATTGCCCATTCTCAAGCGACCATGGGAGAGTGTATCCATGGACTTTATTGCGTTGGTTTACCTACCACTGATAGTTTGTCTAGTATTATGGTTGTGGTTGACAGGTTTTCCAAGTATAAGACTTTCATACTAGCATCCAAGGTCTCCCAATGGATGAGGCAACTCGTCTTTTCCTTAAGCATGTGGTGAAGTTTTGGAGAGTGCCAAAGACGATCATCAGTGATCGGGACACGCAGTTTATAGACCGATTCTAGATTGAGTTGTTCAAACTAATGAGATCTAGTTTGAACTTCTCGACCAGTGTTCATCCACATACGAAATGATAGAGAGTGAATGCACTAGTAGAGATCTACTCGAGACACTATGTGAGTTCCATACAACGCGACTGGCCGAAGCTGTTAGACGTAGCCTAATTTTCCTACAATTTACAACAGAGTGAGGTATCCAATCAGAGTCTGTTCGAGATTGTGATGAGGCAACAACCGTTTACACCCAACGTGGTTGCTACCAAGTACGAGGGGTCGAATCCAACAGTACACAAGTCTTCCAAGGAGTGGAAAGAGCATCATGACTTAGCCCGAGCTTGCTTACACAAGGCAAGAAAGTAGACCAAAAAAATGGGTGGATCGCAAGCGAAGGGACGTAAACTTTCAAGTTGGCGACCTAGTTTTTGCCAAGTTGATCGAAATCTTGCGCAACCCAACCGTACACAAAGGGCTTGTGCAAATATACAAGGGACCATTTAAAGTTGTGAAGTGGGTAGGCATCATGGCTAACAGATTGGAGTTGCCATCGACCATCTGAGCTCATTCCGTGTTCCATTTCAGTCTACTCAAGCCATACCACCAATATGAGTCAGATCCAGATCGAGGCAAGTTACAATGAGTGCCAGTCGGAGTGAAAGTATCCTATGAGAATAAGGTTCGAGAGATCCAAGTAGAGAAAGTTATTCAACGACCAAGTTACTGACCGAGGCATGAGTACTTTGTTCAATGGAAGGGACATCCATATAGCGAAGGAGTTGGGAACCAACTGAGGCCTTATAGAAATTCCAAAACCAAGTGGACCGGTATCATACTAGCCTAGAGATGAGGCGTCGCTAGAACTATTAGAGAAGAATGTCACGACCCTCACCCTAGGGTTTGAGCCCAACACACACCAGGTTGTCGAAGCAACACTCCACAACATTTTGGGCCTATCAGCACCCATCCGAGTTGGCCCAACACTTGGGTTTGAAGAGCCTTACACATAAAAAATGGCAAGTATCACATCTAAATCATCATATTTCCTTTGAAACCTTACCTTATTCTTTGTAATCTTGGAACTATGGCATTTTAGACAATAATCCCATAGAATGGGGGATATTATACCTTAGATTCAATCTAGACCATCTATGTACTTTCATCTTAACCGTTGGATGTAGGGGGCTCTAACTATAAATAGAGGCTTACCCCCACCTCACTTTCTCACTTCTATTTTGAGAAATACATTGAGCATTCACTCAATTGTCTAGTCTTCTTTTGTCTTGCCATTTCCTTTCTATTGTTCTATTGCTTCCTCAAGGATCTTAGCATTCTAGCTTTGATCATTTCAGGTTTACTTAGGCGATTCATTGTTTGAGAGCGTTTAAGGCCGCACGGACCAAGACTTGAAGTTCTACGGACATGACACTTTCATGCTGCTATCAACTCACCCAAAATTTTGACTTTCATATCAATATGTTTTATCAAATTCCACAATCTCTTTCTATTGTCTCATATGAATATGCACATTGAAATTGTTTCATATTACAATACATGAGAAAAATCAGGGGTGCAAATGAACAAGACTTTTAATAAACGTCATGAATCGTTCGTATAACGTTTGTTTTGTAAGTTTAATAAATGAGTATGAACAAATTTTTTATGTTCATTTAATAAACGAACGAACGAACGAACACGAACAAAGTTATGTTCTAGGAGGTGAACATTCGATCGAGTCGAGTCAGGTCAAGTAAAAAATTTCGAGTTAGTCGAGTTTACGAGTCCAATTTTATAAATCAAACTTTATTTGAAATTTTTTGAGTCGATTTTTTCGAGCTTCTATTCAAATTTAATTATAAATATTTATAATGTTATGGTACTAGCCGATTCCAATTTAAACGACTTTCTATAACCATATATGATATATATATATATATATATATTCATATTTTTTGTATGCAATATATATATTTGGCAAAGTTGAGGGACTTGACTCGAGCTTGAAAATTGATCTACTAATTACTAAAAATTTCTAGTTATTCAAATTCTCATTTTATAACTCGAACTTCATTTAAATTTTTTCAATTTGATTCGAGTGTAAGAAATTACGAGTTGAGTTAAGTCAAGTCGAGTAAAAAAAATTGTTTTTCAAGTCGAGTTTTTCTCACTCTAGTGTGTTCGGTTCATTTATGCTCACGGACAAGCTCGTTTATTGGCTCGTTTATAAGATCGTTTATCGACTCATTTCCAAGGTCGTTTACCTTATTCCCCTTTTATTTTTTTACATTTTAAATATTGGTGAAGGTAAGGACTAAATTGAACACATGGTGAATTTTGGAGTTCAAAATATGAAATTTTTGAAGCTTAAGGACTAGTGGCACAATTTCCTTATTTTTCTTTGGCTTGCAAATAAAAGGGTAAAAAGGGTGTTGGCTCCTGCAACTTGTTTCAGCAAGATCCTCCTATGTTCGCGAACACTAAACGTACGATCATGAATACCTTCAAAATAAACAAAACACGATATTAGAAATTTAAATCAACATGAACCGAACATGAACACTTTAAAAAAATAAACAACGAATACGAACACAACCTTATTCATTTAATTCTGGTTCATTTACGCCCAACAAAACATTAAAGCAAGTTTCAATGTTAATACAAGGATTTCAATATGAAAAAAAGTCAATAAAAAAAAAGCTGCTTTTAAGTGTTAAACCAACAACCTTTTGCAGTTAGGTCATGAGATTTGGAGTTAATTTATTATTTATTAAATTTTTAATCTAGAAACCTACAGAATAGTAACATGAGTTACTGTAATAATGTAGTTATGCGGTGTGCATTTGTGAATCGTAGCTTATTGGTGTTAATACTTTACAGCCATCATGGGAACAGGTTGGCAGACAAGTTCAACTAATTTCCTTTAAATGACTCATTTTTTAAGTAAACACTTTACAATATTTTCCTTTTTGATGACTGACAGAGACATTCTTGTCTATTTTATGTTATAAAAAAATATCTCAATATTTGCTGAATCAAGACATAAAAAAAATTGAGATATTGTTTTCACGAGAAAAACTTCAATATACAGACTATATAAACTTTAGTTTACACAAGCCTTTTAACTTTAGGAGTTAGGGGTTTAGCTTAAAGTTTAGAGCTTAGGGGTTTGAATTGTAGTGTTTAGAATTTAAGGTTATTATTTAGAATTTAGGGTTTATAGTTTGTGGTTTAGTTGTTTAGGATTTGAGTTTATAGTATAAATATGCATGCTTGTGTGAAATAAATTTTACACAACCTGTGTATCAAAATTAAACCATTGTTTTCACATGACAATAATTTATATTAGAATACCTTAAAAGTCTTAAATTTAAACATCAACAAAATAATAAATGAATAAAAATCCTCTATTTTTAGTTCCTTATGTATGCCCCACACTAAAAAAATAGGTTTAGGTTTTAGGGTTAGAGTTTAAGGTTAGGGTTTAGGAAATTAGGCATAAAATAGTTTTTAGGATTTAGGGTTTATGGTTCATGGTTTAAAATTTAGGGCTTAGAATTTAATTTTTCACTGTTCGAGTATAAAAATAAGCACTTAAATAGGGCAAAAGATTTTTGTCCGTAATAAATACACCACATCGATGTTTAAAGATATAAACAAATTAGAATACACTCAACCATATCTAATTTGTTCTCGAGCTTAATTTCAATATAAATGAAATTACTTGAAGTCTCAAGGTGGTTCAATTCCAAAGCTTAAGAGATGGGGTCCAGTAAGGAGGTCTGGTAGGTGATGCACATGCAGCACAGGCACAGCCCAACATGCCAGCTGCTCCAAAAATCTTGTTAGTTCACAGCAAAAGAAACCCAAGTGAGTCTGGGTGCGGTAGGTCCAGGGTGTGATTAAAAAATAATAAGTTTCGAAGTTTATTCAAGAACCTAAAATCTTATAAAATAACAAGTTTCAAAACTTGTTTTTAAGTTTTAAAACTTGTCAAAAATTATGAAAAAACCAACCTCAAATGTTATCGAAGTGTCTAACATTTTAAGTTATTAAATAAGCTTAAAATTTATTGTTTTTTAGCTGCACCATAAATTTGTATTTTTTAGACTCACCAAAAAAACTCCCTCGTATTTTTTCTCGAATTAGGTGCGGTACAGGTTGAGGAGGAGCCCACAATCTCAGTAAGAAATGGGAGGTGCTGGCTTATGGTTTGGGGTTTCGCAATGAGATGATTAGTTAGGTTTCCTCCCCACCTGCTGCCGACTCACATAACATCATACATTGTTTCTCATCAATGAACTTTTTAAGGATGTCTGTTATACTTACATATATCTGTTTTGAATCCTTGACATAATTGGCGGCATAACAACACCTTGTACAGAAATAATCTGATGCTTTGGATTCCCCCAATTGCCATTGGCACTGAAGCATTGCAATACATTACATGTGATCTAAAGCATGAAAACGGTTGATGGTTAAGTGAGGAGATTTAGGGTTAGTTTGGTCATAAAAAATATAGTCCGTTTTTATTTTCATTTTCTTAGAAAATAGAAAACAATGAAGAAACATGTTTGATTGTAAAATTAGAAAAATAATTTTTTAAAAATAAAAACAAAAATAAGTGAAAATTTAAAAACATAAAGAAAATAATTTGAAAACAAAAATTATAATCCGGCGAGTTCAAGAAGATATCGGAGGCTAACTCCTGAATGCTGAAGTGGAGTTCAATGAGGCTAAAATCTGGGTGAGTTCAAGGGCCTATTAGACGATTTTATTGGCTCGGTTATGGAAGTATTGGGTATCGTGGCGAGGCTCGAGCGACGAAGTATATTCTGTGAATTCTTTCACCAGGATGCTTTGCCATACAACTACCTCAAATTGGAATTGGAAAATGTTGGTATGGTTGGGTGTGGCTCCTCCAAGCGTGGAGGCTTTTTTATGGCTGATTATACACAAAAGGGTCCTTGTCAAGGTAAAACTCCTATAGAGAGGGATGAACAATATAAATGATAATCTATGTCCCTCTTGCAAAGAGTTATCAGAGACTATAGAACATCTCTTATTCTCGTGTCCTTTTGCTGGGAAGGTATGGTGTTTCTTCCTATCCTCTATAGGTATTTTAGGGGCACTTCACCATGATTCAGGTACCTTTTTACACAAGTGGTTTGAGTATATTGATAAACAAATGAGTATTTTGCTAGAAATTATTCCTTTTGCAGTTACATGGTCAATTTGACAATGTAGAAATGAGGTTATATTTTTGGGAAAATCTATGGATTTGTGAAATTTGAAATTTCTCATTAAAACTTGCATAGCTTGGTGGTTTAAAGTGAAATATTCTAATTGTGATTTATCCATTGATGCTATTGTGCCTGACTCGACAATTATCGACAAGCAAGTCCTATAAAAAACTGGTTCAGAGCTTAAGAATATTTGGCGTGCAGCTCCTATTGGATTTCTAAAATTCAATGTCGATAGAGCTATGAATAGAGACGGCTCATTAGGGGGTATTGGAGGCTTGTTTAGAAATAGCAACAGTTCATCTCTATTATCCTTTTCTTTCCCTATCGGTTCAGGTTCACCAACTCTTGCTGAAATTATAGCAATTAAACATGCTATATCTGTTTTTTGCAACTCTCATTGGTTTGGTAATCATCGGTTAATCGTGGAAAGTGATAGCGCTAATGCTGTGGAATTGATTAAAAGCCCTGCCGAAGCCCCACAACCTCTAGCGGGTATTGTTAGACAGTGTGCGGATCTGGTCTCTGGCAATTTTATCCTGGTGAGAAATATCCCAAGAAAGTGCAATGTAGAAGCTGACTTATTGGCTAAACAAGCTATTGGAAGTACGGGTGATTTACACTTTCATCCTCCTTGAACGTTATTAAACTACAATGTGTTTCCCTTTGCTGCATTATCTTAGGTTTTAGTTGTAACCCCCTTAGCCCGGCCTAGCCAAAAGACCGAACTGAGCGAGCTACATTAGGGTTTACCGAAATAAACCCCGAAAAGATTACAATTAAAACGATCAATTTTATTTTTCTTTTATCTTGCCTAAATGCGTTATTAAGTCCTAAGGTGTTCATACGAGTCATGGTTAAAATTACAACTTAATTGGGCGTCATTTCGACATCCAATTGCTCGAAAACCCATTATAGGGACTAAAGCATAATTTCCAATATTTATAGGGACTTTTATGATTTTAAAGTTACCAATCCTCAATTAGTCATGTTACATGCCTTCATGTTAAACCTCAGCCCAAAATCATCAATCATTTACATTTAATTGCACATTCAAGAAACAAGAACCAAATCGCAAGGATTTCAAACTACAGATGCCTTAACAACTGAAATAACGGCCTGCGTACCGGTACACTGATCCGCATACCGATATAGTGTATTGACCACCCCTTTACCAGTACGGCTTTGACCCGTGCCAATCCTTTTTATATTTTCTCAAAACTTTGGATTATAGTTGCTAAAATGCGTACCGATACGGTACCCCGCGTATCGGTACGGGTAGCTTAAATCGAAGGGCATACCGATCCTCAAACCCATGTACCTGAACAAGCATGCTAATTTCTCAAAGGCGTACCGATATGGTCGCTAGGGGTACCGGTACCCATTGCTTAAATTCAACACTTTGAGCCTCGTACAGACCCCGCGTACCGATCCTGAGGCAACTGTACCGGTACGCAGAGGCCTGTAATGACCTCTAGGTCCAACATATGACACTTTGGCTCACTTTAATCAAGCTTAACACTTAGCTAATCATTTCTAAACATCAATAACATGCTTGAGAATCAAAAAATCAATCATATAGGCCAACCTAGCTCAACTAACATACTCAAACACCAAAGCTAGAGGCATGCTCCCTAGGCCATATTCAAATCATCAAACCATCCATGTCTCACACACTTAAACCACATTACAAGTTCAAAACAGAAACTAATACTTGCAACATCAGATAGTTCTTCAAAAACCCTCCCAAAACCTCAATCAACACATTGCCATTATGTAACACCCCAATTTTGGGTTTGGTTGTTTTGGGGTTCGTTTAAAGGGTCCGGTGGACCGGTATTAGGGATTCGAGTTGGTTTTGGGATTAAATCGGATTAAATATTTTTGGAGGTGATAAAAATATAGAAAAAATATTCTAAAATCATTATTTAATATATTAATAATTTTGGTGAAATCAATTTTATAAAATGAGTTTTGGAAATAAGACATTTTGGACTAGTGACCAAAATGTAAAATTTTGAACACTATTTTTAGTGAATGTATTGTAAAGAGTCAAAACTTTGAATCATTAAGGAGCTAATTGCCCAAAAGTCTAATATCAGACTTTATCCCTTAATTGGCTATTTTAAAAGTGTTTTGGAAAATATAATTGGTTGGTGAGAATTAATTTGATAATTAATTCTTTAAAACAAAATCATGTAACTAGCTTTCTTTCAAAATATTTTCTCTCAAAATCTCTCCAGCCAAACACCATTCTCTTATTCTAAATCTTAAGGTAAAATCATGTTTTCTTTAATCCTTTGATTAAAAAAGATTCCTTGTTGATTGTTTATCAAAACCTTATTATTTTAACTTTGTTTTCTCATATAAATCATCCAATTAAGGGAGAAAGCATCCATTAGAGGTAATGTTCGTTCTTCTCCTCTAATGAAAGGTTCTTTACTGAAATTCCCAAGTTGTTGATTCATTACAATTGTTTTCTAATGTGTTTTGATAGTTTAATTAAGGAAAATTGGATTAATTGTGTTTTGAGTGATGAAATTGATATATTTTCGAATTGGATCTGTTTTGCTAGGTTTTTGATAAGATTAGATCATGATTTTAGTGTTTAATAATGTTGAAGGCTAGGTTTTATCAAAATAATCCCGAAACTAGTTGAATCTCTAATGTTAATGGTTGTTAGTTAAGGGTTTTTGTGATGTTAATGGAGTTTAATCATTGCTGAAAGTAAAAGGATGTTGAAGAAGGGCTTTTAGATGTTAATTGTTCAAGTTTGATGTATTGAATCGTTGTATTGTGCCTGGGTTAAGGTTGGAAGGTGTTTGGGGTTGATTTCGATAAGTGGACAACTTGTGAGTTACGGGTAATTGCTTTGAGGCAGTGGTTTGGATGCATTTTGATGCATGTTTCATCTGGTTTTGTGTGGCCAAAATAGGGGATAATCAAGGCAAAGTAGCTTGAGGTGGATCGTTGCTTGCTGAGAGCTCGATTTGTGTTGGTGAGCAAGGCGAGGTGTACTCGGTGAGTGGAAACGAGTTTAAAAGACTTTCAAAGGTTTGAAAGTGGTTATGGGAGTTTAGGTTAAGTTTGAAACACTTACCTAAGCTTGGAAGTAAGTTTCCCTCTTTTGCTCTTTAATATCGGATTGGATATGAGCGTTGTTGATTACATGCTTTGGTTCTAATACACGGTTTGATTTATTTACTGTAAATGGATGGTTTTAAAATACATATGCAATGGTTTTAAAGTATATAAAATGCTAGTGAGCATTGGTTTTCATTCTAGTTGGGAATGTGGTATTGCTATGGCAATGTAGTTTGCATATGTGATGACTTTGTATAATACATTGTAAAACAGTGAATAAATGGTTTTGGAAATGATATATTGGCTATGTGACAAGGTGAAAAACAATCGGGTATAGTTGGCATGCCATAGGATGAAGTGAACTATAATATATAAACAAAAATCGATTGAGGCCATGGGTCATTGAGGTATGGCGGTTTAACTAGGCTACTTGGACTATTGGGACATTTCTTGGGGTATGCGGTTTAACTAGACAGCCCAAGATGATGGTGATCTTGCGGTTTAACTAGGCAAGGTCGATAAAGCCCACGTTTAACTAGGCGAGGCTGTCAAATCTTGCGCTTTAACTAGACAAGGTTTGGGATATCATGTGGTTTAACTAGGCATGGTATGAGAGATCCGTGTACCCGATATGTAAGGTTAACGGTTGGTTAACCACTGATTAGCGGTTGGCTAATCGAGGCTAATGGTCGACTATCCGAGGTCACTATAATTGCCAATATATGAAAGTTCATGTGTTGAACCTATTTTATAATGCTTTGGGATTTAAGCATGGTAATATGATTTAATGCTTTGGATTAAAGTATATAAATTGTAAACATTTTGCATAAGGTGGATATGCATGTTTTGATTTGGAATCAATGAAAATGCTTTGGTTGTAAGTATGGCTTGAAAACAAGTGTTTAGTTTTCAAAGGTTTTAAATGCATCATTGTTTTATGAGCACCCTCACTATGCATGTGTGCTTACGCTCTCTTTTTCCTAATGATGCAGAGCATTGAAGTTTGGGGCAGCAAAGGCAAGGTTAAAATGATCCAAGAACAAAGACTATTTTGAGTATGAACTTGGTTTAAGTTTTGGGTTAATAAGGCAATGTGTTCTCCATATTTTTGGGATTTGTAATTCTATTTTCCCTGGTTTTTTAGCATGTTTAAGGCTTTGTTTTGGAGTTGGATTGAAGTTGATAAGTATGTTGTGAATTCTTGGTTATGGTTGATACTAGGTGGTTGCTTAGGTATGCATCTAGTTAGCTTTGGTTGAATGCCATGCTTTGATGATTCTAGGATGTTGATTTTGATGCAGGGAGATGTTTTATGCCATGCTTTGGTTGAATGGTATGCTTTGATGATTCTAGGAGCTGCAGTTAAATCAATTATTGAGATGTTTAGAAGTTTCTGTTTCTTTCATTTTGGTCCCTGATTGTTGTGAATGCAATTGTTTGAGTTTAGATGGTCGGATTGAGTCAAAAATTGACATGCAAGCATGTAATATGATTAATTGAGGATTGGTAACTCTGATTCCATTAATGGTCCCTTAATTTACCAATTTTACATTTTAGTCCCTAAAATGTAACATGTGTATTTGATTGCCTTCCCGTGGTCTGTTTCCTTTGAAAATTCATCTGCTGCAAGCATGATCACTTAGGACTAATAATACGCATCTAGACATGATAAAAAGGAAAAAATGGACCATTTTTTGTAATCTTTCTCCGGTTTGCTTCGGCAAACCTAATATAGTTCACTCGGTTCAGTTGGGCATCTAGGCCAAGTCGAGGGGGTTACATTTGTTGGTATCAGAGCCAGGTTACGAAAGGTTAGGATGTTGTTGTTTGTTTGATTTCTAATGTTTAATATGCACGATGATTGTGTATGTGTACGGTGATTGTTTTATATCATGTTGGGGTGTGAATTGGGAACACATTGCCTATTACCAAGGTTTTAAAATGTTTTATAAGGTTGTCTTGGATCCTTTGCTGAATGCTAGCCTGAATTTAATGTGTTTTGATGCTTTTGTTAGCATGGCTCTATGTGAGACTTGTTCGATGATAGGTAATGCCGGATCTAGGCAGAATAATGTTGAGAAAGGGAATCCTCGTGATTTTTTACCTCATCCTCCTCTGTTGGTTCCTCCTGTTGATGTTGGGTAGGTGATGTACCTTAGGCTCCGCAAGGGCCAATTTTTGGTGACTTGGCTTTGTTGATCCAAGGATGACAGGGGCTTTATAGGCAGCGATAGTTGGAGTGCAAGCACCGACACCTGCTATGGTGGTTAATAAAGGTTTACCTTTGGAGCTTCTTCGTAGTCTGGGAGGCGAGGAATTCAGGGGTCTGAGTTTTGAGGCAGCCGAAGGATGGCTGGAAAAGACAATCAGTATCTTGAATTAGCTGGGTTGCAACGATGAGCGCAAGTTGGGTTGCACTGTATCCTTGTTGCAAGGTAATGCTTTATCACTGTTGGGTGACCACGATTGCGGGTGTCCTAGATGCGAATGTGACTTGGGAGTTCTTTCGGAAAGCTTTCAAGAGGAAGTACCTTGGTTCTCAGTATCTAGATGCGAGAATGCGAGAGTTTATGTCGTTGTCGCAGGGTGGCATGTCGGTTGCCGAGTATGAGGTAAAGTTTGTTCGCCTAAGTCAATATGCCTAGGAGTTGGTTCTAGATGAGCAACAGAGTGTGATAGGTTTCGCTATGGTTTTGTGAAGGTCATCAAGACGTATTTGTTGGCTACGGATTATATGAATTTTGATGTGTTGGTCAATAGTGCCAAGGATATCGAGCAGTCCCTGAGAGTGACGGGACATGTTTCGGGTATAGGCTCAATTAAGAGAGTAGCAGATTTTGGCTATTTTGAGAAACAAAATAAGAGGTTTCTGTAATGTCCAAATTTTTTATTAGTGACCAAAATGTAAATTTTAAAAGTTTAGGGGTTAAAGTGTAAACTTTGGAAAAGTTTAAGGACCAAAGTGTAATTTTCAAAAGTTATGTATTTTGTCCCCGTAAATGAATAGTTTACCCAAGAGTGACATTTTCGTGTTACCTGAATTTTTCGTACTAGAGTAGTACATGGATGGGTGACCTACTGGGAAGGTTCCATGTTAGCATTTTTGACTGATAAAAAGGAATTTTAAAAAGGATGGGTGACCTACTGGGAAGGTTCCATGTTAGTATTCAACATGAGTCAATAATATTTGTAATGATTATTGTTATAATATTTCCAAGAGAGATTGTATCCGATAAAATTCTTGGTAATTATTGGTACATCGGATCGAATTGGAATTTTAAAGACAGTTCCAAAATTTATGGAAAATTTATAAAATACTATTTTATGAGTATTTTATTGTAGTTGGTTGGATTACAACTAGACTTAGTTGAATTTTTACAAGAATGGCAAACTAGTAAATAAAGAATAGTTGGAGGGCAAATTAGACATTTGGCAAGGGTGGAAACTTTGAAATATTTGAAGTTACAAGGGCCATTTTTGGAAGAAGAAAATTGATGATTTAAATCTTGGCCCTTGATTGATGAAAAATCAATTTCAACCATTGGATAAAATGGCAATTTTGTAATTTTCCTATTTGAATGAATTTAAAATTTATTTACATAATATAAGTGGCATAATTGGATCAATTTAAAAATTAAAAGGCCAAAAGGTGAAGCCTTGTTCATCTTTCAAAATTTTGAAAATTTGGGGGAAAAAGGGAGAAATTTTCCAAGTTTGATTTAAGCCCCGAAACTCGATTTTTAGGTAATCTTTCAAACTGCAAAGTTGTTCTACTCTTCAACCTCTATCTTTTGATGTAACTAATTTATGGAATACATGCTTGATTGATGAAAATTTTACATGAGAAGGAAATTAGGGTTTATAAGCAAAACTAGGGCTTTTGAAATTTTATAATTCCTCGGTTGAATTTAAGTTGGAATCAAGTTTATATGTTGTTAAAATCATGTTTTTGAGTTAGGATTTAAACCCAACATATTTTGGTTTGTATGGAGAAGATTAGGGTTTATGGATTTAAGTCTAACTTAGGGTTTGTGATGTTGAATTAATGATCTAGTAAGCTTGATTTGTTGTTTGGAAGCAAAACCCTAAGTTAAATATATATGGACCAATTCGACAAGCTTCAAAGTTAAGGGACCGAATTTGAATTTTATGAAATTGGAGTGCATTTATGTAATTAATGATGTTGGAGATGTGAAATTGATGTTAGAATGCTAAATTGATGTTGAATCGAATTAGTTACTATTTTTGACAATTTGTCAACATCTAGTGACCAAATAGGAAATGAATTCTCGGATGGAGATTAAATCTAATTTTTTAGTTAAAATAATAGAATTAAGGTAGTAATGTTGATTTGAGGACTAAATTGCATAGTTAAGAAGTTTGAATCCTTACCTTTGCATTTTAGTGACTATTTTGGCCAAAGAAAGAAAATTAGAGGGAATTATTTTGAATAATTATTTGATGAAGAAGATGATGAATTGGTGGTTTGAAGCAAGTGATGGGACTAAATTGACAAGTAGAAAAATAAGAAGAAGTTAGTATAAATTAGAAGTTAATTATGGAAAGCTATGTAGAATATTGAATTTTGGCAGTTTCTTCGAAAATTCACCATAAATTTTACAAAAATGTTTACCTGATGAATTTTATATCGATGTAAAGATTTATTCGTCTAGTTTCGTTTCCAACAAACGGAAACTGATTTCGAGTTAAAATATATGAATTTTTAATCGAATGAAGGTAAAAAAATTTACTGAGGAGTTTCGATTAGAATTTTCATAATTTTTGTAGATTTTATTAATTTATGTGGCTTATACCGTTAGAATCGTTATCGAACCTAGTTCTTACAGTATGAAGGATATTAAGATCCAATGTTTATTCTGATCTTTAGAAGTAAAACTCTGAGGGTAGGACAAGTTGCCAAAAAATAGAATTTGATACATTTTGTATCTAAATGTTTGATAAAAAGCTCGAAAGAATTATTAGAAGTTCAAAATGGTCATTAAGGACCAAAATGAAATTTTGAAAAGTATAAGGAAGGAAGAAAAATTATGGAGTTTTTTATGTTAAATGATTAGATAACTTGATTGAAATATTGTTAGAAGTGAATCTAACAAATGTTTGTTTACATTAATGTGGTTAATGAAGTCAAATCCGAATCAAAAAGAAGATTCTAGGTACTATGAAGGAAATGATGGAGTAGAATTTAGTGAGGTATGTTAATAAATGGCCCACGTGAGTGCATTATATGTATGTATGGCATGTTACAAATAGGACGACTTGCGACAAGTCGACCTTGATATTAATTAAAATGCATGTTAATTAATAATTGTATAAATGTTATGAATTAATAATGTGACACGTTTGATACATTGTCATAGTTTATAGATTTATCTAAGTTAAATCAAACTTTTAGATTTTGGGTATGAACTGCCCATTATCGAATTATGGATGATAGTATTGATGGATTGGATATTGAGTGTGAAAATATTATATTGTTATGCCCAAGTACTAGTGTGAGAGTCTTTGGTATAATTGGATATCCATAGAGTCTTAGCAGCTGTATTCCAGCACTACGTGTGTTCCAAACACTTTGGTGTTGACTTTAGACACTACGGTGTTGTTTAGACACTTTGGTGTCAACTAGCACAAAATGTACGATAATGAGGAGCAAAGGGCGTCCTCGAGTACGTACTCACCATCAGACGCTATGGCGTTGCAAACGCTACTGTGTCATTATAATGACTCATATACCATAGGATTCACATGAAATTGTACTTTGGGCTATAATTCATAAAATGCTTTGAACATAAATTGTTGATTATAATATTGATTTTACCCAAGTACTATTGTGAAGTCTTTGGTATAGTTGGATATCCATAGAGTTCTAGCAGCTGCATCCTAGCACTACAGTGCGTTTCAGTCACTAAGGTGATGTTTAGACACTTCGGTTTCAGCTTAGACGCTACGGCATTGTTTAGACACTTCGGTGTTGTTAGCACAAAATGTGCGATTGTAAGGAGCAAAGAGCGTCCGTGATTATATGAGGAGCAAATAGTATCCTCGAGTACATACTCATCTCATCGTTTCGGCGATGCAGACGTTACGACGTCGTAGACACTACGGTATCTTATCAAGATGACTCGTGTACCTTAGTCTCATATAATATACTTTGGGCCATGTTAAAGGATATGATATACAAATAATTGCATAATGAAAGTGTGACCATGTTTCAGAATATGATATGCAAATGATTACGTGATGAAAGCATAACTACTTGATGATCATGAACCATTGATATCATGATTCTATGACAAAATTGATAGATGACAAGATTCTTAAAATAGTCATGATACATGATACTATTATGTTGTGAAATGCTTGCCATCTTACAGAAATTGTAATGCACTTTTATATAACACACTGTAATTCATCTCTTCATGTTATGATAAATATGGTAAATGCCTTACTAAGTTCGTACTTAGTGTGTGTTTTATTTCACATGTAGGTTCTCCGAAGTAGATTAACACGGAGGAGCTGTTCTTTTGGAAAGTCAAGTTACTACAATAAGATACAGTAAGTACATCTTTATCGTAATTTGATATCTAGCGGGCATGTAAATATTTTTTAGGTTGAGCTATTTAAAGTATATGTTTACAACTTAAATATATGCTTTTATGATGAATAAGTTTAGAAGTATAGTTTGCTAATAATACAATTGAACTTTGGTATAATTAACTATAGTTTAACCCTAATCATGTAGAAATTTTATAATTAAGAAAGGGTCTAGGCAGCACACATAGTTTTTACCCGGAGTTACATTTTTATTTTAATAACTCATTTATAAGTTTTGTAAACCAATTCAGGGTCAAAACTAGTTGCATCTAGATGACATAGTTTTTAATTTAAAACCGAGAAAGGGTTAAACTACAAGCTAAATTTTGATATATAAAAAATTTACAAGTTAAGATTTCTTCCAACAATTTCGTAACATCTTTAATGTATATTCGGCCTACGAGTATACATTAAAGGTGCTACATTTATTGGTATCAAAGCTATAGGTTTAGCTGATTCTGGAGGTTAAACCAAGTGTGATATGATTTGTTATTAAATACATGTCCTAGGATGTCATATTACTGATCTACTATTTGTATAACTTGATTATGCTCCTCATCAACATGAATAGGTCATAGTAGTAATAAATAATGTTGACTACTGCTAAATCACATCAGACGATTGATCATGGGGACCAAGAGGAGTTCCAAAGTGGATGTAATGAGGTACAAAATATTTCACCTCTAACTCCTACCCCAGCTCAGCCACCTACGCAGTAAGTAGATCCATCATAAGAATATGGGGCCTTAGTACGAGCCTTAGAGGCTATGGTTAATGAAAAAATTAACCTTTAACGCCCATACTAGCTTCGACACCTGCACCAGTATGGACAACGACTGTTAAGGAGCTTAAGAAGTTAGGAGCTCCTAAATTTAATGGAGAAAGTGGTCCGATAGCCGGTAACTTATGGCATAAAGATGTTAAATTCATGTTAGGGGAGTTAAACTGCATAGATGCTAAGGAGTTTGAAAAAACTTTGTTGAGGGAACATGCTCGTATTTGGTGATTTAAGGCCACAGAGTTAGTACTTGTTGAGGAAGTGATGTGGAAATTCTTTTAAGAAGTGTTTAAAGCCATGTAATTAGCAATCGGTTAACAGAGAGAGATGTTGCAGCGGTTCCTAAGTTTGAAATAAGGTACTCGTACTGTCTACGAGTACGAGCTGGATTTTAATAGATTAAGTCGGTATACAACTGATTTGATTATAGAATGAAAAGTCCCTATCAGAATGTTTTATGAGGGGTTTCACCCGAGGCTTAAAGAGTTGTTATTAGGTATGAGATTATCGGTTTACCAGAATGCTATAAATAAAGCAAAGGCTATGGAGAGAGCCTATATTTAATTTAATTGATCCGGGTTTGACTAATATATATATATATATATATTGGTACTAAGATAGTAGTACAAAGAAAGATTCTTAAGGAAAAATATTTTTAGTAATTTGATTCCTTGTGACCCACTTGGACATAAAACACGGGTGACTAGAATTTGTAAGAAATGTCCATTAGTAATTCAAGGGATTATGTTCTAGCGAATTTAATGGAACATCCATTTCGTGAATTTAAAGTTATTCTTGGAATAGATTAAGTTATCTACATATGATGTAGAGGTGAAATATAAAAAGAAAAGGTTGGTACTTCAAGAACAAGCTGTGTTCTCAAAAATTAGATCTTCGATCAGGGTATTATCAGCTCAAGGTTGAGGAAGAGGATATACCAAAGACAACATTCAAGACTCGTTATGGACATTACGAGTTTCTGGTAATGCTATTTAGACTTACGAATGCCCCCGTTGCATTCATGGGTTTGATGAATAGTGTATTCTAACCCTGCTTAGACCAATCTGTAATAGTCTTCATAGACGATGTTCTGGTATGCTCAAAGACAGAAGCTGAACATGACTACCATCTTTGAATGGTATTACAAACACTGGGGGATAAACAACTTTATCCAAAGTTTTCTAAATTGTGAATTTTGGTTACCAAAAGTAACTTTCCTTGGACATGTAATATCGGCAGAGGGAATAAAAGTTGATCCCAAGAAAGTACAAGCCATTCTCGAATGGGTGGCACCGAAAAAAAATGTCTCTGAAGTCTGAAGTTTTTTGGGAATTAACTGGATAAAATAGATGATCACTTCGGGAAGACTAAAGTAGCAGTTGATGCTTTTTATCAGAAGATATTTTTTTTTGTACACAATGAATGTACAATTGTCATTGAGACAAGATGGTTCATTAGCAGTTAAATTTTAGCTAAAACCAACTTTGTTATATCGAATCAAAGATCTGCATTTTTCGGATGATGAATGTATTGAAAAAAAGAAGCAAGTTGAATCAAGAAAAAACAAAGGACTATTAAATTAAGTCAAATAATTGCTTATATTATCGAAGGAAAGTTTACATTCCTGATGATGGTGTTTGAATAAAGAGATTTTGACTAAAGTTCGTCATAGTTCATTAACTATGTACTTTGGAAGTAGCAAAATGTATTAAAATCTAAAAACTTGGTATTAGTGGCTAGGAATGAAAATGAGAAATTTCAGAATTTAAGACAAAGTGCTTGACATGCCAACAAGTAAAAGCCGAATATCAAGTACCTCCTGGATTGATTCAGCCTATTTCTGTTTCCCAATGGAAGTGAGAATGAGTGACAATGGAATTTGTAATAGGATTACCAGTAACAATAGTTATAAGACAAGCATCAAGATGGCATCATTTGAAGCATTGTATGGAAGAAAGTGTCGAATATCTCTTAATTGATTCAAGTTACAAGACCAAAACGTTCAAATTAACCCAAAGGCTGGAGGGGTTGATTTGATACGAGAAATGGGGAATTAAGTGAAAATTATTCAGCATAAACTCAAGGATGCCGTGGATCGACAAAAGGCTTATGCAGACAAGAAGAGAAATGATGTTGAATACGAACATGGGGACAAAGTGTTCCTAAAGGTTTCACCTTGGAAGAAGGTGTTACGATTTGGTAGAAAAGGAAAAACTTAGTCCCGAGTTCATTGGATCTGATGAGATCTTGAAAAAAAGTTGAACCAGTGGCTTATCAATTAACCTTACCACTAGAATTAAGCAAGATTCATGATGTATTTCATGTATCCATGTTTCAAAGGTATCGATTGGATCCTTCGAATATCATCACCACGAGGAAGTTGAATTATAATCAAATTTGACTTATGAAGAGGGACTAGTGAAATTCTTAGCATATGGAGTAAAAGAACTAAGAAACATGAAAATTTCATTGGTTAAGGTCCTTTGGAGAAATCATAAAGTGGAAAAGCCACTTGGGAGACCAAAAAGAAAATGATGGAACAATATCCATAATTGTTTTGAACGGATATACATTAAAAATTTGAGGACGAATTTTCTTAAAGGGGAGGAATTGTAATGTCCCAATTTTTAATTAGTGACCAAAATGTAAATTTTGAAAGTTTATGGGTTAAAAAGTAAACTTTAGAAAAGTTTAGGGACCAAAGTGTAATTTTCAAAAGTTATGTATTTTGACCCCGTAAATGAATAGTTTACCCAAGAGTGACATTTTCGTGTTACCCAGATTTTTTTAAGAAGATTATATTAATGGCTATAAAGCGATAAAGTTCAAAAATTTGGAAATCGTAGTTGGATCGAATAAAAAATTGTTAAGCGTGCTCAGACGAGAGTAACAAAAGGATGGGTGACCTACTGGAAAGGTTCTATTTTAGTATTTTTGACTGATAAAAAGGATTCAGCATGAGTCAATAATATTTGTAATGATTATTGTTATAAAATTTCCAAGAAGGATTGTATTCGATAAAATTCTTGGTAATTATCGGTACATCAGATCGAATTGAAATTTTAAAGACAATTCTAAAAGTTATGGAAAATTCATAAAATACTATTTTACGAGTATTTTATTGTAGTTGGTTGGATTCCAACTAGACTTAGTTGAAATTTTACAAGAATGGCAAACTAGTAAATAAAGAATAGTTAGAGGGCAAATTAGTCATTTGGTAGAGGTGGAAATTTTGAAATATTTGAAGTTAAAAGGGCCATTTTTGGAAGAAGAAAATTGACAATTTAAATGTTGGCCCTTGATTGATGATAAAATCAATTTCAACCGTTGGATAAAAAGGCAATTTTGTAATTTCCCTATTTGAATGAATTTAAAATTTATTTACATAATACGAGTGGCATAATTGGAGCAATTTAAAAATTAAAAGGCCAAAAGATGAATCCTTCTTCATCTTTCAAAATTTCAAAAATTTGGGGGGAAAAGGGAGAAATTTTCCAAGTTAGATTGAAGTCCCGAAACTCGATTTTCATGTAATCTTTCGAACTGTAAAGTTGTTATACTCTTCAAGCTCTATCTTTTGATGTAATTAATTCATGTAATATATGCTTGATTGATGAAAAATTTACATGAGAAGGAAATTAGGGTTTATGAACAAAATTGGGGCTTTTGAAATTTTATGATTCCATGGTTGAATTTAAGTTGGTATCAAGCTTATATGATGTTAAAGTCACGTTTTTGAGTTAGGATTTCAAACCCTACATATTTTGGTTTGTATGGAGAAGATTAGGGTTTATGGATGTAAGTTTAACTTAGGGTTTGTGATGTTGGATTAATGATCTAGTAAGTTTGATTTGTTGTTTGGAAGCAAAACCCTAAGTTAAATATATAGGGACCAATTTGACAAGCTTCAAAGTTAAGGGACCAAATCTGAATTTTATAAAATTGGAGTGTATTTATGTAATTAATGATGTTAGAGATGTGAAATTGATGTTAGAATGCTAAACCGATGTTGAATTGAATTAGTAACTATTTTGACAATTTGTCAAAATCAAGTGATCAAATAGGAAATGAATTTTGGGATGGGTATTAAATATGATTTTTTAGTTAAAATAATAGAATTAAGGTAGTAATGTTGATTTGAGGACTAAGTTGCAAAGATAAGAATTTTGAATCCTTATCTTTGCATTTTAGTGACTATTTTGGCAAAGAAAGAAAATTAGAAGGAATTAGTTTGAATAATTATTTGATGAAGAAGAGGATGAATTGGTGGTTTAAAGCAAGTGATGAGACTAAATTGACAAGTAGAAAAATAAGAAGAAGATAGTATAAATTAGAAGTTAACTATGGAAAGCTATCTAGAAGATTGAATTTAGCAGTGACTTCAAAATTTCACCATAAATTCTACAAAAATGATTAGATGATGAATTTTATTTCGATGTAAATATTTGTTCGTCTAGCTTTGTTTCCAACAAACAAAAACTAATTTCAAGTTTCAAGTTAAAAGATATGAATTTTTAATCGAATAAAGGTCAGAAAATTTACAAAGTAGTTTCTTTGAGGACATCTCTGACGGGAGTTTGAAGAATTTTCATAATTTTTTAGATTTTATTAATTTATTTGGCTTATACCGTTAGAATCATTATCGAATCTAGTTCTTACAGTATGAAGGATATTAAGATCCAATGTGTATTCTGATCTTTAGAAGTAAAACTTTGAGGGTATGACAAGTTGCCAGAAAATAGAATTTGATACATTTTGTATCTAAATGTTTGATAACAAGCTCGGAAGAATTATTGGAAGTTCAAAATGGTCATTAAGGACCAAAATGAATTTTTGGACAATATAAGGAAGGAGCGAAAATTATGGAAATTTTTTTATGTGAAATGATTAGATAGCTTGATTGAGATGTTGTTAGAAGTGAATCTAACAAATATTTGTTTATATTCATGTGGTTAATGAAGTCAAATCCGAATCAAAAGAAGATTTGAGGTACTTTGAAGGAAATGATCGAGTAGAATCTAAAATTTTTATGTGAATTGATTAGATAGCTTGATTGAGATGTTGTATAGCATGTTACAAATAGGACGACTTGCGACAAGTCGACCTTGATATTAATTAAAATGCATGTTAATTAATAATTGTATGAATGTTATGAATTAATAATGTGAAACTTATGATACATTGTCATAGTTTATATATTTATCTAAGATAAATCAAACTTTTAGTTTTTGGGTATGAACTACCCATTATCGAATTATGGATGATAGTATTGATGGATTGGATATTGAATGTGAAAATGTTATATTGTTATGCCCAAGTACTAGTGTGAGAGTCTTTTTAATACCCCAAAATTTGCTATGTTGATTAAGGGTCATTTAGTACTAAGATAAGGGCTTAAAAGCTTACTTAGTGACTAAAATGAAAAAAATATAAAAGTTTAGATTTTCTCAATTATGGACTGTAGAAAAGAAATTTCTGAGGTTTTAAGGTGTTATGTGATAGAGAACAAGTAAAATAGGATACTCCCAAAATTTGGTTAAAATCCAAGGAAAATTAGAATGGAATTTAAGGTTAAAGTTTAGTGACCAAAATGACAAGTATTTAAAACTTGGGTGGTACAAGTTGAAACATGAAAAGTTGAAGGAACAAAGTTGTAATTTCCAAAAAGTTAGGTATTTTATTTCATAAATAGATAGAGCCTCTATTGGTGTGGATCAAATGAGGAATTACTAATTTGATCCGATATTTTGATTATTGGGAAATTACAGTAAAAGTTTAAGTGGGATTCAAATACATGGATCAAACTGGAAAATTATGAAATTTTATCATATGTTAGAGAAAGGTTATAAAAGTCATTTACATGTGTTGGAAATATTTTAGTTTGATTCAGGATGAATCTTGTGATTTATTTTGATTAAGGAATTTATTTAGTAACCGATAAAATTCTTGGCATTTATTGGTAAATCGGATCAAGCTAAAATTTTGGAGATGATTCCATAAATTTTGGAAGAGTTATGATATATCATTTTATAGATATTTGGAGAATTTATCAGTAAATGTTTTATCATGTACATGGATTAAACATATCATGGAGAAAAATCTGATATAGATTCCAGAAATAAAAATGCAGTGTAAGATATTGAATTCCGATCGAACTACAAAGTTAAGTGTGCTCAGGGTATAGGATGGGTGACCTATTGGGAAGGTCTTATGTCAGCACTTGAGACTGATAAAAAGGAATCAGTTTGAGGTAATATTATTCATATGGATATCTGATAAAAGATTATTAAGAGAATTTTATCCGATAAAGATTTCGAGTAAATTATCAATATATTGGACCGAGTAAAAATTTTAAGTTTGACTTCATAAATATGGAATATTTATTTGATAATATTATTTATTTTTCAGATATGTAAATAAGAAATTTTTAGAATTTATTTGATAGCCCGGAAAATGTAAAATCGCAGTAGAAGTATTTTACGAATATTAGGAAATCAGATCAAACTAGAATTTTAGAGGCTGATCCAAAACCATGGAAAAGTCATAAAATACTATTTTATAAATATTTTATTATAGTTGGTTGGATTCCAACTAGATTTAGTTGAATTTTTACAAGAATGGCAAACTAGTAAATAAAAACTAGTTGGAGGGCAAATTGGTCATTTTGCCCTAATAGCATTTTTTAAATATTTAAAAAGTTATAAGGGTAAATTTGGAAAGAGGAAATGGGAAATTTAATCTTGGCCCTTTATTGATGATAAGATTAATCTCAACCGTTAGATTTTAATGGCAAAATTGTAATTTCACTATTAAATGAATTTAATATTCATCTAATAGTCACATGTGTATAATAATAGTGAAAAGATGAAAAAATTGTTCATCTTTTCCAGCCAAAAACGTGAGATTCTAGGGAAAGAGAAAGAAAGAGAAAAATTTTCTAAGCTCGATTCAAGCCCCGAAACTCGATTTTCAGGTAATCTCTTCAACTACAAAGTTGTTCTACTCTTTAAGCTCTATCTTTTGATATCAATAATTCATAGAGTCCATGCTTTATTGATGAGAACTTACATGAGAAAGAAATTAGGGTTTATGGAACAAATTGGGGCTTTTGAGATTTTATGATTCCATGATTGAATTCAAGTTGAAATCAAACTAGTATGATGTTAAAATCATGATATTGAGTTGGGATTTAAGTTCTACATGTTTTGATTATTATGAAGATGATTAGGGTTTATTGATTCAAGTTTAATTTAGGGTTTGTGATGTTGAATTAATGATTTAGTAAGATTGATTTGTTGTTTGGAAGCAAGACCCTAAGTTAATTTGATAGGGACCAATTCGGCAATATTAAAAGTTAGAGGACCAAATCTGAATTTGTGTGTATTTATGTTATTAAGGATGTTGGAGATATGAAATTGATGTTAGAATGCTAAACCGATGTAAATTGAATTAGTGACCATTTTAACAATTTATCAAAGTTAAGTGACCAATTTGGAAATGAGGTTTTGGATAAGGACTAAATCTGATTTTTAGTTGTAATGATGGAACTAAGGTGGTAATGTTGAATTGAGGACTAATTTGGAATGTTAAGAAATTTGGATCCTTACCTTTGCATTATTAGTGACCATTCGATAAAGAAGGAAAATTAGAGGGAACTATTGTGAATAATTATTTGATGAAGAAAGGTGATAAGTTGGTGGTTTAAAGCAAATAACAGGACTAAATTGACAAGTTGAGAAATAAGGAGAAGTTAGTATAAAAGTTGAAGTTAATTATGGAAGTTGTGTAGAAAATTGGATTATAGCAGTAAGTTTGAAAATTCACCATAAATTCTACAAAAATATTTAGGTGGTGAATTTTTACCAATGTAAATATTTGTTCGTCTAGTTTCGTTTCCAACAAAAAGAAACCGATTTCAAGTATTGAGTCAAAAGATATGAATTTTTAAGTGACGAAAGGTCAGAAAACAGAGCACCAGTCTGTTCTTAATTCCAGCATTGTAATTGACTTTGAAAATTTGCCATAAATCGTACAAGTTTAATTTGGGATATTAATTTATATGGTTGAAAATCTTATTGAATCTAGTTTCTTTCGAACAAACGGAATCGAATTCCAAGTTGTAGATTATTTTATAGAAATATTTCTTTGAAGGTAGTGCAATATGCTAGAAAATGAGAATTGATATAAAAAATGTTAATGGAAGTTCTAAATGGTTATTAAGGACTAAAATGAGTTTTGGGAAATATAAGGAAGGAAAGAGGAAATTTTTATATTCAAATGATTAGATTTGATAGCATGTTTGAGAAAATTGTTAGATTTGAATCTAACAAATGTTGTTTACATTCATGTGATTAATGAAGTTTGGATCCGAATCAAAAGAAGGTTCGAGGTACTATGAAAGAAAGGATTGAATAGAGCTTAGTGAGGCAAGATAATAAATGGCGCAGGTACTTCGAACGAGATAGCAAAGGAGGAGCTGAACATCATTGAATCAAGTTAATCTGCATTATCAGTATGTATCACCACATCCTAGTCTAGTGGGGCATGTATAAATTTTAAATAAGTAGTTATTATGTATGATCTAGCATCATGAATCAGTTTGAAGAATTAAAAATATTAGAAAAGACCATTTTAACGATTTTAAACTTAGTTGGTCATTTATCACGTAGTGATTTTGAAAGCAAGAAAGAGTCTAGGCAGCACACATAGTTTTCACCCTGAATTATATTCTCATTTTAATAAGTGCTTAAAGTATTTTACAAGCCAATTCGGGGTTAAAACTAGCTGTGGTTGCTAAACATAGTTTTGTTCTGAAAACTGAGAAAGGGCCAACCACTAAACTACTTTGTCGAGAAAATAAAATAAAATAAAAAATCACAATTCTAAAAATCAGTTAGTAATATCTTTAATGTATATTCGAATATTGAATATACGTTAAGGATGTTACATTTAGTGGTATCAAAGCAAAGGTTTAGCCTATTTTGGAGGTTAAACCGAGTCCAAAATGATTTTGCTAAAGTCTACATGCCCCTAGGATGTGATGTTACTGATATATTGCTTGCATAACTTGATGTAGCTCCCCAATGGTATGAATGAGACTCTAATGGTTATAAGAAAAATAAGATACTGTTAGATTTAGTCAATTGACAAATTTTTAAGGGTTATGAATAGACCCATAGTGGATACAACAGTGAAATAAATGTGATAGTTAACTCTTATTCAGAATGAGTTATCTGATAATAGAGAACTGATACAATAATTATAAGAAGATAGAGGATACTCCGATTGTAAGAAAATTTCTAAATGTGTTTTTGGATGAATTACTAGGATTACCTCCAGATAAAGAGGTATAGTTCGATATTGGCCTTTAATTCGAGAATAAAGCAAGTATTGATAGCACCTTATAGAATGGCACTAACCCAATTAGTAGAGCTGAAGGCTCAGTTGTACAAGATATTAGATTGGAGTTATATTCGATCAAGCGAGTTATTATGAAGAGCTTCAGTATTACTCATAAAGAAGAAAGATAATTCTTTACGATTAAGTATAGATTATTGAAAGTTAATTAGGGATTTGTTTGACCAGTACCAAGGTACAGCTGTGTTTCCAAAAGGATTGACCTTTACTTGGGTTTCTATAAGTTAAAAGTTAGGGAAGAAAATATACCAAAGACAACACCCAGGACTCGTTATGCACACTACGAGTTTTTAGTGATGTCGTTTAGATTTTCAAACGCCCCGTCGCATATAAGGATTTGATGAATGGGGTGTTTCAGCGCTACTTACACCAGTTTATGATGAAATAAAGAAAGAAATTTTAATAGAAGGACAACTAATGACTATTCTGATCTTTGAAGATAAGTTACAAGCTTAAATTATTGAGAATACAAGATTGTAGGAAAGGATTGAAATGTTCAGAATAATCCAAAAGTGGATGGAGTTGATTGGACTTGAGAAATAAATGACAAAGTGAGGATTCTTTAAAATAATCCTAAAGCAGTTGCAGATTGTCAATAGGTATGCGAATAAAAAGAAAAAGAAAAGAAAATGAGAAAGCAGTACCTGAAGTTATTTAAAACTGGTACGTTTTGAAAATTCGAGGACGAATTTTATTAAGGGGGAAGAATTGTAATACCACAAAATTTGCTATCTTGATTAACTGTCATTTAGTACTAAAATAAGGGCTTAAAAGCTTACTTAGTGACTAAAATGACAAAAATATAAAAGTTAGGATTTTCTCAATTATGGGCTGTAGAAAAGAAATTTATGAGGTTTTAAGGTGTTATGTGATAGAGATCGAGTAAAATAGGATACTCGCAAAATTTGGTTAAGATCCAAGGAAAATTACAATGGGATTTTAAGGTTAAAGTTTAGTGACCAAAATGATGTTTTTAAAACTTGGGTGGTACAAGTTGAAATATGAAAAGTTGAAGGAATAAAGTTGTAATTTCCCAAAAGTTAGGTATTTTATTTCATAAATAGATAGAGCCTCTATTGGTGTGGATCGAATGAGGAATTACTAATTTGATCCGATACTTCGATTATTGAAATTAGTCAAAGTTTAAGAAGAATTCAGATACCTAGATCGAACTGGAAAATTACGAAATTTTATCATATGTTAGAGAAAGGTTATAAAAGTCATTTCCAAGTGTTGGAAATATTTTAGTTCGATTTAGGATGAATCTTGTGATTTATTTTGATTAAGGAATTTATTTAGTAACCGATAAAATTCTTGGCATTTATTAGTAAATCGAATCAAGCTAAAATTTCGGAGATGATTCCATAAATTTTGGAAGAGTTATGATATATCATTTTATAGATATTTGGAGAATTTATCACTAATTGTTTTATCATGTTCATGGATTAAATAGATCATGGAGAAAAATCTGATATAGATTCTGGGAATAAAAATGCAATATAAGATATTGAATTTCGATCGAACTGCAAAGTTAAGTGTGCTCAGGGTATAGGATGGGTGACCTTTTGGGAAGGTCATTATCAACACTTGAGACTGATAAAAAAGAACCAGTCCGAGTTAATATTATTCGTATGGATATCTGATAAAAAGATTATTAAGACAATTTTATCCGATAAAGATTTCGGGTAAATTATCAGTATATTGGACCGAGTCAAAATTTTAAGTTTGAATTCATAAATATGGAATATTTATTTGATAATATTATTTTATTTTTCAGATATGGAAATAAGAAATTTTTCGCAATAGAAGTATTTTATGAATATCAGGAAATCAGATCGAACTGGAATTTTAGAGGCTGATCCACAAGCCATGGAAAAGTCATAAAATAATATTTTATGAATATTTTATTATAGTTGGATGGATTCCAATTAGATTTAGTTGAATTTTTACAAGAATGGCAAACTAGTAAATAAAAACTAGTTGGAGGGTAAACTGGTCATTTTGCTCCAATAGCATTTTTGAAATATTTAAAAAGTTATAAGGGTAATTTTGGAAAGAGGAAATGAGAGATTTAATCTTGGCCCTTGATTGATGATAAGATTAATCTCAACCGTTAGATTTTAATGGCAAAATTGTAATTTCACTATTAAATGAATTTAATATTCATCTAATAGTCACATGTGTATAATAATAGTGAAAAAATGAACATTGTTCCGTGAGATGCTAGGGAAAGAAAGAGAAAATTTTTCCAAGCTTGATTCAAGCCCCGAAACTCGATTTTCAGGTAATCTCTTCAACTACAAAGTTGTTCTACTCTTCAAGCTCTATCTTTTGATATTAATAATTCATGGAATCCATGCTTTATTGATGAGAATTTACATGAGAAAGAAATTAGGGTTTATGGAACAAATTGGGGCTTTTGAGATTTTATGATTCCATGATTGAATTCAAGTTGAAATCAAGCTAGTATGATGTTAAAATCATGATATTGAGTTGGGATTTAAGTTCTACATGTTTTTATTATTATGAAGATGATTTGGGTTTATTGATTCAAGTTTAATTTAGGGTTTGTGATGTTGAATTAATGATTTAGTAAGATTGATTTATTGTTTGGAAGCAAGACCCTAAGTTAATTTGATAGGGACCAATTCGACAATCTTAAAAGTTAGAGGACCAAATCTTAATTTGTGTGGAATTGGTGTGTATTTATGTTATTAAGGATGTTGGAGATATGAAATTGATGTTAGAATGCTAAACCGATGTTAAATTGAATTAGTGACCATTTTGACAATTTGTCAAAGTTAAGTGACCAATTTAGAAATGAGGTTTTGGATAAGGACTAAATATGAATTTTTAGTTTTAATGATGGAAATAAGGTGTTAATGTTGAATTGAGGACTAATTTGCAAAGTTAAGAAATTTGGATCCTTACCTTTGCATTATAAGTGACCATTCGATAAAGAAGGAAAATTAAAGGGAACTATTGTTAATAATTATTTGATGAAGAAGGTGATAAGTTGGTTGTTTAAAGCAAATAATGGGACTAAATTAACAAGTAGAGAAATAAGGAGAAGTTAGTATAAAAGTTGAAGTTAATTATGGAAGCTGTGTAGAAAACTAGATTATGGCAGTAAGTTTGAAAATTCACCATAAATTCTACAAAATGGTTAGGTGGTGAATTTTATACCGATGTAAAGATTTGTTCGTCTAGTTCAGTTTCCAACAAACAGAAACTGATTTCGAGTATGGAGTCAAAAGATATGAATTTTTAAGTGACGAAAGGTCAGAAAATAGAGCACCAGTTTGTTCTGAATTCCAACATTGTAATTGACTTTGAAAATTTGCCATAAATCGTACGAGTTGAATTTGGGATATTAATTTATATGGTTGAAAAGCTTATTGAATCTAGTTTCTTTCAGAACAAACGGAATCGAGTTCCAAGTTGTAGACTATTATATAGAAATATTTCTTTGAAGGTAGTGCAATCTGCTAGAAAATGAGAATTGATACATTTTGTATCTAAGGTTAATTGGTAAACTTAAAAAAGGTTAATGTAAGTTCTAAATGGTTATTAAGGACCAAAATGAGTTTTGGACAGTATAGGAAGGAAAGAGGAAATTTGTATATTCGAATGATTAGATTTGATAGCATGTTTGAGAAATTGTTAGATTTGAATCTAACACATGTTGTTTACATTCATGTGATTAATGAAGTTTGGATTCCGAATCAAAAGAAGGTTCGAGGTACTATGAAAGAAAGGATCGAATAGATCTTAGTGAGGCAAGCTAATAATTGTCCCAGGTAATTTGAATGAGATAGCAAAGGAGGAGCTACACATCATTGAATCAAGTTAATCTGCATTATCAGTAAGTATCACCACGTCCTTGTCTAGTGGGGCTTGTATAAATTTTAAATAAGTAGTTATTTTGTATGATCTAGCATCATGAATCAGTTTGAAGAATTAAAAATATTAGAAAATATCCTTTAAACGGTTTTAAACTTAGTTGGTCATTTAACACGTAATGATTTTGAAAGCAAGAATGATTCTAGGCAGCACACATAGTTTTCACCCTGAATTATATTCTCATTTTAATAACTGCTTATAAAGCATTTTACAAGCCAATTTAGGGTTAAAACTAGTTGTGGTTGCTAGAAATAGTTTTGTTTGAAATTCGAGAAAAGGGCCATCCACTGAACTACTTTGTCGAGAAAATAAAATAAAATAAAAAATTACAATTCTGAAAATCAATTAGTAACATCTTTAATGTGTATTCGAATATCAAATATACGTTAAGGATGTTACAATCTTTGGTATAGTTGGATATCCATAGAGTCTTAGCAGCTGTATTCCAGCACTACGGTGTGTTGCAGACACTTTGGTGTTGACTTTAGACACTACGGTGTTGTTTAGACATTTCGTTGTCAACTAGCACAAAATGTGTGATAATGAGGAGCAAAGGGCTTCCTCGAGTACATACTCTCCATCAGACGCTATGGTGTTGTAGACACTATGGTTTCGTTATAATGACTCGTATACCATAGGATTTACATGAAATTGTACTTTGGGCTATAATTCATAAAATGCTTTGAACATGAAATGTTGATTTTTCCCAAGTACTATTGTGAAGTCTTTGGTATAGTTTGATATCCATAGAGTCCTAGCAGCTGCGTCCTAGTAATACGGTGCGTTTCAGTCACTACGGTGATGTTTAGACACTTCGATGTTGTTAGCACAAAATGTGTGATTATAAGGAGAAAAGAGCGTCCTTGATTATATGAGGAGCAAAGAGCATCATCGAGTATGTACTCATTTCAGTAGCTTCGGCGATGCATACGTTATGACATCGTAGACACTACGGTGTCTTATCAAGATGACTTGCGTACCTTGGTCTCATATAATATACTTTGGGCTATGTTAAAGGATATGATATGCAAATAATTGCATGATGAAAGTATGACCATGTTTCTGAATATGATATGCAAATGATTACGTGATGAAAGCATAACTACTTGATGATCATGAACCATTGATATCATGATTCTATGATAGAATTGATAGATGACATGATTCTTAAAATAGTCATGATACATGATACTATTATGTTGTGAAATGCTTGCCATCTTACAGAAATTGTAATGCACTTTTATATAACATACTGTAATGTATCTATTCATGTTATGATAAATGTGTTAAATGCCTCATTAAGTTCTTACTTAGCGTGTGTTTTATTTCATATGTAGGTTCTCCGAAGTAGATTTTCAAGGGGGAGCTGTTCTTTTGGAAAGTCAAGTTACTACAATATGATACAGTAAGTACATCTTTATCGTAATTTGATATCTAGCGGGCATGTAAATATTTTTTAAGTTGAGCTACTTAAAAATAAGTTTACAACTTAAATATTTGCTTTTATGATGAATAAGTTTGGAAGTATAGTTTGCTAATAATAGCATTGAGCTTTGGTACAATTAAATATAGTTTAACCCTAATCGTGTAGAAATTTTATAATTAAGAAAAGGTCTAGGCAGCACATATAGTTTTTACCCTGAGTTACATTTTTATTTTAATAACTCAATTATAAGTTTTGTAAACCAATTTAGGGTCAAAACTATTTGCATCTAGATGACATAGTTTTTAATTTAAAACCGAGAAATTGGTTAAACTACAAGCTAAATTTTGATATATAAAAAAATTTACAAGTTAAGATTTCTTCCAACGATTTTGTAACATCTTTAATGTATATTCAGCCTATGAGTATACGTTAAGGGTGTTACAGTTTCAGGATAAGAGGCATAAGCTAAATCACATACGTGGCGGTGTTGGCCATGGCAAACAGGGAGCTCTGTTGTAGCTGAGTGCGAGCATTGTGGTAGGTGCCACACGTATATGTGTTGTGACAGTGCTGGAGGTTGCTGGGTATGTGGAACTCCTAGTCACATGAAGTAGGATTGCCCTCGTGCTATGAGAGATGCACCGGTTCATGCTGCTGCACCTGCTAGGGGCCGAGACCGTGGAAAAGGTAATTTTTAGAGGCGTGAGGATGGTTCGAGGGTTGTGGCTCATGCTGTTGTTGTACAACCAGAAAATGGTGGACCAGCTCGGATCTATGCTCATCGTGAGGGTTGCAATATCACTGATGTTATCGTAGGTACCTTCACTTTGCAATCCTTGTCATTGTTTTCCTTGATTGATTCGGGGTCTACTCATTCTTTTATCTTGAGTAAGCATGCATCTTTGTTGAATGTTCCTGTTGATATCTTGGATGTTGGCATGTTAGTAACTTGTTCTTTTGGTGAGACGGTTATGACTAGAAAGTTGTATATGCGGTGTCTTTTTGTAGTGCAAGGTCATGAGTTTACTACGAGATCTGATGGAGTTGCCATTCCATGGCTTTGATGTTATTTTGGGCATGGATTGGTTAAATAAGCATAAGGCGGATGTGGATTGTGAATCCAAAAGGATTTCTTTGAGGTTGGCCGATGATTATGAAGTTGTGGTGGTTGGCGAGAATGTAAAATTCTTGTCCAATATTGTTTCGGCTACTCGAGCAAAAAAGATGATGCAAGGAGGTTGCCAAGCTTATTTGGCCATTGTGATGAATCCGAAGGCCAAGGGTGTTCGAGTGCAGGACATCCAGGCTGCTCGTGATTATCCAAAAGTTTTTCCTGAAGAGTTGTTGGGTTTACCTTCAGATAGAGAGGTGGAATTCGATATTGAGACGTACGCAGGTACGACTCCGATGTCAATTGCTTCTTATCGAATGACACCAAAGGAGTTGAAGGAGCTGAAGACCCGGCTTCAGGAGTTGTTAGATCATGGGTTCATTCGACTGAGTGTTTTGCCATGGAGTGCTCCTGTTCTTTTTGTAAAAGAAGGATGGTATGATGCGTATGTGCGTTGATTACCAGCAGTTGAATAAGTTGACGATAAAGAATAAGTATCCTTTGCCAAGGATTAATGATTTGGTTGATCAGTTTCGTGGGGTGGCGATGATTTCTAAGATTTATTTGAGATCAGGGTATTATCAGTTGGAGGTTAATAATGAGGATATGCATAAGACTGTGTTTCTTACACAAAACGACGGTAATAACATGCCAAGCCCAGAAAACTACAGACTTCCATCACGAACTGCGGCTGCTTCCAATTCACAACTGCCTCAACTTTTTGAGGATCTACCCGAATACCCTCAACTGAAACTACAAGACCAAGAAAAACAACCTCCCTAATCCAAAACTCGCACTTACTCAACTTAGCATAAAGCTGATTATCCAACAAGGTCTGCAGCACAATCCTCAAGTGTCGATCATGATCCTTTTGGTACGAGGTTACACAAGGATATCATTGATGAACACTACCACAAATTGATAAAAAATTCATGAAACACACGGTTCATCATATCCATGAATGTTGCAGACGCATTCGTTAGCCAAAACGACATTTCCAAGAACTCATAATGGCCATACCTTGTACGAAAAGCAATTTTCAACACATCTTTATCCTTCACCTTCAACTGATAATATCCCGATCTCAAATCAATCTTGGAGAACAACATAGCTCCCCAGAATTGATCAAACATATCATCAATTTGTGGCAAGGGATACTTGTTCTTAACTATTAACTTATTCAGTTGCCGATAATCTATACACAACCTCAATGTGCCATCCTTCTTTTTCACAAACAACACCGGGGCTCCCTATGGTGACACACTAGGCTGAATGAAACCCTGATCCAACAACTCCTAAAGTTGCATCTTCAACTCTTTCAACTCTTTTGGTGCCATGCGATATGGTGCGATAGACAATGGAGCTGAATCACCATATGTCCCAATGCAAAACTCCACCTCACTATTCGGTGGTAAACTAGGTAACTCTTTTAGAAACACACCTAGAAGTCACAAATAGTACGGATATCCTTCGTCTGCACTTCCTCTACATTCAGGTTCATCACATAGGCTAGATACGCCCGACATCCATTTTCCAGCAACTTATGCGCTTCCATGGCTGAGACCATATTAGACAGGAACTTTACATTCTCACCCACAACCACCACCTCATAATCATCAACAAGCCACAAAGAAACCCGATTGGTCTCAAAATCAACCACAGCTCAAAGCTCGGACAACCAGTCCATACCTAAAACCACGTCAAAACCAAGGAATGGCAACTCCATTAGATCAACCGCAAACACGTGACCCTGAACCATCATAGGACACCTCTGATACAACTTCCTTGTAATGACCGTTTCTCCAAAAGAACTCGTCACTTGCATACCAACATCAAGCATTTCTATCGGTACACTAAGCAAATGTGCATGCTCGTGCAATACACATGAATGTGTGGAACCAGAATCTATCAAAGATAACAATGACATGGACTACAAGGTAAAGGTACCTTCTATCACGTTCGTGTCATTTCTCCCCCCACGATGAGCATAGATCGTCACTGGCCCACCATCTTTCGATCGAACCGCCACTGTGTGTGCCATAGTCCTCTGTCATTCCTCCCTCTGCTGGAAGACACCACGGCCGCGCCTACGCCCCTAGGTGGTGCATTAACAGGTGTAGGTGCCTTCCTTCCTCTAGCAAGAAAAAGACAATCTCGTCTGTAATGTTTTATCGACTCACAACTCCAACAAGAGTTCGTAGCCATAACTGCAGGAGTCTGTCCTTCTCTAGCCAAACGCGGGCAATCTCGCCTCAAATATTCCTTAGAACCACAACCCCAACAACTATTATGGCTTGACCAAACCTGAGCACCTCTTTCCTAATAACCTCATCCTAAACCATCTCCATCGCATCTCGTATCTGGTCAGAACCTCTGGTCACGATGCCTCTTAGCTTGACCACCCTCAAAACTATACTCTACATCTCTCTTCCCTGAGCTAGCACCTTTCGAACGATGAGACAACCCCAAACTCTATTCTATGTCCTTTGCCAGAGATACAAAGACATCAAACTCAGTCTACTCGTGGCCAACATGAACATCTTGACATCTTGCACCAAACCATAACAAAAACGATCACAACGGTGCCTATCATCTAGAACCAACTCAGGCGCGTATTGACTCAACCGTACGAATTGTACCTCGTACTCAGACACAGTCATACTGCCCTAAACCAAGGCCATAAACTCTCGTTTCTTGTCGTCCAAATATCTAACACCCAGATATTTCTTTCTAAAGGTAGCTTGGAAAAACTCCCACGTCACATCATCGGGTTCATGCTTGTGATTATAGTGGTCCACCAGCTATATGCATCCCCTTGCAACATGGAAATAACACATCCCAACTTGCAGTCATAGTTACACCTAGTTGTACCAAGATACGCTCTGTATTGGCCATCCACTCTTTGGATGCCTCGGGTGACAACCCTCTATACTCAACCCCTCATAGGTTACGCAAACACTTCAACGACAAACCCAGATTAACAACAGCTGGTGCCGAAGTAGGTACGTGAGCCCCAGCCATCGCGGCCTAAAATGCTCCTATCATCGCCTGAACTAGAGGCATCATGTCCTCAAACATAGGACCAGGTGGTACAGAGGGGTACTTGTTCTACTCCCTCAAGAGGATTAGGCGGAGGAGGCGGCAAATTCTTAGGGTGTACTAGCTCTCCCTTGACTCTCTGCCCTTCGACAGTAGCATTTCTGCTAGATCGCAACACTCTCCACAGTGGCATAGTCTAAAACGTATCTAAGGCATGATAATTACACAAAACCAAAAATAATCAGGCCAGCTTCAAGCAAGGATCAAAGACTTCCATTTAAAACCAAAATCATTTCTTAAACATAGTAATATGGCAATGTGTCCCCAAGGTACCCAAATATAACATAACTCGTGCACCGTACATGCATCCCAACTGTAGCAAACCTGGCTCTGATATCACCAAATGTAACCCCCTTAGCCCGACCTAGCCAAAAGACTAAACTTAGTGAGCTACATTAGGGTTTATTGAAATAAACCCCAAAAATATTACAATTAAAACGATCCATTTTATTTTTCTTTTATCTTGCCTAAATGCGTTATTAAGTCCTAAGGTGTTCATACGGTCATGGTTAAAATTACAACTCAATCGGGGGTCATTACAGGGACTAAAGCATAATTTCCAATATTTATAGGGACTTTCATGATTTTAAAGTTACCAATCCTCAATTAGTCATGTTACATGTCTTCATGCTAAACCTCAGCCCAAAATCATCACTTATTTACATTTAATTACACATTTAAAAAACAAGGACCAAATCGCAAGGATTTCAAACTACAAATGCCTTAACAACTGAAATAACGGCCTGCGTACTGATACACTAATCTGTGTACCGATACGGTGTATTGACCACCCCGTACTGGTACGACTTTGACCCTTACTGATCCCCTACCTATTTTCTCAAAACTTTGGATTCTAGTAGCTAAAATACGTACCGATAGGGTACCCCGCGAATCAGTACGGGTAGCTTAGATCAAGGGCGTACTGATCCTCAAACCGTGTACCAGGACAAGCATGCAAATTCCTCAAAGGCATATAGATACAATGGCTAGGAATACCGGTACCCATTGCTTAAATTCAACACTTTGAGCCTCGTACAGACCCCACGCACCGATCCTGAGGTACCCGTACCGGTACGCAGAGGCCTATAATGACCTGTAGGTCCAACATATGTCACTTTGGCTCACTTTAATCAACCTTAACACTTAGCTAATCATTTCCAAACATCAATAACATGCTTGAGCATCAACAAATCAATCATATAGGCCAACCCAGCTCAACTAACATACTCAAACACCAAAGGTAGAGGCATGCTCCCTAGGCCACATTCAAATCATCAAACCATCCATGTCTCACACACTTAAACCACATTACAAGTCCAAAACAGAAACTAATACTTGCAACATCAGAGAGTTCTTCAAAAGCCCTCCCGAAACCTCAATTGAAACATTGCCATTATTACTACTCTTTAATAACCAAACCATACTTTGAGATCGAGTCTTGGGATTTTCTTCCTCGTTTCTTTGCTGCCTCAAACCTTAGTTTTCTGCATTGATGGAAAAAGAAAGCGTAAGCGCACAACGCTTAGTGAGGAATGCTCAAACAACAACCATCATCAATGCATTTTGAAACCATCTCTCAATACATTTGTAAAATACCTTTCAAAGCCCTTTTAAATCTTCATCACATTATCACGCCTTAACAAAACCATGCACTTAACATTTCAAAACAACATATTAAACCGTATGCAACATGCATCATGGATCCCACAGCAAAATCCCATTTGCTACCCTCAATTTAAGCATTCCCATGCACACTACCAATGCAAGGCTTAAAGAGTAAGAACATGTTTAAATCACATTAAACAACATAATCCATCTGATGATACATAAACAATTATATTGGTTTTCAAGTGATCATTTACCAAATTCCATTTACCAAAACGTAACATCGGATACACGGATTCAACAAGTGTTGCATCAACACTTAACGAACAATCTACCGATAACCCAAGGTTCACACATAGGAGTATTCAGAACATATAAACCCCTCAACTGTTGTGGCACCCGTGGTGGAGTATTCGGCACACATCAACCCCTCAACACCACTCATCGGTACGATGTTTAATCCACTAACGAGAGTCTGCAACACCGTACAACCCCTCAACCATTAGGGTACTTGGATGGAGTATTCGGTACACCATATAAAACCCCTCAACATCCAAGGCATCTTTTTATAGTGCACTATCAATCCTATGGCCGACCAACTATATCCGATTTCATTTTCAAACTATTTCATAACATCACTTGCCAATATAATTCATTTTTACATCAACAACTCACTGTTTTCGTATGCATCTACCAAAACCAATAACGAATGCATCAAACTTTGCATTACACGATGTTCATAAACATTAACAATTCGTGCATTACTCTCAAATGCAATAATATCATTTCGAATCAGTTTTTAGCATTAAATCATGTTCAATATATGCATAAACAGTGAGTAATCAAAATATGTAAAATAAGTGCATCAAACTGTTGCCAAAACTGAGTTCGAGAGAGAATTCATCCTTTAATTACTTTTGAGCTTAGATAATCATTTAAAGCTCAATCTAAACTCCCAAACACAACTTTCAAACATTTGCAAATTTGAAAACACGTTTCCACTCACCGACTCGCAATGCCTCGCTTGTTGATGCGATTAACACACCTCCAAAGCTTTCGTAACTCATGTTCAAGCATGAGGTTCAGACTCTCCTGCTTTTGATCACACAAAACAGAAGTTGCATCAAAATGCAATTAACATCACAAGCACTCAAAACCTCAACATCCTTAACCACAAACTACTCCATAACATCCAAGAATTAACAACAAACCTCTTCCAAAGTTAACCCATCCATAATCAAACGTTTCAACACTTCAATTATCATCAATTAACATCTAAAACACTTCTCAAGCATCTTTATATCTCCATCATTCAATTAACCACCACAACTCCCCATAAACACATAACTAGCAACCTAGAAAATTAAGATTCATATAGCTTCGGGATTCTAATATTAAAACCAACTTATCAACATTACAAAACATCAAAATTATGATTATAACTCATGAAGAACCCAACAAAATAGATCCAAAACGTAAATCTCTTGTTCTCATCAATTAAACCTTGATTTACTAAATTTCCAAAATTAACACATCAAAACTCATTAAAAATATTAAACAAGGATAAAATACTTGAGAATTTCAGTAAAGAACCAATCATTAGAAGAGAAGAACGAACATTACCTCTAATGGTTGCATTTTCTCTCAATTGGATGTTTTACTCTTGAAAACAAAGCAAAATCAATGAGATTTTGGGAAAACAAGATTGAAGAATCTATTAGAAATCAATAGTTAATTAAATCAAGAGCATTAATTTCAATCTCTGATGAAAAAGTGAGTGTTTGGCTGAAAAGATTTGGGAGAAAATTGAGAGAAAGAAAGTTACGTCAAAAGTGGTTTTAGAAAAATAACTACCCTTTTATTAATTAAATCCCTTTAATTCTTAATTAAAAATTCATTAAAATAAACCAAATTGAGAGAAAACTTTGATAAAATCATTTAGGTCAAATATCTCCTTAAAGATTCAAAGTTTTGATCCTTTTACAAAATAGTCACTAAAAATAGTTTTTAATCTTTACATTTTGGTCACTAGCCAAAATGTCAAATTTCCAAAATTCATTTTCCAAAATTGACTTTACCAAAAATATTCATATATTAAATAATGATTTTTAGATATTTTCCCATATTTTTCTCACACCAAAATTACTTGTTTCGATTTTAATCCTAAATCCGACCCGAATCTCTAATCCCGGTCCACCGAACCATCTAACCCACTAGGAAAACTCCTAGGCCCAAAACCGGGGCATTGCATTAATTTTATAATTATGGGTTGTATTTGACATAGAAAGGTGCATAGGCTTAGGGATTATTTGTAATGGAAATACACATTTGTATGGTGTTCGAATTTTGGAATAAAATCCTTGGGCACTCTTTTCCTCCTTTCGCTATCCAAGTTTTGAGTCTTGTCTCAATATTGGTTATGAAGGGGTCATTAACAAGGCCCCTCCTATTATCAAAAAATAAAGAAGATGTTTTCATTGAAAGTGCTTTAGGAAAGTGGAAAATATGAAAGCTGTTATGGATATCTTTATTTATGGTGGATATCCATATATTAAAGGAGACTTTAATGTACTTTACTACTAGGGTTTAATACCCAGTTGAATTAGGATTTTATCTTAAGCGTATAAATTTAGAGTTTGGAGAAAACATTGTATACAACACTACACTGAGAATATAATACAAGTCTTTCTCTTTGTCTCTCATCTTTGTTCTTGTTCATCTCTCGTGTTATTCTTTACTTTATATACAACATGTTATCAGCACAATCACACTCAATTATCGTGGTTCTTGTTGGTGATTCTCTAAAAAGATCTCAACATGATATTGGTGACTACATCTACCGTATGTTCAACTTAGCTTAGAAAGTCTGGTTCATATAAGATCATGATGAAAATGTGTGATTTTTCATGGTTCGGCGAGGATAAACCAGGTTCCAGTGCGATTATTTATTGGATTGAAAACCCCAATCAAAGACTGAAGGCAAATTCAATACCTGTAACCCCTTGACCCGACCTAGATGCTAAGCCGAATCGAGAGAGCTACATTGGATTTGCCAGAACAAACCTGAAATAATTACTTATAAAACAATCCATTTTTTCATTTTATCTCATCTAAATGCATAATTAAGTCCTAAGGTGATCATGCTAGCAGCGGTGAAATTTACAACTCAATCGGGCGTCGATTTGACATCCTATTGGGCAAGATTGCATTTCAGGGACCAATTGTAATTTTTTATTTTTACAGGGACATCTTTAAATACAAAGTTACCAATCCTTAATTAGTCATGTATCATACCATCAGGTTAAATATCAACTTAAAATAATCATCCAAACACATTTAATTGCATAATAAAGAACAATGACTAAATTGCAAAGATTGAAACTTCAAAAAGCATTTTAACATAAATAACTAATTGCGTATCGGTACACTAACACCCCTTATAGATGATATAATTTTCAAAGGCGTATTGGTATTGTCCTCAAGCGTACCGATAAGGGTACTCAATATTCGAAATCAAGAATTCCAGTAGACAAAGAGTGTACCGATACGGTTGCCTATGTACCAACACCAGGATAATTTTTCAACTATGCATACCGATAAGGTTACCAGGTGTATCGGTATGCTTAGGCATTTTTTCCCAGACCGTACCAGTACGGACAAACTTTTAATGACCTCTTGGTCAAACATATGACACTTTGGCTCAATCTAACTATAACCCCCTCGACCCAGCCTAGATGCCCGCCCGAACCGAGTGAGCTACATTAGATTTGCTAAAGCAACTCGGAGTAAGGTTACGAAAAGTAAGTCCATTTTTTTCCTTTTATCTTGTCTAGATGTAAATTATTAAACCTATATGTTCATGCTTGCAACGGTTGAAAATTCAAAGGAAACCAAGCACAAAAGAACCACCAATTGCATACTACACTAAACATGGACTAAATTGTAAAATTGATAATTTTGAAGGACCAGATCAGATGATGAATTTACCAAACCACAATTAGTCAAATTTCATGCTCTCATGTCAAATTAAAACGATCATTCAACCTTATTTAATTGCATTCACAAAACTCAGGGACTAAATTGAAAAGAAGTAGAACTTGCCTCTCCATGACATTAATAGTTTTAAGGGTCACCGTATCGATGCACTAGACCCCGTATCGATACGATATTCAAGACCTGTTTCGGTACACCAATTACCGTATCAGAATCTACTTTGATTCCCAAAAATCCTTTCATTTGATTGTAAATTGTACCGATACAAACCATCAGTGTTTCAATACGATATGTTGAACTCAAAAATCCCCTTTTACTTATTTACACCCGTACCGATATGGAACTTGAGCGTTTAAGTACGCGGGCTCAATTCAAAAAGTGAAAATCCAGTAGCCTCAAACCATATCGAAACACTTGACCCCGTATCGAAACACATTGACCAAATTTGCCTAGCCGTACCGATACAATCCCATGCGTATCGGTACGCCTGGGCCTGTAATGACATTTTTAGCTGGTTTCATATACAAAACTAGATGCATTTAATTCCTAGCAACATGCATACAAATTTCAAACATGTATAAACTCACTTCCATACAAACATTTAACCAACCAACATGACAACCAAACCATAGAGGTACTCTAGAGGCATGCTTCCTAAACCAAGACACCAAACAAACCATAATGTACAAAAGGCTAATCTTAGCATAAGCATCAAACCAACTCCAAATTCATAACATGTCCAACATGTTAAGATCACTTAAGCATATCAACCAAGCAAAACCATCTATATGCATACCTAGGGAACCATAGAACATCAACCTTAGGTATGATGCACAATAAGTATAACAACATCAATCAAACTCCGAAAACACATCATTACACATGCTTAAAACCAGGGAATAACCGAATTACAAATCCCAAAATCTGAGGCGAACACATTGCCTTATTAACCGGAAACTAAAACCGAGTTCATACTCAAATAATCTTGTCCTGGAATCACTTTATCCTTGCCTTTGATGTCTCTTAGCTTTAATGCTCTGCATCATTAGGAAAAAGAGAGCGTAAGCACACTTGCTTAGTGAGGAAGCTCTTAAAAACAATGATGTATTGAACTTTTAGAAATTAACTCTTGTTTTCAACTATGCTTACGACCTAAGCAAGTTTCAAAGATCCCAATCCAATACATGCATATCAACCATATGCAAAACAATTTAAACTATATGCTCAAATCCCAAAGCATTAAATACAAAACCATGCTTAACTTCCAAATCATTATAAACATATTTCAACATTAGAAATCCCATATATTGGCAATTATAGTGACCTCGGATAGTCGACCACTAAGGATTAGCCGACTGCTAATTCTTAGTTAACCGACCGTTAACTTATGCATCAGATACACAAATCTCCCTTAATGATCGAGCATCATCAAGACTACCCCATGCCAACCGCAAGCTATACATCAACAAGGGCAACCAACCGCTCAACCCAAGTTACCAACATTTTCCGAGTAGCCGACCGCAATATCTCAAGGACTTTCAACCCATGATCAATTTTTAGACATATTATAGTGCACTTTATACTATGGCATGCCAAATATATCTGATTGATTTCTCATCTTTTCAAAAAGCTAATATATCACTTACAAAACCATTTGCTCACTGTTTTACAGTGCATTACATAAAATCCCCCATATGCACATCACATTGCCAAAGCAATAACACATTCCCGACCGGAATCAAAACCAATGCTTACCCGCACTCAAAAGACTTTTAAACCGCTTCATATGTAATTTAAAACCATGCATTCAAAAAAGTAACATCAACCACGTTTACGACTAAAACATGAATCACACATGCCCATATCCGAACCGATATTAAAAAGCAAAAGAGGGAAACTTACTTCCAAGTTTAGGTAAGTGTTTCAAACTTAACTTAAACTTCCAAATCCACTTTCAAACTTTTGAAAGACTTTTAAAACCGCTTCCACTCACCAAATTTGCTTCGCCTTGCTTGCTACCGCAAACCAAGTTCTCGGCAAGCCTAGAACCACTTCAAGAAGCTACACCTTGATTCTCCCCTGTTTCGATCACACAAAACCAGAGGAAACATGCATTAAAATGCATCCAACACTCTGTTCCAAACCAAAAACATGTAGCTCCCAAGATGCCCACTCAAAACTCATCCGAAACTAATCGAAAACAACCTCAAACACTACTCAAGCTTAACCCAGCCATAACATAACGGTTCAAAACTTCAAACCACAACAATTAACATCTAAACCTCTTCACAACATCATTTTACTCCCAGCAATGACTTAACTCCTCAAACATCCCAAAAACCCTTAACTAACAACCTAAACAATTAGATATTCAACCAATTTCTAGATTCTATTATTAAAGAGAACTTATCGACATTTTAATATCTCCAAAATAGGATTGAAAACAATCCACAACTCTGGTAAACAGATCCAAATCAAAAATCACAAAATCCATCAATTAAACCTTTTTTAAAAACCAAATCCATACATAATTAATCAAAACCAATTAGAAAACATATGTAAAGAGCCAAGAACTTGGGAATTTCAGTAAAGAACCTTTCATTAGAGGAGAAGAACGAACTTACCTCCAATGAATGAGTTTCCCCTTAATTGGATGATTTTTCCTTCTTGAAAACAAAGAAATTCAATGAGATTTTTAGAAACAACTTTGAGAAATCATTTAACAATTAAAAGAGTTAAGAAACAAGATTGTTACCATAAATCTCTGATGTAAAATGAGTGTTTAGCTGATAGTGTTTTGAGAGAAAATATGAGAAAAGAAAAGTTACGCCAAATTTGTTTTAAGAGAAAATAACCATATTTACTAAATCTCATTTTTAATCCTTTAATAAAAACCATTTAAAAATAATCCAATTTAAGGAAAAACTCAGATTAGACCAAATGGTAAAATAGCTCCTTAAAGATTCAAAGTTTTGAATCTTTACAAAATAGTCACCTCTTTAAACAGTTTTCAAAAGTTGCATTTTGGTCACTAGCCAAAATGTCACCCTTCCAATGCTTATTTTCCAAAATTGCTTTCACCAATATTTATAACATAATAAAATATAATTTTTAAACAGTTTTTCCATATTTTTATCTTTCAAAAAAATATACGCTCCGGAATCTGACTCAAATCTCTAACCCGGTCAACCCGATCGCCTAATTAGCCTGAAACCGCTAGGCCCAAAACTAGGGTGTTACAACTCTCCCCCTCTTAAGAAATTTCATCCACGAAATTACCTGGATGGAAAAGATGCTGAAATTGCTCCAACATATCAGCCTTGCTTTCTCAAGTGGCTTCCTCGGCACCCCAATGTCGCCACAAGACTTTAACCAGTTCTATCGTCTTACCTCATAGAACTTTGTTACTGGAATCAAGGATTTCCAATGGCTCCACATCATAGGATAAATTCGGTCTCAACTCTATATGCTCCACCGACATAACATGCGAATGATTGGACCGGTACCTCCGTAACATGGATACATGGAACACATCATGAATTTTCTCAAGCTCGGGAGGCAACCTCAACCGATATTCCACAGGACCAAGTCGCTCAACAATCTCATACGGTCCAATAAACCTTAGTTTAAGCATCCCCTTTTGCTCGAACCACATCACCTTCTTCCACGGTGACACCTTTAAGAATACACGATTGCCCACCGCATATTCAATTTCCCTACGCTTCAAATCCATGTAGGATTTCTGCCGATCCGCAGCCACTTTCAAGTGTTCACACAAAGCTTAATTTTCTCATCGGTGTCTTTCAGTACATGTGGCAAGGAAACATGCTTTTCCCCTACCTTAGCCCAACACAAGGGCGTACGACACCTTCGACCATACAATGCCGCGAATGGTGCCATTTGTATACTCGTCTGATAACTGTTATTATAAGCAAATTCTACTAAGGGTAAATGCTTCTCCCAGGTTCCTTAGAACTCTATTATACAACACCTCAACATATCTTCCAAAACTTGGATAACTTGCTCAGACTGCCCATCCGTCTGAGGATGATACGTGGTGCTAAAACTCAATCTCGATCCCAAGGCCCGATGAAAACATCTCGAAAACCTTGATATGAACCTTGGATCTCTATCCGATACGATGGACTCTGGTACTCCATGCAAACGCACTATCTCAAAGATAAACAAATCTGCTAGCTTGTCCAAAGTGTACGTCGCGTGCACTGGCAGAAAATGCGCACACTTCGTAAACTGATCCACCACCACCCATATAGAATCCTTCTTAATTGGTGTCAATGGCAACCCTGTCACAAAATCCATGGTGACTTTCTTCCATTTCCATTTCGGGATCCTCAACGGTTGCAACAAACCAGATGGAAACTAATGTTCAGCTTTAACCCGCTGACACACCCTATACTTGGACATAAACTCCGCCATGTCATTTTTCAAACCAACCCAATAATACCTTTCCTTCAGATCACGGTACATTTTGGTACTACCAAGGTGCATAGCAAAAGGACTAGAATGCACTTTCGTTAAAATAGTATGCCTGAGCTTCGGAAATTCTGACACCACTATTCTACCCTTAAAGCATAAAACACCATTAACATCAAAATAATAATCCGTCGGATTACCATCAACTATATCCTTAACATGCAAAACCAAGGAATCATCAAACAGTTGCTTATCTTTAATCAACTATGACAGCGTAGGCTTAACCTGCAACTCATCCAACAAACCACATTCCCGTGTCACACTCAACCTTGCGAACATCTCCCTAAGCTCAACCACCACCTTACGACTCAACGCATCCGCAACCACATTGGCTTTTCCAAGATGATACTCAATGGTCAAGTCGTAATCCTTAAGTAAATCCAACCACCTTCGTTACCTAAGGTTCAAATCCTTTTGAGACATCAAATACTTCAGGCTCTTATGGTCCGTAAAGACCACACACTTCTCACCATAAAGATAGTGTCGCCAAATCTTCAAGGCAAACACCACAGCTGCAAGCTCCAAATCATATGTTAGATAATTGCACTCATGAACTTTTAGTTGTCTCGACGCATAGTCCACAACCTTCCCATCCTTCATCAACACACAACCCAAACCATTGTACGATGCATCACTGTAAACCACAAACTCCCTCCTAGATTCTGATTGAATCAACACATGAGCATGTGTCAAAACCTCCTTCAACTTCTCAAAACCCTGCTGCTACTTCTCCATCCACACGAAAGGAACATTCTTCTATAGCAACTTCGTCAATGGATTCGCAATACAAGAAAACCCCTCAACAAAACAATGATAATAACCAGCCAACCCAAGGAAACTATGCACTTCTGACATGGTCTTAGGTTGTTTCCAATTGAGAATAGCCTCAATTAGCCTCAATTTTCTGCGGATCAATGCGAATACCCTCCGCGGATACCACATGACCAAGAAACATCACCTTCTTAAGCCAAAACTCACACTTGCTCAACTTAGCGTACAACTGATTACCCTTCAAGATTTGCAAAACTATACGCAGATGCTGATCATGCTCTTCCTCTATATGAGAGTACACAAGAATATCATCGATGAAAACCACCAAAAACCGATCAAGATACTCATGGAACACCCTGTTCATCATATCCATAAAAGCCGTCAGGGCATTCGTCAAACCAAACAGATTACCCAAAACTCATAATGCCCATACCTCGTACGAAATGCGGTTTTGTGCACGTCCACATCCTTCACCTTCAACTGGTAATACCCCGACCTTAGATCAATCTTCTAAAACACCGATGCCTCGCGAAACTGATCAAACAGGTTATCAATTCGCGGCAACTAATATTTGTTCTTCACCGTCAACTTATTCAACTAGCGATAATCAATGCACATACGCATCAAACCATCCTTCTTCTTTACGAAGAGAACCAGAGCACCCCACGGAGAAATATTTGGTCGGATGAACCCATTATCTAACAACTCCTGAATTTGATACTTTAACTCTTTCAACTCATTCAGCGCCATCCAATAAGGAGCTATAGACACCAGAGTTGTACCTTCATATGTCTCAATACGAAACTCCACCTCCCTATCCAGAGGTAAGCCCGACAACTCCTCAAGAAAAAAATTTGAATAATCACATACAGCTCGAATGTCCTACACCCGAACACCCTTAGTTTCCAGATTCATAACAATAGCCAAGTAAGCTTGGCAACCAATTCAACATCATCCTCTCCGCTCGGGTAGCCGAAACAACATTGGACAAGAATTTCACAATCTCACCCACCACCACAACTTCATAATCCTCGACCAACTTCAAAGAAATCCTTTTAGATTCACAATCCACCATCGCCTTATGCTCACTTACCAATCCATACCCAAGATAACATCAAAACCGTGAAATGGCAACCCCATCAAATCCGCAGCAAATTCATGACCTTGCACCATCAAAGGACAACGACTATACAACTTTCTTGTTGTAACTATCTCCCCAAAAGAACTAGTTACCAACATGCCAACATCCAAGATCTCAACAAGAAAATTTAACAACGATGCATGCTCACTTAAGATATATGAATGCGTAGACCCCGAATCAATCAAAGAAAACAATGACAAAGATTGCAAGGTGAAAGTACCTGCGATCACATCTATGTCATTGCGCTCCTCACGATGAGCATAGATCTGTGCCGGCCCACCATTATCTAGTTGTACAGTAATGGCATGAGCCACAGCTCTCTGCCCATCCTCACGCCTCTGAAAATTACCTTTGCCACTGCCTCGGCCCTTAGCAGGTACAACAGCCCGAACTGGCGCGTCACCCGCAACACGAGGACAGTCACGCTTCATGTGACCAGGAGATCCACAAATCCAACAACTCATGGTATTTCCCCAACACTCACCCGTGTGGCGTCTACCGTAACGCTCACACTCAACTACAATAAGAACACCATGACCACCACCTCGCCTGTGATCCATCTTGAACCTCTTATCTCAAGACCTCCTATTCTGCTTCCCAAAATAGCTTCAATTAAACCCTCGCTTGTTCGAGCCTATACCTGAACCTTATCCCGACACCCTCAAGGACTGCTCAAAATCCTTAGCACAATTCACAAGCACATAAAAATCTGTATAGTCCGCAGCCAACAGGTATGTTTTGATATCCTTTACCAGCCCATAACGAAACTTGTTACACCTTTCAAGATCATTCGGAACCAATTTAGATACCCACCAATGGTAAGCATCACCATGCAATAGCGACACGGTACAACCCAACTTACGCTCATCATTGCAACTCATCTGGTTCAGAATACGAATCGTACTCTCTAGCCACCCCTCGACTGCCTCAGGGCTCAGACCTCTAAACTCCACACCGCCTAAACTGCGAAGATGCTCCAATGGTAATCCTGGGTTAACTGCCACAGTAGATGCCAATGCTTGCACATGCACTCCTACCATTACTTCTTGAAAAGCTCTAGTTATCGCCTGAACTAGGGAGGTCAAATCACCAAATACAAGCACTTGATGAGCCTGGGGCGTACCACCAGCCCCAACATCAACTGGCGGTACCAACGGAGGAGGATGAGGTAAGATATTAGCGGGATTCTCTTCCCTAACATTATTTTGCCCAACACTAGCGTTACCAGCCATAGAACGCATCTCACGTCGAGCCATGCTAACAAAAGCATCAAACAATTAAAGTCAGGCCCACAATAGGAAAAGAATCCAAGACTATCTTATAAAACACTTTGAAAACCTCGGTAATAGGCAATATGTTCCCAAGCATACCCCAACACAACGTAAATCAAGCACCGAACATATACACATTCATCGTGCATAATAACCATTGCCACACAATCAAAAAAAAACATCCTAACCTATCGTACCTAGCTCTGATACCAACAAATGTAACTCCTTCGACCCAGCCTAGATACCTGACCGAACCGAGTGAGCTGCATTAGGTTTGCCGAAGCAAACCGGAGAAAGATTATGAAAAGTTAGTCCATTTTTTCCTTTTATCTTGTCTAGATGAGAATTATTAAACATACATGTTCATGCTTGCAGCGGTTAAAAATTCAAAGGAAACCAAGCACGGAAGAACCACCAATTGCATATTACACTAATCAAGGACTAAATTGTAAAACTGATAATTTTAAAGGGCCAAATCTGATGATGAATTTACGAAACCTCAATTAGTTAGATTTCATGCTCTCATGTCAAATTTTAGATTAAAACAATCATCCAATCTCATTTAATTACATTCACAAAACTCAGGGACTAAATTGAAAAGAAGCAGAACTTGCCTCTCCATGACATTAACAGTTTAACGGTTGCCGTATCGGTACACTAGACCCCGTATTGATACGATATTCAAGACCTATTTTGGTACACCAATTACCATATCAGTATTTTACTCTGATTCTTGAAAATCATTTCATTTGATTGTAAACTGTACCGATACAAATCACCAACATTTCGATACGATATGTCGAACTCAAAAATCCCCTTTTACTTGTTTACACCTGTACCGATACGGTTCTTGAGCATTTTGGTATGCGGGCTCGATTCAAAAAGTAAAAATTCTAGTAACCTCAAACAGTATCTAAACACTTGAACTCGTACCAAAACACCTTGACCAAATTTGCCTTGCCATACCGATACGGTCCCTTGATTATCGGTATGCCTTGTCCTAAAATGACATGTTTAGCTAGTTTTATATACAAAACTAGATGCATTTAAGTCCTAGCAACTTGCATACATGCATACATACTTTCAAACATGTATAAACTCACTTCCATGCCAACATTTAACCAACTAACATGACACCCAAACCATAGAGGTACTCTAGAGGCATGCTTCCTTAACCAAGACACCAAACAAACCATAATGTACAAAAAGGCCAATCCCAGCATAAGCATCAAACCAACTCCAAATTCATAACACGTCCACCATGTTAAGATCACTTAAGCATATCAACCAAGCAAAACCATCTATATGCATACCTAGGGAACCATAGAACATCAACCTTAGGTATGATGCACAATAAGTATAACAACATCAATCAAACTCCGAAAACACATCATTACACATGCTTAAAACCAGGGAATAACCGAATTACAAATCCCAAAATCTGAGGCGAACACATTGCCTTATTAACCGGAAACTAAAACCGAGTTCATACTCAAATAATCTTGTCCTGGAATCACTTTATCCTTGCCTTTGCTGCCTCTTAGCTTTAATGCTCTGCATCATTAGGAAAAAGAGAGCGTAAGCACACTTGCTTAGTGAGGAAGCTCTTAAAAACAATGATGTATTGAACTTTTAGAAATTAACTCTTGTTTTCAACTATGCTTGCGACCTAAGCAAGTTTCAAAGATCCCAATCCAATACATGCATATCAACCATATGCAAAACAATTTAAACTACATGCTTAAATCCCAAAGCATTAAATACAAAACCATGCTTAACTTCCAAATCATTATAAACATATTTCAACATTAGAAATCCCATATATTGGCAATTATAGTGACCTCGGATAGTCGACCACTAAGGATTAGCCGACTGCTAATTCTTAGTTAACCGACCGTTAACTTATGCATCAGATACACGAATCTCCCTTAATGATCGAGCATCATCAAGACTACCCCATGCCAACCGCAAGCTATACATCAACAAGGGGAACCAACCGCTCAACCCAAGTTACCAACATTTTCCAAGTAGCCGACCTCTACATCTCAAGGACTTTCAACCCACGATCGATTTTTAGACATATTATAGTGCACTTTATACTATGGCATGCCAAATATATATGATTGATTTCTCACCTTTTCACAAAGCCAATATATCACTTACAAAACCATTTGCTCACTGTTTTACAATGCATTACATAAAATCCCCCATATGCACATCACATTGCCAAAGCAATATCACATTCCCGGCCGGAATCAAAACCAATGCTTACCCGCACTCAAAAGACTTTTAAACCGCTGCATATGTAATTTAAAACCATGCATTCACAACAAGTAACATCAACCATGTTTACGACTAAAACATGAATCACACATGCCCATATCCGAACCGATATTAAAAAGCAAAAGAGGGAAACTTACTTCCAAGATTAGGTAAGTGTTTCAAACTTAACCTAAACTTCCAAATCCACTTTCAAACTTTTGAAAGACTTTTAAAACCGCTTCCACTCACCGAATTTGCTTCGCCTTGCTTGCTACCGCAAAACAAGCTCTCGGCAAGCCTAGAACCACTTCAAGAAGCTACACCTTGATTCTCCCCTGTTTCGATCACACAAAACCAGAGGAAACATGCATTAAAATGCATCAAACACTCTGTTCCAAACCAAAAACCCGTAGCTCCCAAGATGCCCACTCTAAACTCATCCGAAACTAATCGAAAACAACCTCAAACACTACTCATGCTTAACCCAGCCATAACATAACGATTCAAAACTTCAAACCTCAACAATTAACATCTAAAAACTCATTCACAACATCCTTTTACTCCCAGCAATGACTTAACTCCTCAAACAGCCCAAAATCCCTTAACTAACAACCTAAACAATTAGATATTCAACCAATTTCGGGATTCTATTATTAAAGACAACTTATCGACATTTTAATATCTCCAAAATAGGATTGAAAACAATCCACAACTCTGTAAACAGATCCAAATCGAAAATCAGAAAATCCATCAATTAAACCTCTTTAAAAACCAAATCCATACATAATTAATCAAAACCAATTAGAAAACATATGTAAAGAGCCAAGAACTTGGGAATTTCAGTAAAGAACCTTTCATTAGAGGAGAAGAACGAACTTACCTCCAATGAATGAGTTTCCCCTTAATTGGATGGTTTTTCCTTCTTGAAAACAAAGAAATTCAATGAGATTTTTAGAAACAACTTCAAGAAATCATTTAACAATTAAAAGAGTTAAGAAACAAGATTGTTACCATAAATCTCTGGTATAAAATGAGTGTTTTGAGAGAAAATATGAGAAAAGAAAAATTACGCCAAATTTGTTTTAAGAGAAAATAACCATATTTACTAAATCTCATTTTTAATCCTTTAATAAAAACCATTTAAAAATAATCCAATTTAAGGAAAAACTCAGATTAGACCAAATGGTAAAATAGCTCCTTAAAGATTCAAAGTTTTGAATCTTTACAAAATAGTCACCTCTTTAAACAGTTTTCAAAAGTTGCATTTTGGTCACTAGCCAAAATGTCACCCTTCCAATGCTTATTTTCCAAAATTGCTTTCACCAATATTTATAACATAATAAAATATGATTTTTAAACAGTTTATTTCCATATTTTTATCTTTCAAAAAAATATACGCTCCCGAATCTGACTCAAATCTCTAACCCGGTCCACCCGATCGCCTAATTAGCCTGAAACCGCTAGGCCCAAAACTAGGGTGTTACAACTCTCCCCCTCTTAAGAAATTTCATCCACGAAATTACCTGGATGGAAAAGATGCTGAAATTGCTCCAACATATCAGCCTTGCTTTCTCAAGTGGCTTCCTCAGCACCCCGATGTCGCCACAAGACTTTAACCAGTTCTATCGTCTTACCTCATAGAACTTTGTTACTGGAATCAAGGATTTCCAATGGCTCCTCATCATAGGATAAATTCGGTCTCAACTCTATATGCTCCACCGACATAACATGCGAAGGATCGGACCGATACCTCCGTAACATGGATACATGAAACACATCATGTATTTTCTCAAGCTCGGGAGGCAACCTCAACCGATATTCCACAGGACCAAGTCGCTCAACAATCTCATACGGTCCAATAAACCTTAGTTTAAGCATCCCCTTTTGCTCGAACCACATCACCTTCTTCTATGGTGACACCTTTAAGAATACACGATCGCCCACCGCATATTCAATTTCCCTATGCTTCAAATCCACGTAGGATTTCTGCCGATCCGCAGCCACTTTCAAGTGTTCACACAAAGCTTAATTTTATCATCGGTGTCTTTCAGCACATGTGGCAAGGAAACATGCTTTTCCCCTACCTCATCCCAACACAAGGGCGTACGACACCTTCGACCATACAATGCCTCGAATGGTACCATTTGTATACTCGTCTGATAACTGTTATTATAAGCCAATTCAACCAAGGGTAAATGCTTCTCCCAGGTTTCTTGGAACTCTATTATACAACACCTCAGCATATCTTCCAAAACTTGGATAACCCTCTCAGACTGCCCATCCGTCTGAGGATGATACGTGGTGCTAAAACTCAATCTCGATCCCAAAGCCCGATGAAAACATCTCGAAAACCTTGATGTGAACCTTGGATCTCTATCCGATACGATGGACTCTAGTACTCCATGCAAACGCACTATCTCAAAGATAAACAAATCTGCTATCTTGTCCAAAGTGTACGTCGTATGCACTGGCAGAAAATGCGCACACTTCATAAACTGATCCACCACCACCCATATAGAATCCTTCTTAATTGGTGTCAATGGCAACCCTGTCACGAAATCCATGGTGACTTTCTTCCATTTCCATTTCGGGATCCTCAACGGTTGCAACAAACCAGATGGAAACTAATGTTCAGCTTTAACCTGCTGACACACCCTACACTTGGACATAAACTCCGCCATGTCATTTTTCAAACCAACCCAATAATACCTTTCCTTCAGATCACGGTACATTTTGGTACTACCAAGGTGCATAGCAAAAGGACTAGAATGCGCTTTCGTTAAAATAGTATGCCTGAGCTTCGAAAATTCTGACACCACTATTCTACCCTTGAAGCACAAAACACCATCAACATAAAAAAAAAACCATTGGATTACCATCAACTATATCCTTAACATGCGGAACCAAGGAATCATCAAACAGTTGCTTATCTTTAATCAACTGTGACAGCGTAGGCTTAACCTGCAACTCATCCAACAAACCACATTCCCGTGTCACACTCAACCTTGCGAACATCTCCCTAAGCTCAACCGCCACCTTACGACTCAACGCATCCGCAACGAAATTGGCTTTTCCAAGATGATACTCAATGGTCAAGTCATAATCCTTAAGTAAATCCAACCACCTTCGTTACCTAAGGTTCAAATCCTTTTGAGACATCAAATACTTCAGGCTCTTATGGTCCGTAAAGACCACACACTTCTCACCATAAAGATAGTGTCGCCAAATCTTCAAGGCAACCACCACAGCTGCAAGCTCCAAATCATGTGTTGGATAATTGCACTCATGAACTTTTAGTTGTCTCGACTCATAGGCCACAACCTTCCCATCCTTCATCAACACACAACCCAAACCATTGTACGATGCATCACTGTAAACCACAAACTCCATCCTAGATTCCGATTGAATCAACACATGAGCATGTGTCAAAACCTCCTTCAACTTCTCAAAACCCTGCTGCTACTTCTCCGTCCACACGGAAGGAACATTTTTCTACAGCAACTTCGTCAATGGATTCGCAATACAAGAAAACCCCTCAACAAAACAATGATAATAACCAGCCAACCCAAGGAAACTATGCATTTCCGACATGGTCTTAGGTTGTTTCCAATTGAGAATAGCCTCAATTAGCCTCAATTTTCTGCGGATCAACGCGAATACCCTCCGCGGATACCACATGACCAAGAAACATCACATTCTTAAGCCAAAACTCACACTTGCTCAACTTAGCGTACGACTGATTACCCTTCAAGATTTGCAAAACTATACGCAGATGCTGATCATGCTCTTCCTCTGTATAAGAGTACACAAGAATATCATCGATGAAAACCACCAAAAACCGATCAAGATACTCATGGAACACCCTGTTCATCATATCCATAAAAGCTGTCAGGGCATTCGTCAAACCAAACAGATTACCCAAAACTCATAATGCCCATACCTCGTACGAAATGCGGTTTTGTGCACGTCCACATCCTTCACCTTCAACTGGTAATACCCCGACCTTAGATCAATCATCTAAAACACCGATGCCTCGCGAAACTGATGAAACAAGTTATCAATTCGCGGCAACTAATATTTGTTCTTCACCGTCAACTTATTCAACTTGCGATAATCAATGCACATACGCATCGATCCATCCTTCTTCTTTACAAAGAGAACCAGAGCACCCCACGGAGAAACATTTGGTCGAATGAACCCATTATCTAACAACTCCTGAATTTGAGACTTTAACTCTTTCAACTCCTCCAGCGCCATCCGATAAGGAGCTATAGACACCGGAGTTGTACCTTCATATGTCTCAATACGAAACTCCACCTCTATATCTAGAGGTAAGCCCGACAACTCCTCAAGAAAAAAATTTGAATAATCACATACAGCTCGAATGTCCTACACCCGAACACCTTTAGCTTCCGAATTCATAATAATAGCCAAGTAAGCTTGGCAACCATCTAACATCATCCTCTCCGCTTGGGTAGCCGAAACAACATTGGACAAGAATTTCACAATCTCACCCACCACCACAACTTTATAATCCTCGACCAACTTCAAAGAAATCCTTTTAGATTCACAATCCACCATCGCCTTATGCTCACTTACCAATCCATACCCAAGATAACATCAAAACCGTGAAATGGAAACTCCATCAAATCCGCAGCAAATTCATGACCTTGCACCATCAAAGGACAACGACTATACAACTTTCTTGTTGTAACTATCTCCCAAAAAAAACTAGTTACCAACATGCCAACATCCACGATCTCAACAAGAACATTTAACAACGATGCATGCTCACTTAAGATATATGAATGCGTAGACCCCAAATCAATCAAAGAAAAAAATGACAAAGATTGCAAGGTGAAAGTACCTGCGATAACATCTGTGTCATTGCGCCCCTCACGATGAGCATAGATCCGTACCGGCCCACCATTATCTGGTTGTACAGTAATGGCATGAGCCACAGCTCTCTGCCCATCCTCACGCCTCTGAAAATTACCTTTGCCACTGCCTCGGCCCTTAGCAGGTACAACAGCCTGAACTGGCGCGTCACCCGCAGCACGAGGACAGTCACGCTTCATGTGACCAGGAGATCCACAAATCTAACAACTCATGGTATTTCCCCAACACTCACCCGTGTGGCGTCTACCGTAATGCTCACACTCAACTACAATAAGAACACCATGGCCACCACCTCGCCTATGATCCGTCTTGAACCTCTTATCTCGAGACCTCCTATTCTACTTCCCAAAATAGCCTGAATTAACCCTCGCTTGTTCGAGCCCATACCTGAACCTTATCCCGACACCCTCAAGGACTGCTCAAAATCCTTAGCACGATTCACAAGCACATCAAAATCTGTATAGTCCGCAGCCAACAGGTATGTTTTGATATCCTTTACCAGCCCATAACGAAACTTGTTACACCTTTCAAGATCATTCGGAACCAATTCAGTGGCATACTGACTCAACCGAACAAACTTCACCTCATACTCTGCCACAGACATGCCACCCTGAACCAAGGACATAAACTCATATTTCCTCGCATCCAGATACTGATGACCCAAATACTTCTTCTTGAAAGCTCTCCGAAAGAACTCCCAAGTTACATCCACCTCTAGAACATTGGAATTAGTGGTCATCCACTAATGGTAAGCATCACCATACAACAGCGACATGGTACAACCCAACTTACGCTCATCATTGCAACTCATCTAGTTCAGAATACGAATTGTACTCTCTAGCCACCCCTCGACTGCCTCAGGGCTCAGACCTCTAAACTCCACACCGCCTAAACTGCGAAGACGCTCCAATGGTAATCCTGGGTTAACCGCCATAGTAGATGCCAATGCTTGCACATGCACTCCTGCCATTGCTGCTTGAAAAGCTCTAGTTATCGCCTGAACTAGCGAGGTCAAATCACCAAATACAGACACTTGATGAGCCTGGGGTGCACCACCAGCCCCAACATCAACTGGCGGTACCAACGGAGGAGGATGAGGTAAGATATTAGCGGGATTCTCTTCCCTAACATTATTTTGCCCAACACTATTGTTACCAGCCATTGAATGTGTCTCACTTCGAGCCATGCTAACAAAAAGCATCAAACAATTAAGGTCAGGCCCACAATAGGAAAAGGATCCAAGACTATCTTATAAAACACTTTGAAAACCTCGGTAATAGGTAATATGTTCCCAAGCATACCCCAACACAACGTAAATCAAGCACCGAACATATACACATTCATCGTGCATAATAACCATTGCCACACAATCAAACAAAAACATCCTAACCTATCGTACCTAGCTCTGATACCAGCAAATGTAACCCCCTCGACCCAGCCTAGATGCCTGACCAGACCGAGTGAGCTGTATTAGGTTTGCCGAAGCAAACCGGAGAAAGATTATGGAAAGTTAGTCCATTTTTTTCCTTTTATCTTGTCTAGATGTGAATTATTAAACATACATGTTCATGCTTGCAGCGGTTGAAAATTCAAAGGAAACCAAGCACGGAAGAACCACAAATTGCATATTACACTAAACAGGGACTAAATTGTAAAACTGATAATTTTAAAGGGCCAAATCTGATGATGAATTTACCAAACCTCAATTAGTCAGATTTCATGCTCTCATGTCAAATTTCAGATTAAAACGATCATCCAATCTCATTTAATTACATTCACAAAACTCAGGGACTAAATTGAAAAGAAGCAGAACTTGTCTCTCCATGACATTTACAGTTTAACGGTCGCCGTATCGATACACTAGACCCCGTATTGATACGATATTCAAGAGCTATTTTGGTACACCAATTACCATATCGGTATTCTACTCTGATTCTTGAAAATCATTTCATTTGATTGTAAATTGTACCGATACAAATCACCAACGTTTTGATACGATATGTCGAACTCAAAAATCCCCTTTTACTTGTTTACACCTGTACCAATACGGTCCTTGAGCGTTTTGGTATGCGGGCTCAATTCAAAAAGTAAAAATTCTAGTAACCTCAAACAGTATCTAAACACTTGAACTAGTACCAAAACACCTTGACCAAATTTGCCTAGCCATACCGATACGGTCCCTTGATTATCGGTACGCCTGGGCCTAAAAGGACATTTTTAGCTAGTTTCATATACAAAACTAGATGCATTTAAGTCCTAGCAACTTGCATACATACTTTCAAACATGTATAAAATCACTTCCATGCCAACATTTAACCAACCAACAAGACACCCAAACCATAGAGGTACTCTAGAGGCATGCTTCCTAAACCAAGACACCAAACAAACCATAATGTACAAAAAGGCCAATCCCAGCATAAGCATCAAACCAACTCCAAATTCATAACACGTCCACCATGTTAAGATCACTTAAGCATATAAACCAAGCAAAACCATCTATATGCATACCTAGGGAACCATAAAACATCAACCTTAGGTATGATGCACAATACGCATAAAAAAAATCAATCAAACTTTGAAATCTTAGCATTACACATGCTTAAAACTAGGCATTAACCGAATTACAAATCAAAAAATCCAAGGTGAACACATTGCCTTATTAACCGAAAACTAAAATCGAGTTCATACTCAAATAGTCTTGTCTTAGAATCGCTTTATCCTTGCCTCTGCTGCCTCTTAGCTTTAATGCTCTGCATCATTAAGAAAAGGAGAGCGTAAGCACACTTGCTTAGTGAGGAAGCTCTTTAAAATAATGATGCATTGAACTTTTAGAAATTAACTATTGTTTTCATCTATGCTTACGACCTAAGCAAGTTTCAAAGATCCCAATCCAATACATGCATATCGACCATATGCAAAACAATTTAAACTACATGCTTAAATCCCAAAGCATTAAATACAAAATCATGCTTAACTTCCAAAGCATTATAAACATATTTCAATATTAGAAATCCCATATATTGGCAATTATAGTAACCTTAGATAGTCGACAATTATCCTCGATTAGCCGACCGCTAATCCTTAGTTAACCGACCGTTAACTTATACATTGGATTCACGGATCTCCCTTAATGATCGACCATCATCAGGACTACCCCATGCCGATCGCATGACTTATAACCTTGCATACCGCAAGCTATACATCAACAAGGGGAACCGACCGCTCAACCCATGTGACCAACATTGTTCGAGTAGCTGACCGCTATATCTCAAGGACTTTTAACCCACGATCAATTTTTAGACATATTATAGTGCACTTTATCCTATGGCATGCCAACTATATCCGATTGATTTCTCACCTTGTCACAAAGCCAATATATCACTGACAAAACCATTTGCTCACTGTTTTACATTGCATTACAGAAAATCCCCCATATGCACATCACATTGCCAAAGCAATATCACATTCCCGACCGGAATCAAAACCAATTCTTACCTGCATTCAAAACACTTTTAAACGTTTGCATATGTAATTTAAAACCATGTATTCACAGCAAGTAACATCAACCATGTTTACGACTAAAACATGAATCACACATGCCCATATCCGAACTGATATTAAAGAGCAAAGAAGGGAAACTTACTTCCAAGTTTAGGTAAGTGTTTCAAACTAAACCTAAACTTCCAAATCCACTTTCAAACTTTTGAAAGACTTTTAAAACCATTTCCACTCATGAATTTTGCTTCGCTTTGCTTGTTACCACAAAACAAGTTCCCGACAAGCCTAAAACCACTTCAAGAAGCTACACCTTGATTTTCCCCTGTTTCGATCACACAAACCAGAGGAAACATGCATTAAAATGCATCCAACACTCTATTCCAAACCAAAAACATGTAGCTTCCAAGATGCCCACTCAAAACTCATCGAAACTAATTGAAAACAACCTCAAACACTACTCAAGCTTAACCCAACCATAACATAACGATTCAAAACTTCAAACCTCAACAATTAACATCTAAAAACTTATCCACAACATCCTTTTACACCCAACAATGACTTAACTCCTCAAACAACCCGAAAACCCTTAACTAACAACCAAACAATTAGAGATTCAATCAATTTTGGGATTCTATTATTAAATACAACTTATCCACGTTTTAATATCTCCAAAATATGATTTAAAACAATCCACAACTCTGGTAAACAGATCCAAATCGAAAATCACAAAATCCATCAATTAAACCTCCTTAAAAACCAAAATCCATACACAATTAACCAAAACCAATTAGAAAACATATGTAAAGAGCCAAGAACTTGGAAATTTCAGTAATGAACCTTTCATTAGAGGAGAAGAACGAACTTACCTCCAATGAATGAGTTTCCCCTTAATTGAATGGTTTTTCCTTCTTGAAAACAAAGAAATTCAATAAGATTTTTAGAAACAACTTTGAGAAATCATTTAACAATTAAAAGAGTTAAGAAATCAATATTGTTACCTTAAATCTCTGATAGAAAATGAGTGTTTCATTGAGAGTGTTTTGAGAGAAAATATGAGAAAAGAAAAGTTACGCCAAATTTGTTTTAAGAGAAAATAACCACCTTAACTAAATCTCTTTTTATTCCTTTAATAAAAACCATTTAAAAATAATCCAATTTAAGGAAAAACTCAGATTGGACCAAATGGTAAAATAGGTCCTTAAAGATTCATAGTTTTGACTCTTTACAAAATAGTCACATCTTTAAAACAGTTTTCAAAATTTGCATTTTGGTCACTAGCCAAAATGTCACCATTCCAAAGCTTATTTTCCAAAATTGATTTCACCAATATTTATAACATAATAAAATATGATTTTGAAACATTTTTCCATATTTTTATCTTTCAAAAAAATATACACTCCCGAATTTGACTCAAATCTCTAACCTAGTCCACTCGAACGTCTAACTAGCCTAAAACTGGTAGGCCCAAAACTGAGGCATTACACTAACATACTCCAATCAACATATAACATCCCAAACAATATTTCCACAATCAAAAGATCATGGTAATAGATCATACAAAACTTATCTAATCCAACCAAAGATCTTATAGGCATGGTCTCTACCCAAGCATGCAAAACATATCCCAACCCCTCAAACAAAGATATTAAGCATCATATAAGTCCAAAGCATCAAACGTAACTTGTACAATCATGGAGTATCCATAATAACCCTCCCAATTACATCTTGGTCACATTGCCTCTTATTACTACTAAGTATTTGTAAAACTATACTTGAAAATACTTCATCCCTTGGATATCCTCTAGCATACTAGCTGTCCGAAAGTGTCTATCTCTATGCATTGATAAGAAAGGAGAGCGTAAGCTATAAGCTTAGTGAGGGAATCTCAAAAACACTCATCAATGCATTTAAAACCATTTTAATTCAAATCAAATGTATAAAACTCAAACCAAAATCATCTCATGCTTCTATATTCTTTTCCAAATATGCACATTTAAATCATTTGCAACACATGTATCATGGATTTCTATCATAAACCTCAATTTAAGCTTTATATGCCAAAATCTCTAAGTAACAAGCTTAAAGAACATCTCATGTATAAACCATATTATATAAAAACATAATTCATTTCTCATGATACATTATCTCATTTATTCACATTCAAGTGACTCAAAACCAAGTTTCATTCTATTTTATAAAAACACATTGGATACGCGAATTTCCCAAGTGGTTCCTTTGACCACTTCACATACATCCTCGAACTAGAGTAGCCCTCAACGGTTATAACATATAAATCCACCAGTGGGAGAATTGGCACACTCTTGACCCCTCGACCGCTATGGTTCTCATGGTAGAGCATGGCACACTCTTGACCCCTCGACATACATGAGGCAACTTATTATAGGGCACTTTAAACCTTATGGTTAGCTAACTATATCCAATAACATTTAATCTCATCCACTTGTCAATACACTCAATAAAACCACATTACCTCACTGTTTCACATATGCATCAAATCAATTTCCAATACATTAAACCATGTATTCTACTATTCTCAAAATTATTTCATAAATCATTTATCATTCTCAATAATCATCACATATGATCATTTGCAACATCTTTCATTTCTAAAACATGCATATAACAGTAGGTAATCAAGATCATAAACATGTGCATGAGATTGTATTTTGCAAAACTGAAAATTAAAGAGAGATTAACCAATAATTACTTCCAAGCTTAGATAAGTGTTTCAAACTTAATATAAACTCCAAACAACCATCTTCAAACCTTTTAAAAGCGGTAAAACACGTTTCCACTAACCAACAACACAATGTCATATTGCTGTTGCGAAAATCAAGCTTCTGAAACTTCCGCAACCTCTCCAAATGATAAAGAATCCTACTCCCCTACTTTACCCATACAAAAACATAGGATTAATGCACTTCTATGCATCTCAAATTTCCAACAACCACTTAACACAACTTCGCCTCACTAAAAAGCATCAAACGCCTCTCTTAAACAACATAAATCGTCACCAAACTTCATCTAAACAAAGCCCAGACAAAACCTATTATTTTAATATCTTAAAAACATAAATTAACATCCTTATAACGTCCTTATAACTCTAGAAACCTTACAACTCCAAGATCACTTCAAAATCTAACTAATTACAACCTTGAAAATTAGCAATTTATATAGTTTCATGATTTCTTTTATTAATATCTTCTTTTAACGTTAAAACGCATCTTATAAGAGATATTAATCAATTAGATTCAATACAAAATAGATCCATAACCATGTTCATCAAATTTTCTCATCAAAACTCAATTTAATCCATAAAATCTTGATTAAATCATAAACACATAACAAAAATCAATTGTAAAGGATCAAGAAATTGGGAATTTCATTAAAGAACCTTTAGTTAGAGGAGAGAAATGAAAATCACCTCTAATTACTGATTTCTCCCTTAATTGGAAAAGATTAGATGAAAACTTCAAGAAATCAAATAGATTTTGATGTAGGAATCAAAAGAATCAAATAAGAAATCGAAAGAGATTGATTCCTGAGGATTTTTGAATGAAATTAATAGTTTGGTTGCTGAGAAAGTTGAGAGCAAATCTAACACCCCAGTTTTGGGCTTAGATATTTAAAGGTTGGTTTGAAGGTCCAGTTGACCGGTATTAGAGATTCGAGTTAGTTTCGGGATTAAATTGAATTAAATATTTTTGAAAGTGATAAAATTGTAGAAAATATTATAAAATCATTATTAAATATATTAATGATTATGGTGAAATAAATTTTGGAAAACGAGCTTTGGAAATTAGACATTTTGGACTAGTGACCAAAATGCAAACTTTGAAAACTGTTTTTAGTGACTGTTTTGTAAAGAGTCAAAACTTTGAATCTTTAAGGTTATAATTGCCCAAAAAGTTTAATATCAGACTTTATCCCTTAATTGGCTATTTTTAAAGTGTTTTGGAAAATAAAAATATGTCGGAGAGAATTAATTTTGTTATTAAACCTTTTAAACAAAAATCACGTAACTAACTTTCTCAAAATATTTTCTCTCAAAATCTCTCCAGCCAAACATCAATTTATTCTTCTAAATCTTCAGGTAAAACCTTTCTTTTTTTAAATCTTTTGTTTGCAAATGATTTATTGTTGTTAATCTACCAAAACCTTATTGTTTTAATTTGTTTTCTCATGTAAATCATCCAATTAAGGGCAAAAGCATCCATTAGAGGTAAGGTTCGTTCTCCTCCTCTAATGAAAGGTTCTTTACTAAAATTTCCAAGTTGTTGACATTTTACAATTATTTTCTAATGTGTTTTGATAAATTAATTAAGGAAAATTGGTTTAATTGTGTTTTGATTGATGAAATTTGTGGATCTTCGTACTTTTTCTATTTTTGCTGGGATTTTGATCAGATTAGATTATGATTTTGATATTTAATTGAGTTGATAACTTGGTTTTAATATTGTAATCCCGAAACAAGTTGAATTTGTAATGTTTAAGGTTGTTAATCAAGAGTTTTTTGGTGATAGTTGAGTTTAGTCATTGCTGGAAGTAAAAGGATATTGGGAAATGATTTTTAGATGTTAATTGATGATGTTTGATGTTTGAATCGTTATATTATGGCTGGGTTGAGTTTCGAAAATGTTTGAGGATGTTTTCGATATGTTTCAGATGGTTTTTGTGTGGTCAACTTGAGAGTTGCGGGTAATTGCTTGTAGGCAATGGTTTGAATGCATAATGATGCATTTATCCTCTGGTTTTATGTGATTAAAACATGGGATAGTAAAGGCGTCAAAGTGTGACGTTGTTTGTTGCTTGCCGGGAGCTCGATTCACGTTGGTGAGCAAGGCGAGGTGTATTGGTGAGTGGAAACTGGTTTTAAATGTCTTTAAAAGGTTTGCGAATGATGTTGGGAGTTTAGGATAAACTTGAAACACTTACCTAAGATCGGAAGTAAGTTTCCCTTATTTTGCTCTTGAATATCGGTTTGGAGCTCGGAAGTAAGTTTCCCTTATTTTGTTCTTGAATATCGGTTTGGATATGAGCATGTTGATTTCATGTTTTGGTGTTAAAAATGGTTTGATTTACTTACTAGAAATGCATGATTTTAAGTACATATGCAGGGGTTTAAAAGTATGATAAATGCTAGTGAGCATTGGTTTTCATTCCGATTGGGAATGGTGTTATTGCTTTGGCAATGAAATTTGCATATGTGGTGTTTTTTTATAATGCATTGTAAAACAGTAAGTAAATGGTTTTGTAAATGATATATTGGCTATGTGACAGGGTGAGAAAACAATTGGATATAATTGGCATGCCATAGGATTAAAAGTGCACTATAAAATATGAACAAATCAACCGTGGCTATGGGTCCTTGAGGTATGGCCGTTTAACAAGGCCACTCGGACTGTTGGGACATTATTTGGGGTGTACGATTTAACAAGGTAACCCAAATTGATGGTAATCTTGTGGTTTAACTAGACAATGAGGTAAAACTCGCGGTTTAACTAGGCGAGGTTGTCAAATCTTGCGGTTTAACTAGGTAAGGAGCTAAAACTCGTGGTTTAACTAGGCGAGGTTGTCAAATCTTGCAGTTTAACTAGGCAAGGTTGGTAAACTTGAAGTGTAACTAGGCAAGGGTGTTAAGCTTGCAGTTTAACTAGGCGAGGGTGTCAAATCTTGCGGTTTAACTAGGCGAGGTTTGGGATATCATGTGGTTTAACTAGGCATGGTATGAGAGATCTGTGTAGCCGATATGTGTGGATAGAGGGTAGTCTATCCGGGGTCACTATAAATGCCAAAATATGTGAAAGTTCATGTGTTGAACCTATTTGAATGCTTTGGGATTTAAGCACGGTAAAATGGTTTAATGCTTTGGGATCTAAGCAAGGAATATGTATATGATGATGCTTAAAGGTTGTTGTGCATTGTTTCGGTTGGAAACAAGGAAATGCTTTGGTTGTAAGCATGTTTTTAGAAACAAGTGTTTGGTTTTCAAATGTTTTAATTGCATCATTGTTTTATGAGCATCCTCACTAAGCATGTGTGCTTACGCTATCTTTTTCCTAATGATGTAGATCATTAAGGTTTGGGGGCAGCAAAGGCAAGGTTTAAAGTGATCCAAACACAAGGAATACCTTGAGTATGAACTCGGTTTATGTTTCCTATTAATAAGGCAATATGTTCGCCATGTTTTTCTTTGGGGTTGTATTCTGTTTTCCCATGGTTTTAAGCATGTGAAGTGCAGGATTGTAAAGTTGTTTTGATGTTGATAAGTTTGATGATGATCTTTTCTTATAGTTGAGGCTTGACGGTTGCTTAGGTATGCATCTAGTTAACCTTTGGTGGTTGCCATGTTTTGATGATTCAAGCACGTTTGTTGTGATTCTTTAGATATGAAAGAATGTTGTGTATACCTTAAGTGTTACAAATGTGAGTTATGGATGTTTGGTAAAATGATATTAGGAAGCATGCCTATAGAATATTTTAAAGTTTATGAATACTATATAATGATGTTGATTCTGTGATGTTTTGGTTGGCAATGAACCTTAGTAACATTGTATAAGTGTTTGAAGCATGTTCAAGTGGTTTGGTTATCATTAGAGTATGTCTAGACATCAATTTGGGAAATTACATGACCAGGCGTATCGAAACGGGTGTACTCGTACCGGTACGGGTATGCCATTTTAGGTATAGCGTAGCGGTACGCGAGAGGGTGTTTCGATACGGACAAGCCTTTTTAGGCATAGCATTTTGGTACTCGAGTAAGTGTTTCGATACGAGTTTTTGCTACTGGAATCTGAGTTTTAGAAATTGTTGAGGCGTACCGAAACACCTATAGGTGTACCGTACGGTTGCAGTTATTTCAGTTAAATGGAATATTTAAAGTTCTGTTTTCTTTCATTTTGGTCTCTGAGTTTTGTGAATGCAATTGTATGGGCTTGGATGATCGTTTTGACCTGAAATTTGACAAGTAGGCATGTAATTGGACTAATTGAAGGTTGGTAAACTTAATTTCAGTTTTGGGCCTTTAATTTATCAAATTTTCATTTTAGTCCCTAAAATGTATGTTATGCAATTGGATGCCTTTTCGTGGTTCGTTTCCTTTGAAAATTTACCCACTGCAAGTATGTACATGTAGGATTAATAATACACATCTAGACAAGATAAAAAGAAAAAATGGATCAGGTTTTTGTAATCTTTCTTGGTAAACCTAATGTAGTTCTATTGGTTCGGTTAGGCGTCTAGGCCGGGTCAAGAGGGTTACATTTGTTGGTATCAGAGCCAGGTTACGAAAAGTTAGGATGTTGTTGTTTGATTAATTCATGTTGTTTGAATTATACGATGAATGTGTTTGTTAAGCACGGTGATTGAGTATATGTACGGTGATTGTTTATTATCATGTCGAGGTATGAATTGCGAATACATTGCCTATTATTGAGGTTTTAAAAGGTTTTATATAGTTGTATTGGATCCTTTGCCTAATGCTAGCCTAACTTTAATGTGTTTTGATGTTCTTGTTAGCCTGGTTCAATGTGAGTTCCATATAATGGCTGGTAATGCTAGAGTTGGGCAAAATAGTTATATAGAAGGGAATCCCCTTGATGTTTTACCTTCTTCTCCTCTGTTGGTTTCTCATGTTGATGTTGGGGTAGGTGGTGTACCCCTATAATACCCCAAATTTTATAGTACTGTTTAAGGGTCATTTAGTTCTAAGATAATTGCTTAAAAGCTTACTTAGTGACTAAAATGACTAAAATGCAAAAGTTAAGATTTTCTCAATTATGGACTGTAGAAAAGAAATTTATGAGGTTTTAAGGTGTCATGTGATAGAGAACGAGTAAAATAGGATACTCGCAAAATTTGGTTAAAATCCAAGGAAAATTGGAATGGGAATTCAAAGTTAAAGTTTAGTGACCAAAATGATAAGTTTTCAAAACTTGTATGGTACAAGTCAAAATATGAAAAGTTGAGGGACCAAAGTTGTAATTTCCAAAAATTTAGGTGTTTTATTTAATAAATATATAGAGCACCTATTAGTGTGGACTAAATGTGGAATTACTGGTTTGATCTGATATTTCGATTATTGGGAAATCACAGTTAAAGTTTAAGTGGAATTCAGATACCCGGATCAAACTGAAAATATATGAAATTTTACCATATGATAGAGGAAGGTTATAAAAGTCATTTCCAAGTGTTGGAAATATTTTAGTTCGATTCAGGATGAATCCTATGATTTATTTTGATTAAGGAATTTATTTAGCAACCGATAAAATTCTCGGCATTTATCGGTAAATCAGATCAAGCTAAAATTTTGGAGATGATTGCATAGACTTTGGAAGAGTTATAACATATTATTTATGTATATTTGGAGAGATAAATGTTTGGGTTAAATTTATTTGACTAAAATTGCCTAGAATGACAATTTTGTAAAAATGTTGATTAGTAAAGGGTATTTTGGTCTTTTCACCCAAAAGAACATGGAAGGAATTTTGAGATTTCTTTAATGGATGAATAGTGGTTGGTTGGAATTCAAATAAGTTTAGTTAGAATTTTACAAAATGGTAAACTAGTAAATATGAATTTATTTGGGGACATTTTGGTAAATTGGAATAAAATGAATTAAAAATTCATTTTTATTTATACAAATGGCATAAATATATGATATATGAAGAGTTATCATCCAAAATTTCACTCCCAAACCGTGGAGAAAGAGGAGAAAGAAGAGGAAATCTTACAAGCTCGATTTAAGCCTCGAAACTCAGTTTTTAGGTAATATTTCGAACTACAAAGTTGTTCTTCTCTTCAATCTCTATCTATTGATGTAAATTATTCATGGATTTCATGCTTGATTTATGACATTTGATATGAGAAAGAAATTATGGTTTATGTTCAAATTTTGGGGTTTTATGGTTTTATGAATCTATGTTCGATTTTATGTTGAAATCAAGCAAGAATGATGTTGGATTCATGTTTTGAATTAGGATTTAAACCCTAAACAATTTAGTAGAATTTAAGAAGATTAGGGTTTAGGGATCCAACCTTGAATTAGGGTTTGTGATGATGAGTTAGTAATCTAGCAAGCTTGATTTGTTGTTTAAAATCAAAACCCTAAATTTAAACCCTAAAGGATTAATTCAGCAAAATGTTAAAGTTAGGGGTTTAATTCTGATTTTTGGAGTTTTAAATGTATTTTTTTGTCAATTTGTCAAAATTAGATAACCAATTCGAAAATGGTGTATAATGAGAGCACAAATTTTGATTTTTTTATGTTAAGTGATGATTATGATGTATAGTTGATGATTGGGGGCCAAATTGCAAAGTTTTAAAGCTAGAATCATTGAATTATAAATTGGTGACTATTTCGACAAATTAGAGGACAAAGGGTTGAAATGTGACAATTAGGTATTTGAAGAGTACTATGCTGGAAAATTTTATTTAAGTGATTTAGATGTTGATTTTGAAGTGAATAGAATCTTGTATTCACTTAGGGACCAAAACGGCAATTTGTAGAATATAAGGGACCAATTCGGCTATTAAGCAAAAGTAAAGGAACAATTGTGGAAAAATAGAAAATGGATTAATTGGATCAAAAACATTCCTTTGGGAGACCAAGAAGACAAATCGGCTTGAGGTTTAGGGACCAAAAATGGAACTTTTCAAAGTTTAGGTCCTAAAGTGTAAATGATGAAAAATGTAAGGATCAACCTTAAATTAACTATTTGAAGCTTTAAAAAAAAGTCCTTAGGGACTAAAATAAGTAATTTAGTAAATGTTGAAAGCTTAATGTAAAATGTGAGAAAAATGTGATTCGAATATAAGAAACTTTATCGGATCAATTATATATATTTAGTGGATAGTTATTTTATTTATTTTCCATTAATATATTTAGAGTGAATATGTTCTAAAATATACTTGAAATGGTATATGTTATTCTATAATGTAGCTTTCGATACGAATTGGGACCGTACTAAAAAAAATGGAAAGGAAAAGGTCAAGAGTGGGATCAAGTGATAAAGTCGACTTCATTACAAGGCCAAGGTGAGTGCATTTTTACTTATTTATATATATATGATATGAGTGAGTGCATTTTTACTTATTTTATATATGTGATATGAGGGAGACTTGTGAGAAGTTGACCTTGATATTAATAAAAATGTATGTTGATCAAAGTTATGTAAATGACATGAGATATTAAATGGCATATGTGATACATTGATATGGCATAATGATTTATCTATGATAAATAGAATTTTAGATTTTGGGTATGAACTACCCATTATCGAATTATGAATGATAGTATTGACGGATTCGATATTGAATGTGAAAATATTATATTGTTATGCCTGAGTACTAATGTGAGATTCTTTGGTATAATTGGATATCCATAGAGTCTTAGCAGCTGTATTCCAGCACTACGGTGCGTTCTAAACACTTCGGTGTTGACATCAGACGCTACGGCGTTGCAGACATTACAATGTTGTTTAGACACTTCGGTGTCGACTATCACAAAACGTGTGATAATGAGGAGCAAAAGGTGTTCTCGAGTACGTAATCACCATCAGATGCTACGGCATTGTAGACACTACGGTATGATGACTCGTAAACCATAGGTTCACATGAAATTGTACTTTGGGCTATAATTCATGAAATGATTTTTTGGAGGTGGATAGGCAAGTAAGTCTATCGTATTTCCTACGGATAAAGTAAGAACGATATTATGACTTTGGATATATATACATACAATTATGATTTATATTGATGTTTTGAACATGGAATGTTGATTATAATGTTGATTTTGCCCAAGTTCTATTGTGAAGTTTTTGGTATAGTTGGATATCCATAGAGTCTTAGCAGCTACGTCCTAGAACTACGGTGCGTTTCAGTCACTTCGGTGTCGACTTAGACGCTACGGCGTTGTTTAGACACTTAGGTGTTGTTAGCACAAAATGTGCGATTATGAGGAGCAAAGAGCATCCTCGAGTATGTACTCATCTCAGTCGCTTCAGCGATGCAGACGTTACGGCATCATAGATACTACGGTGTCGTGATGATTCGCGTACCATAGCATCACATGATTTTGTACTTTGGGTTATAATACATGAAATGCATTTATACAAGTAGTTAAGTTAAAAAGCTTAACGTATATTTGATTAATAAAATAAATGTTTGATGATATGATATAAACTGTAATTGGGAATTGCTTGTCATCTTGCAGGAATTGTTTTAAATGTTTTCCCTTGGTAGTATAATATTAAGTATGACAGTATTGTGGTATACCATAAGAGTTTATCTAGCACTTAATTGTGTCCACGGTTTGCACCTAAGGGATTGGCTAGTACTCTGGGAGTACACGACTCGTTTACTCGTCTCTTAATATTTATTTTGGGCCATAAAATTTTATAGTACAGTTACATGACTTTACAATACAATTTTGTTACATGATTATTCCTGCATTATAGAATATATGATTTATAGAGCAACCTTGCTATATGAATTTTCAATAAAGATTTAGTACAACAAAAATTTATTACAGTACAGGTTCATTACATGAGTATCATGCTTTACCAAATATCATGCCTAATACAGCTATTTCATATTATAAAAAAATATAACGTATTTTACATGTTACATATTTCTATGCCTCACTGAGATATACTCAGCGTGTATTTATGTTATACACGTAGGTGATCGGGTTTAGTAGATGACAGCCTTTGCTTCATCATCATTATGTATAGAAGATAATCAACAGGTATTTCGGTAATCACGACATCCATCTTTTGTATGTTTGATAGTGGCATATATTTAATAAATCTGTCTATTTTGTTAAAGTAATTATCGGGGCCTATAATAGTAGCGTAAACTGTTTTAAATTGATTATTATATCTATAGTTTGGTGTTAAATAGTATGGTTTGATATATTTTATATGAATTAGATATCGAATAATTTTATTAGAAAACCCTTTTGAAAAATAAATTATTTTAGTATGTTTGTATACTTTATGTAAAAAGTTTTATAATCGGAACTCGAATAAATATTTTATATCGGTATTAATTAAAGTTATGTGTGCTTGAGTTATAGAAATATTAAGATGGGTGACCACTGGAAATTTTTTTCCAAAATTTTTAAATCACCCTATATTTTGGTTAAAAGATCACCCCAAATTTTAGTTAAAAGATCTTTTTTAAAAGTTGTGATATTTTCGACTTGTGTTCGGTGTACGGTCACGGGAAGGGGGTGTTACAACCCCAGTCTCCTATAGTGTCAATTTTTGGTGATCTAACCCCGTTAGTCCAAGCGATGATGACAACTTTTCGGGCAGCGGTAGCTGGAGTGCAAGTGCAAGCACCGGCACCTGCTGTGGTGGTTGAACAAGGTTCATCCTTGGTTGCTTCTATGCAGGCGAAGAGTGTGGGCTCGAGTAAGAGAGTGGCTAATTTTGCCTATTCAGGGAATCAAAATAGGAGGTTTCGTGACAAGAGGCATAAGTCGGGTCACAAGAGTCTGAATCCTCCAAAGGTTCCCCGATCACTTCGGATCCATCTCCCATGTTTTAACCACATTATAGCAGAGGATTAATGCATCTCCATGCATTTAAAACACTGCAAGAACAGATCCTCACGGATTCACACATTCACCTCACAATTACTCAATCACAACAACCGAAAACACCATCTAATCCTTTCCAAACACAACCCAGCCACAACCTATCAATCTAACATCACTTTTATCATCAAATAACATCTAAAAACTTAATCAAAACAACCTAACACCACCAGCAACCAAAAGCCACCACAACTCCAGAAAAACACAATTCTAACAACCTAAACAATTTGAGATTCAAGAGTTTCGGGATTCCATTGTTAAAAATGACTTATCAACATTATTATACATCCATAATAAGTTTAAAATCAATTTAAATCACTGGAAAACATATCCAATTCGGATCTTTTGCTATTTCATCAATTTTATCCAATTAAATCAATTAATTTAATATAGAAACACAAAATCAAATTATAAACCCTAAATCAAGGATCAAATACTTAGGAATATCAATAAAGAACCATTCAATAGAGGAGATCACGGACCTTACCCCTATTGTGTGATTTCTCCCTCAATTGGCTTGTTTAAAGCTAGGAAAACACAAGATTTCAATGAGGTTTTGTAAATCAAAGTCAAATAATCAATTGTAGATCAAGAATCTAAGTAAAAAGGATCCCTCACCTCTAGTTTTTGATGAAAACTTGGGTGTTTGGCAGAAAATAAGTGGAGAGAAAAGTTGAGAGAAAAGTTACGTAAATTTTCATTAAAACCAAATAACTAACTTTAATATCTAAAATCCCTTTTAATTAACTTTTAAAACACATATTAAAATGATTTAATTGAAGGGAGAAATCACCAGCAAAAACTTGGTAAATTAGCTCCTTAAGGATTCTAAGAATTTGACCCTTTTCATTTTAGTCACTTTAAAATCAGTTTTCAAACATTGCATTTTGGTCACCAGCCAAAATGTCATACCTCCAAATCTCATTTTCCAAAATTGATTCCACCAATATTAATCATATATTAAAACATGCTTTTTAACCATTTTTCCATATTTTTATCTCACCAAAAAAATACACGGTCCCGAATCCGACTCGAATCTCTAACCCGATCCACCAGACCGTCTAACAAACCTCAAAACCGCTAGGCCCAAAACTGGGGCGTTACAGGACCGAAACTAAAACCAATGCGAGATTTCAGGTTGATGAACTAACATCTATTCATGCCGAGATTTACAACTTTACTAGCATGGTAAGAACGTTGCAAAAGAACAATGAGTCCCAAGAAGTCAAAGCATTAGACCCATTATGTACAATATGTGGAGAAAATCATCATGTGGATGAATGCCCTGCCAACCCTGAATCGGTAAATTTTGTTGGCAATGTTAATCGTTACTATAACCCTAACTCCAATAGTTATAATGCATGTTGGAGATAACACCCTAATTTAGCTTGGGGAAATCAAGAAGGTAAAGAGTACAATGCCCAACACCATAATACCCAGAGGCAAAATAACAATGCCATGCCAGCATTCTATTAGAATGCCATGCCACAGAAAGCCCAAAACAATTTTCAGCATAGGCAGAGACTCAACCAAGGAGGCACTCTCACAGAGTACATGGAGAGGAATGATGTCACAGTCCAGTGTTTGGTAGCATCAATGAGAAACTTGGAAGTCCAGCTTGGGCAGATTGTCAATGCACTCAGCAATCGACCTCTGGGAGCATTGCCAAGTGATACAGAAGATGCTCGGCACAAAGACAATAAATAGTGCAAAGCTATAATTTTTTGGAGTGGTAAGCAGTGTGAGATGGAGAAGGTTGCTAACCAGAAAATTAATTACCAAATTGAGAAGCCTGTGCCAATAGATAATCCCAGGGAAGCAGAGAAAGAGGAAGCAAAAATAGATGATGCCAGAGCCGATGCCAGAACCAATGCTAGAACTGATGCCAGACAACACACTGATGCTAGCAGAGCAGGCACATATCTATCTACCACCACCATTTCCAGCAAGACTTCAAAAGCATAAGCAAGACCAGCAGTTCAAGCACTTCTTGGAGGTTCTTAAGCAATTACAAATCAACATTCCATTGGTAGAAGCTCTTGAACAAATGCCCAACTATATCAAATTTATGAAGGACATTCTGTCTAAAAAGATGAAGTTGGGAGCTTTGAAAAGGAAGCTCTGACCGAAGGATGCAATGCCATGATCTTAAACTGTTTGCCACCTAAGCTGAAAGACTTGGGAAGTTTCACTATTCCCTGCACCATTGTTAACAAATTCATGGGAAAGGCACTGTGTGACCTAGGAGCCAGCATCAACTTGATGCCAATGTCAGTTTTTCGGAAGCTTGGCATAGAAGCAAGACCTACCACGGTGGCACTTTAGCTGGCAGACCGATCCTATGCACATCTCAAGGGTAAGATTGAGGATGTGTTGGTAAAGGTAGACAAATTCATTTTTCTAGCTGATTTTATCATTTTGGATTATGAGGCTAATATTAATGTTCTGATTATTTTGGGGAGACCTTTTCTTTCCACGAGTAGGTCTTTGATTGATGTTCATAAAGGGGAACTAACATGTGCATGAATGACCAACATGTTACATTTAATGTGTTTCAAGCTTTGAAATGTGCAGATAAACCTAATTAGTGTCAAGTAGAGAAGATGATGGAGTCCATTTATACCTTGGACACGGCACAGTTATGCCTGGATATAGAATTTGATGCCAACAATTTAGATGGCATAGCTGATTTGTTTGAAGAGCTAGAGGAACCAGTCTTAGAGGTTGAAGAGGCGAGTTATTTTGAGCCATTACAGTTGGCCGGCAGAGAACTCAAGGCACCTAAACCATCAATTGAGGAGCCACCAGCTTTGGAACTGAAATCGCTGCCAGAACACTTGAAGTATGCTTACTTAGGTTAACACTCAACTCTGCCAATGATCATTGCCACTGGTCTCACTAATGATCAGGAGGAAAAATTGTTGGCAATATTACGTGACTATAAGCAAGCTTTAGGGTGGACTTTGGCAGACATCAGAGGTATTAGCCTAACCATTTGCATGCATAAGATTATCTTGGATGAGTACCATGGCAAGACTATTAAAGGCGGGAGAAGGCTAAACCCAAGCATGAAGGAGGTAGTGAAAAAAGAGATCATAAAATGGCTTGGTGCTGGGATTATATATCCCATTTTCGATAGCTCTTGGGTTAGCCCGGTGCAATGCGTGCCAAAGAAGGGTGGCATGACCGTGGTACGAAATAGTGAAGCTGAGCTAATCCCCTCCAGAACTATCACAGGGTGGAGAGTATGCATGGACTATAGGAGACTGAACAATGTCACAAGGAAGGACCACTTCCCATTGCCATTCATTTATCAGATGCTAGACAGGTTGGTAGGTAAAGCTTTCTATTGTTTTTTGGATGGTTATTCAGGTTATAATCAGATTGCCATCGCCCCTAATGATCAAGAGAAGACTACGTTCATGTGCCCATATGGGACGTTTGCATTTAGAAGGATGCCATTTGGCATATGTAATGCACCGACAACGTTTCAACATTGCATGATGTCTATTTTTTCTGATATGATCGAGCACTACATGGAAGTGTTAATGGACGATTTCTCAGTGTTTGGCAAAACATTTGAGGAATGTATTCGGAGTTTGGAGCAAGTCTTAAAGAGATGCATAGAGACAAACCTAGTGTTGAACTGGGAAAAATGCCACTTCATGGTGAAAGAGGGCATTGTTCTTGGGCACAAGGTAACTGAGAGAGGGCTAGAAGTGGACCAAGCAAAAGTTGAGGTAATTAAACAGTTACCACCTCCAACGAGTGTTAAAGGTAAAAGAAGTTTTTTAGGACATGCCGGTTTTTATTGGTGCTTTATTAAAGATTTTTCAAAAATTGCTAAACCTTTATGCTTGTTGTTAGAACACAATGCCACTTTTGCATTTAACGATTCTTGTTTGAGAGCTTTTCGGGAGCTTAAAGAGAAGTTAATCAATGCCCCTATAGTTGAGGCACCGGATTGGAATGAGCCCTTCGAGCTCATGTATGATGCCAACGACTATGCCGTTGGAGCAGTCTTGGGACAAAGGCATGGCAAGGTTTTCCATGCCATCTACTATGCCAGCCGAACATTGAACGAAGCACAACTGAATTACTCTACGACCGAGAAAGAATTTATTACGTTTGTATTTGCATTTGAAAATTTTAGATCCTATTTAATTGGTAACAAAGTTGTGGTTTTTACATATCATTCGACATTGAAGTATCTCTTGGCTATGAAGGATGCCAAGCCCAGACTAATCCGATGGACGCTCCTATTAGCTGAATTTGACCTTGAGATCTGAGACAAAAAGGGTAGTGAAACCTATTAGATGACCATCTCTCACGTTTGGATCATCATTTTGAAGATGGTAAGACCAATTTTATAAGAGATGAATTTCCTGACGAGTATTTGCTTGCAGTTAATGCCATGCCATGGTATGCCGATATTGTCAACTACTTGGTAAGTAACATTCTGCCACTAGACTTGGCACACAATGCCAAGAAAAGGTTCTTACGGGAAGTCAAGCAATACTATTGGGACGAGCCAATATTGTTCAAACAGTGTGCCGACCAAGTGATCCGCCGGTGTGTGCCCGAGGATGAGTAGTATAACATATTGCATCTATGCCATGCCGCACTATATGGAGGTTATTTTGCTGGGGTAAAGACTGTTGCCAAGGTACTGTAGTTAGGATTCTTTTAGCCCACGCTATATAAGAATGCCCACGAGTATGCTAAGGCATGTGATCAATGCCAACAGACAGGGAACATCTTTGGCAGACACCAACTACCGCATCAAAACATTATGCCTGTGGATTTATTTGATGTATCGGGGATAGACTTTATGGGTCCTTTTCCACCCTCATTCAGTAATGTATACATTCTTGTTGTTGTTGACTACGTATATCTAAGTGGGTAGAAGTTGTTGCTCTGCCAACGAATGATGCCAAGGCCGTTGCCAAGTTCTTACATAAGCATATCTTTACTAGATTTGGCACACCTAGAGTGATTATTCATGATGAGGGCACTCATTTTAAATGTAATCTAATTTCTAAGGTCTTGTGCAGGTATGGTATACAAGAGAGAATTGCCACAACATGTCATCCATAAACAAACGTGAAAGCTAAGATTTCAAATAAGGAGATCAAAAACATCTTAGAGAAGACTATTAATTCATCAAGGAAAGACTGGTCCTTGAGACTAGATGAGTCATTGTGGGCTTACAGGACTACGTTTAAAACTCATTTGGGTACTTCACCGTTTAGACTTGTTTTCAAAAAATCATGCCATCTGCTAGTGGAGCTTGAGCATAAAGCCTACTAGGCCATCAGAACACTTGGCATGCCATGGAGAGCTGCTGGAGAAAAGAGGTTACTAGACCTAAATGAGTTAGAGGAATTTAGAATACAAGCCTATAAGAACGCCAAGATTTACAAGGAAAAAGCAAAACGTTGGCATGATAGTAGGATAATGCCAAGACGATTTTAGGTAGGCCAACGTATTTTGTTATTCAACTCACGGCTTAAGTTGTTTCCAGGGAAACTCAGATCAAGATGGACGGTCCCTTATGAAGTTGTGAAGCCATATGCTCATGGAGCTATGGACATCAAGAATTTGAAGACGGGCGAAATCTTTAAGGTGAATGGCCAACGTTTGAAGCACTACATGGAAGGTGATCAGAACAATGCCAAAGAGGTGATCCTCTTGGCAGAGTTAACATGAAAACGCCATTAGGTTTGAACTTTTGTAAATATTAGTTTAGTGTTTTTTTTTTTTAGGTTTGTAGGCTTTTAATTATTTTTCTTTTTTTAAGTTTCATGTTTTTATTCCTTTACTGTGTTGAAAGGTTTCCTTTGAGTTGTGAAGATTCATCATGCCAGGAATTGTGCCAGAAATACTGCTAGGGTCGCTGGCAAGAGCCAACGCTTCAATAAAAAAATCTGCCAGACGCAGTGCTGGAGTAGCTTGGCATACAACGGTACAAAAAATAGAAGAAAGAGAAAAAAAACCTAGTTTTATCGGCCCAGTAAAATGAGAGAGTGGTTTTTATTAACTTTAAACCCTAACCGCCCAAATCTTGGTTGAAATTTAAAATTTCAAATCAATTACCTTATCACTTCAATCCTTACCCTATCTTATCACCGTATCACTTCAACCCTATCACTCCATCCATTTTAAATTAATTTTTTTTATTTCCCATCATTATCCCTAATTACTACTCCCATTAAAACACTCAACCAACCCAAAACCTTTCACTTTCTCACCTAGACAGTTAAAAGAAACCCAAACAACTCTCTCACTTTATACTAATTTTTCGATAAACAAGAACAAACCCAAATTGTTCTTTGTCTTCATCTTTTAGCATCGTTTCAAGTTCCTTCAACAAATTTCAATGGATTCATCTTCTACTCCCTTCAAGAGATTCATCAACGAGGAGATCGAGAAAAAGTTCAAATCCAACTTTGCCTCGAGGAGCTTTTGCTATGAGAAGCACTTCGACCTCCAAACAGAGACGAACAATGGCTTCCCTCTGGAAGTCATGTCTACGATTAACTTTCATAAATGGACTCAGTTCTGCCAGCAAAGGGGGGAGGTCTATGCCACAAACGTCCAAGAATTCTATGCGCACCTTGTGACCAAGGATTCACCATTCTTGATGATTAGAGGTAAATATGTTCGTTTTGTTGAAGGGTATATCAATAATATGTTTGAGTTAGATGGTGCAAAGGATGAGTATTTTGAGTACGTGCATTCAATGAATGCTGCCAAGAGAAAGAGGTTGCTGGCATATTTGTGTGAACCTGGCACAACATGGACAGTGTCATCCAAGGGGCACCGTACGGTGAAGAGGCTGGCATTGAAACCCCAATGGAGGGGATGGATTCACTTCCTCAAGGCTAATATGATGCCCACATCCTATAACGAGACCGTGTCGAAAGAGAGGATGATTTTGTTGCACTCTATTGCTATGGGGCTCAAGATCAATGTTGGCAAGCTTATTATTAAGGAAACCTACAAGTGCGCACAGCGAAAGGTACTGCAACTTGTTTTTCCTTTTTTTAATTTCTAATGTTTGTATGCTCCATGATGTGCCAAGGCTAGATACGGATAAAGGGTAAATAATCAAAGGAACAATGATTACCACTGCTATATGAAGAAATCTAGTTGCTGCCGAGCCCAAAGAAAAGGGCAAGGGAAAGGCAAGGGCACCCACTCCAAAGCCCAATGAGTCAAGGGCCGCGCCAGCAACGATGCCAGAAACTGTGCCAGATAGTTCACTGGCAATGCTATCCCAAATTCACCAACGGCAAGAGATTAGTCTACAAAAGCTAAAAAAGGTTGAGGAGCTCAATGTCAAGCTAAGACACTTCATCCAGGCCAGGGATGCGGTGATCAATGAGGCTCTTACAAAATTATCAACTGATTTTGTGCCAAAATTTCCAAACTTCCCTGTTGAGCTTTCTGTCAGTGACAATGCCATGCCAGTTAGTCCAGTTCATACCCCGTCTGATGCCACAGTCCCATTGTCCCCAGTTAAAGTCGAGTCTACCTGTTATGATTCTTCATCTGAATCGAAGGAAACCAAAGCCAAGTCGCCAGTAACACTTGCTGTCCATACGCCATCTGATGCCACCGATGCACCTATTGCATCAGAGCCTGCCAAGGAGAAGGAGGAAGTTAGAGCCTCCACTGCCGCTTCAAAACCAAGCTTGAAAAGGAAGAAACATATGTCCTTGTGAGATGAAAAACTCGTACCGCACGACAAATAGTCTCCAAAGGGGAGTCCCATTCTTCCTAAACTCCTTTACATTTCATTCCATTGCATTTACATAATCATGCATTTTATTTTATTTTATTCTATTTTCTTGTATATATGTGTTATTTCATGCATTGAGGACAATGCACATCTTAGGTTTGGGGTGTGCATTTCTTCACATTTATGCCATGCATTTCATGTTTAATTTCTGTCGCCATGCCATTTAGGTCATTTAGGATAGATGCATACCGAACCACTAAATAAAAGAAAAAGAAAATTTTGCCTCAGTTTAATTATGGAAAATGTTAACATTTTGTTAGGCAAGTTTAATTTGATCTAGGCATTTTTCCAATGAGGAAAATCTAATCTGTAGTTGTCATGCCATGCTAGTAGAGTAGTATGCCATGTTAGCTTGGCAATTGATCTCTAGTTTAGGGAAATAAACTTTCACATAACACGTAGTATGTATCTAGTCCCTTAGCAAACTTAGACTTTTTGAAACTAAGCTCAGATATAAAAAAAATGATGATGCCAGGGTAAAAGAAACAAATAAGGCAGCAATGTTCTGCCAAAACAAGAAAAAATATAACTCTCCTCTACCTTAGGGATAATAAGCTACTTGGGGCTTCGTGGTTTGCTCCCTCTGAGTTCTCAAGTCCAAAACCTTAGGGTATGAGTTGAAGAGAAAACCTAGTGATGTCTAGATTAAGGTGGGGATTCGTGGTATGCTCCCTCTTATCTCTCACGCTAAATAGTGTCATGAAGAAAGCTTAAATTAATGCCACCAAAGAAAGGAAAGGAAAAAAATGAATGAAAAGAAAAAAATCCGAGTTTAGGTAGTAAAATTTGTCTAAGGGGATAAAAGGTACTTGATGCATATTGCCTGCACATCATGCACTCTTCATAAACTTAGACTAACACTTGAATTACTACCTACTTGGCATTAGTGCATTGAGATACTGAGGACAGAAATAGAGCCAAATTCTGCTTGCCAGCACGCGTTGGCGTTCAACTAAAATTTTGTCGAGGTAACTTTTTCACAGTTTTTGTTTTTTTTGTTTGCATTAGTTGAGGACAAGCAATGAGTTAGGTTTGGGGGTGTGTTACCTCTCCAAAAGTACTATTTTTAATGCCAATCTTATAATGCTTTTGCTTGTTTGTAGGTACATTTAGTTGCATTAGGATGTTAGAATCATGCATTTGTATAAGGAGTCTAGAGTTTTGTCTATGCCAGTGTGAAGGGTTATTTTATTGGCAATTTTGCAGGTTTGGCATAGGATTTGGGCTAGAAAAGAGACACAGGAAGAAGCGCCAGAGAGAATGATGAGTGCTGTTGGCGCAGATGGACCAGCAATGCCAAGCACCGGTTGGTAGAGAAGTGAAATTGATGCCATGCCAAGAAGCTGTTGGACCTCAAAAAAAATAGGAAATGATCAGGCTCCGAAAAGATAGTAATTGGATCAATCTCTAAAAAAATAGCGGATAAGATAGTGCCAAGACTTGTTGGCAAATTAAAGCCAAGCTTGGTCGCCAAGGCAGCGTCGACAGTATGACATCTGCCCTAGCTTGATCAGCTCTCATTTAAATTTGGATAAGATGATAATCCGTTATCCATTGGGCAGTTGAAATTTAAAATTCAAATGAGGAGCTCATCCTATCCCTTCCCCGCATGCCTATTTAAACATCAACCACGCTAGACTTAGAGGGGGAGATTGGATCGTGAGGAGTTGGTGTGTGACGATTGACAACCGGCTGCACCTAGGAAGGGTGGTCTGACCAACTTGGACGAGAAGCCTGGATCTTGAAGGGCTGCGTCGAGAGACCCCTTCTAGCCTATTCTCTCTTTTAAGTTATTTTATCTTGTTTTTAAGGATGATGTACTTTGAAAATGTTTGTGGATTGTTGGTTAAATCCCTCACCATGAACTAATTTAATAGTTGGTGGGGGATGTTTAGGTTTTATGTTATTTTCATACTTTAGTTTTTAATAATAAATCTGCCTTGACAATGTTTTATCTATTCAGCATACTTTAATATTTCCTAAATACTATGCCAAGCGAGAGCTGGCACTCTTGGCCTATTTCTCCTCAATATCTTAATAGACTTGAGGTGGCAATGATTAAGTTGTTGAATACTGAAGAGAGAAGCTTCGAGAGAAGTCGTTCAAGTAGATTAACTTACTTCGGGAGTGAAATCTACCCCTTAGGAGTCTAGATTTGTGCTTAATAAAATTGGTTTAATTAAAAACAAACACTATAGAGATATAGGGGTTTTTACATTATCAATTTAGGGCAATGACCATCGAGAGAGGTTTTGATAATTTTGAGTCTGCTCGACAAACAATGCCAAGACATGTTGTTGTTAAAGGCTAGCACGACATGAAGAGCGTGAAAACCGGGCATTCCCTGCCAACACTCATCAGTCATTAAAACACCTTCCTTGCCAACGTCTTTACTTTTTAATTATTTTCCAAAACCAATTTCAAATCAAATCAACTTTTTCTTAAGGCAAGTAACAATCAAAGCAATTGAATTCCAATTCAATCTCTGTGGGATCGATACTCGGCTTACCAACTGTATTACTTGCATAACGTGTATACTTGCACGCAAAAAACTCCTTTTGCAATATTCTTATATTTTTCAATACATATTTTCTGCCACTTTTGCCATCATTCACCTAGAGAGTCTACAGTTCATCCTAGAGCTTGCTTATAATTACTTCAAATTTACAACAATCTTTCCTCCAGATCATTAGATAGATTAGTAGCAATGATTACTGGTAAACTAAAGTGTTTACCTAAGTAGGCATACTTGAGGTGGTATGGCAACGGTTTCAGTTCCAATTCCAGTGACTCTTCAATGGATGGTTTAGGTGCCTTGATTTCTCTACCAAGCCAACTCCAATGGCTCTAGCTATCCAAAGTAATTAACAACTTCATTCTCCAAGGTTGGTCCTTCAGTGTCTTCGCTCATCTCAATTTCATCATCTAGTTCTCTGGCATCATCATCTGCTTTTTGGTACAATTGTGCCACTCCATAGTGAAAATGAACTCTATCATCTCATCAGCTTGGTATTCTTTAGGTTCATCTATGCATTTAAGAGCTTGAAACACATTAAATGTAACATGTTAGTCAGTTATGCACATAGTAAGTTCACCTTTATGAACATCAATTAAGGCTCTACTTGTGGCAAGGAACAGCCTGCCCAATATAATTGGGACATTCATATCTGCCTCATAATCTAAAATGATAAAATTAGTTGGAAATATAAATTTGTCTACCTTTACCAACATATCCTCAATCTTACCCTTAGGATGTGCAAAGGATCAATTTTCCAACTAAAGTTTTACAGTGGAAAGCCTTGCTTCGATGTCGAGCCTTTTGAAAATAGACATTTGGCATCAAATTGATGTTGGCTACTAGGTCACAGAGTGCCTTACCCATGAATCTGTTGCCAATGGTACATGGAATAGTAAAACTTCTCGGATCTTTCAGCTTCGGTGTCAATCGATTGAGTATCATTGTACTACATCCCTCAGTGAGAGCTACAATCTAGAAATCACCCAATTTCCTATTTTTTGACAAAATGTCCTTCATGAATTTAACATAGTTGGGCATTTTCTCAAGAGCATCCATTAATGGTATGTTGACCTGCATCTACTTAAGAGCTTTTAAAAAGCGCTTAAATTGTTGATCCTGCTTGTGCTTCTAAAGTCTTTGTGGAAATGGTACAGGTGGGTAAGCAAATGATGTCTACTTCGGCTTTACCAGGGTTTTCATATGAAATATGATATTTTCATAGACATAAAGTAAATCTTTGGTACATGATGGGGTATGAACTATCCTATTGTGTTTTGGTTATGATAAATTTTATTATCATATATCGATAATTATGTTACTGGAGTGATTTATGGTATAATTAATATTGATTTTTTCTGTGTGTGAAATATAATGTTTTTACAAGAAAAAAGAGATGTTTTGTACTTGATAGGGTATGAACTACCTTGTTATGTTTTGTTTATGATAATCTTATTATCATACATCGATGATATGTTATAGAATGGTTTATGATGTAATGGAGTAAGAACTTATCTATTATTTTGATTTATCGATGATGAGATTTTTACCATCTATAAAATGATATATTGCAAAGGTAATGGTATTGTTTTATTGCCCAAGATTACCATGAGAATTACAGTATAGTGGCATGCCATAAGAGACTAGCAGTTTGGGTCTGCATTGTAGCTACACTTGCCACATGGTGGCTAGCATTCTGGGAATGCATTGATATTCGGATCTAGTAGTCTGGGACTACCGTCACTTCGGTGACTAGTGCTCTAGGAGCACAATGATCTCGTATTAATGTAATGTTTGCCTTTCTCCTTAGGGGAAATGGCTAGTACTCTGGGAGTACATGATCTCGTATACTTAATTTCTCTCTATACATACTTCTTGGGCTATTGGTATAGAAGAACTTTTACATAATGGTTTTTATAAATATTTCATCTTTGCTTTAAAGCAATATTGATTTGAAATAGATTTATAAAGGAGTTGTTTATACTATGTTATACTTAATGATTGATCATTATTTAATTTTATGATCACCTTATAATGCCTCATTAAGTTCATACTTAGCGTGTGTTTTGCCTATTCACACGTAGGTTGTTCGAGACATTGGGTGTAAGTAAGGCGTTGCATCAAGTTCAAAAAAATTTCATCAAGCTACTTCAGTAATGACATCCTACTTGAGGTTTTTAATTACTTTTTGTGGCATGTACAAATAAGATAAATTTGTCTATTTTGGTTTAGAGTATGTTATTTATCAAACAGTTAATTATTTTCGTAAAGAAAAGGAGCTTCGATTTTGTGTACAAGTTAATTTTAAATATTTTTAAAGGTTTTAAATTTATATAATTTTTGAAAAAAAATCATTTTGATTGTGCTGTGACATATTTGACTCATATTCGATATTCAATATGGGGAATGAGGTGTTACAGTCATGGTGTAAGGAGAACTTTGTGTAACTTGTCTGAATCTATGGTTCATGCAATATTCTTGGTTCGTTTGGAATTGACGGAAATAACAAGCTTATCTCTTCAGAGTAACATATATAAAAAAAAATATTCACATTGTGGGTTTGACACTAATAGAGTGTAGGTAAAAAAAATGGTATTTATAGGTAACTTTGAAGAAACTTTTGACTACAAAATATACAAAGGGGATGACATGATAAGTGGAACTCGCCATTCGTGCATGGCGTGTTAGGTTTGAACTCGTCGTGCTTGGTTGACGAGTTCCACTTATCATGTCATCCCCTCTGCGTATATTTTGCAGGCGAAAGATGTTGGGTCACGTCAGCACACCCCATGGCGCAGCAAAAAAATTATCCGACGATTACTACTAGAGATCAATGTACGAAAAATGAATTGGGGTGAATAAGGGTGGAGAATTACCTGTTTAAAATCTAAAATTCTAAATTTGGAGAAGATAGATATCCAATCACTATTCCATGATGTCGATTCCTAAGTCGCAACAATAATGATGTGACCTCTAATTAATTCACCTGTTAAAACGAGCATAGAAAACTCTCTAAACTATTTAGAGGGTTTTTTCCAAAAGCATTAATGACTGCAAGATTTCATATGCCTTTATATAGCCTTTGTAATCCTAATTCAACTCATATTAGGATTTCAATATACATATATATTAATATATATAATCCTAATTTAACTTTAATTAGGATTTTAATATATATATTATATATAATCTTAATTAAATTTAATTAAGATTTTAATATATATATTAAATATATATAATCCAATTCAACTTAATTGGGATTTCAATATATATATATATTAATATATATAATCCATTTTAACTTTAAATAGGATTTCAATATATATATTAATTTAAATTGAATTATATTATTTATATATTAAAAGAGTCATAATTACAATAATTATTTTCTTTTAATATTTATCCAATAGCTAAATTATATATATATAATATATATTAGTTTAACTAAATTTGTGTACAACAAATTTGTACATATATAATTCGTTTAATATATGCTCATTTCAACTGTGTGTGTGACCCTATAGGTTCTTTGTAACGTTAGTAGTAAATATTAGAACGTTTCTAATATTACAAACAATGAGTGACATCTAGCAATATGTCATTGTCACCTAAGTTACAAGAAATCATGATTCTACATAACATATTCGTGATTAACTCTTTTCATGTATTACATCTTTTTGTCCTTATATCTAGATTGGATACAAGTCACGGAATAGTCACACTTGTATAGTACATCTAATATTTCTTGATATCTTGAGTAGACTATTATAAACGAATAACTATGATATCTCATATCAACTTATTCAAGCATGGCCATACATTTCTAGTCTCACTCAATCAAGTGGCCTATGATATTACTACTATTATGTAGAAAGGACAAATCCTATCTTGATCAACCATATCCCACTACATAGATTGTCACATATCCAATATCAGTCTTTATAGTGTAGTCAATTACAACACACGTTTGATTGTGTCAAAATATGTCATTCACGATGTTGAAATAATGATGATCTCAAGTATGAGGATCATACATGTAGTTATCACTATAAGCAATGTTGTGACTGTCACATAATAATCCAAGAAACATGCTTATAGTGGGTCAGTCTAGTATGTCGTTCTCTAACACATACTTATGTATTGATTTTGACATCTCCATGTCAATGACAACACTCTGTCATCAATCAACTACATATTAGTCTTAATGTATTATTGTTGTCCATGCCCACAATAATACTCGACTAAAGACATTTAAGAATAACCTTATTATTCTAAGAACTTTATCATAATTCAATTTATTTATGCACACAGAATTTGTAACTAAAAATAATAATGGTAATGCCTCTTTATGAATAAACAAGGTAAAAAAATGTCATTTATAATCATCTTATATGATTGGTCTTTGGGCATGCTCTAACAATCTCCCACTAGAACTAAGACCAATCACTCATGTATCTAATAACAAGTGACTTAGTGTGGGGATCATGCTTCTGCTGCATTAGAGGCTTTGTTAATGGATCGACAATGTTATCATCTATTGGTACTCAGCATATTTCCACATCTCCTCAATCTATGATTTCTTGAATGAAATGGTAACCTAAGTATGTGTTTGGATTGTTGGTGAGATCTAGGTTCGTTTGCTTGTGTGATGGCTCCGCTGTTATCACAATATAGATCGACAACATTTAATATTCTTAGCACAACTCCTATTTCAGATATGAACTTCATGATCCAAACACCCTCTTTTGCAGCATCGCATGCTACAAATACTCGGCTTCTGTTGTAAAATTAACTACTATATATTGCTTCGAACATTTCCAGCTCACAGCGCCTCCATTAAGGCAGAACACAAAACCCGATTGTGATCGTGAATCATCCTTATCGGTTTGAAAGATGGAATTAGTATAACCTTTTATACTTAGCTCTTCCTCATCTTCATGTATAAGGAATGTATCCTTAGTTCTTCTTAAGTACATAAAGATGTTTTTAACTATGACCCAGTAACCTTCAACGGATCTACCTGGTACCAACTTGTCATACTTAAAGCGTATGATACATTGAGATGAGTACATAGCATGGCATACATGATAGATCCAATTGCTAAAACATATGGAATCTTACTCATGCGCTTTCTTTCTTGAGGTATTGAATGTGACATTTTCTTCGAGATTGAAAGACTTTGTCTTATAGGTAAGAACCCCATTTTGGATTCTTCCATACTGAATCTTTTAGTACTTTATCTATATATCTATTTTGACTCGGTCTTAGGAGTCGTCTCGGTCTATCTCTATAGATCTTGATTCCTAATATGTATGTTGCCTCATCCAAGTCTTTCATGGAAAAATATTTTCCTAACCAAGTTTTTTTACAGACTGTAAGCTAGATATGTCATTTCCTATTTTCAGTATGCCATCCACATACAATACCAAGAATATAACAGTGCTCCCACTAATTTTCTTGAAAACACATGGCTCATCCTCATTTTTGATAAAATCAAACTCTTTGATTGCATTGTTAAAACGAAGATTCCAACTTCAAGAAGCTTACTTCAATCCATAAATGGATCTTTGTAGCTTGCATATTTTTTTGGCATCTTTTAGATCAACAAAACCTTCAGGTTGTGCCATGTACACATCCTCGTCTAATTTTCTATTAAGGAAAACAATTTTAACATCCATTTTCCATATCTCATAATCATAAAAAGCAGCTATCGCAAGTAAGATCCAGATAGATTTAAACATAGCAACAAGAGAAAAGGTTTCATCATAATTCATAACATAAATTTGACGAAAACCCTTAGCGACTAATCGCCCTTTGTATGTTTGTACATTACCATCCATGTCGATTTTCTTTTTGAAAACCAACTTGCACATATGGGCTTAACCCCTAGAGGTGGGTCAACCAAGGTCCAAACTTGGTTTTCTGACATGGAATCCATCTCGAATTTCATGGCCTCTAACCATTTCTCAAAGTCTGAGCCCGTCACTGCTTCTTGATAAGTTCTAGGCTCATCTTGATCCATAAATAAAGTATCACCATGCAATGTGGCAAGAAATCCATATTTCTCAGGCGCATTGCGTTCTCTCAAGGATCTTCGCGGTAATTGTGTTTCCAAAACAGTTGAATGCTCCTCAACAACTTGTGGAACTTGTTGATCAATCTTTGGTTCAAAGATTTGTGGTTGAACTCAAATTTCTTTGAGTTCAATATTTCCCCCACTTCTTTTTTTGAAAACAAATTCTCTTTCTAGAAAGATTTCTATTTGAGCAACAAACACTTTATTCTCGGTAGGATTGAAGAAATAATATCCTTTAGTTTCTTTAGGATAACCTACAAAATTACATTTATGAGATTTGGGTTCCAGCTTCGTATACATCTGATGTTTAACATAAGTTTCGCATCCCTAAATTCTCATAAAAGACATATTACGACGTTTCTTAGTCCATATCTTGTATGGTGTCTTTTGATATGATTTAGATGGAAGACGATTTAGTGTGAAAGTTGTTGTTTCTAGTGCATGTCCCCAAAACAAAACTGGAAGAACAACGTGACTCATCATTGATCGAACCATGTCCAACAGTGCTCAATTTCATCTTTTAGAAACTCTATTCCATTGTGGAGTACCAGGAGGTGTGAGTTGTGAGGCAATCTCACATTCCTTAAGAAGGTCACCAAAATTTAAACTTAAGTATTCTCCTCCTCAATCTGATCGAAGTGCCTTAATGTTTTTTCCTAGTTGGTTTTGTACTTCATTTTTAAATTCCTTGAACTTTTCAAGGGCTTCAGATTTATGATGCTTTAGGTAAATGTACCCATATCTACTGATGTCATTTGTGAAAGTAATGAAGTATTGAAACGCTCCTATGGCTTGTGTATTCATTGGTCCACAAACATCACTATGTATTAATCCCAATAAATCACTTGCTCGCTCACTTTTACCATTAAAAGGAGCTTTGGTCATCTTTCCAAATAAGCAAGGCTCACATACATCAAATTGTTTGAAAACAAATGAATCAAAAAATCCATCGTTATGAAGTTTTGAAATGCGTTTTCACTTATGTGACCCAAGCGACAATGCCAAAGATAAGTTTGATTAAAGTCTTTTGTTTTTTATCCTTTTGCATTTATGTTGTAAGTGGAATTATCTTGATCCAAAATATAGAGGTCATTTATTAATTGTGCCACACCATAGAATACATTATCGAGATAAAAGAACAACAATTATTCTTAATAACTATCTCAAGACCAATCTTGTCTAAACAAGAAATCAAAATGATATTTTTAGTCAAACTAGGCACAAAATAACAATCCCCTAAGCAGAAATCAAGTCCACTAGGCAACGATAAAGTATGTGTTCCTATAGCTAATGCAACAACTCTTGCTCCATTACCAACCCGTAGGTCCACATCTTCTTTTCTCAGATTTTTACTCTTTTGTAGTCCTTGTACAGATCTACAAATATGAGAACCACAACCGGTATCCAATACCCAAGAAGTAGGTGTTGAAAAATTAATATCAATAACATAAATATCTGAGGCAAACACTGTGCATTCATTTGACTTCTTTACTTTTTCAAGATAAATGGGGCAGCCCTTATTCCAATGGCACGTCTTATTACAATGAAAACATTTTTCTTTTAGTGACATGTCAAGGAAGTTCACGTCGTTCAACTTGTCCTTCTCAAAGACCGGTCGCAATGATAATGAATTTGTATTTGCCATAATAAGTCTACAACAATAAAATATGATTTTTTAGTACGTTTACCAAGTTTGATTATAAAAGGACTTTATACTCCCACTACTTTTATTAAAATTAATAACCCTCAAATATTAATGTCAAAAATACTTTATGTAAAGTTTTTCTAGCGGATAGGGATCCAACATTCACGTTCTCTTAAGTTAGCTTTGGCTTTTCTCTTAAGATTATGGTTTATCTAGGTAAGCAACATTTGCTAATTACATCTCATGTAACTCCTTCGTTTGGTGAACAACTCTTGTCCATAATCATCTTATGGTTATCCAAATAACTAGACTTTAAGTTTATAATCCCATTAGAGTAACCAGCTAAGTCTTTAGCAATATTACAACCAACGAATATCACTTGCTTATTCTTCGCGTTTGGACAAGATAGATACAAGTACCTCACTTTAGCATAACCTACATTGTATCGATCTAGACTTTAACGAGGGTTAACATTGGGAAGCAATAAAAGACTTAATATAGTATTAAGGGGTTTTATGAATATTATCTCACCATTTAACATTTGATCTTATCAATTTACTAGCATGCATCTCATACACTCATTTTATCATATACATGAAAAGCAGTAAATATGAATGCAATAGTTATAGCCCATATCCTAAGGTGGCTCATCCCAAGTCAATGGGAGAACCAATTATTCTAAGGATAAAATCACTTCTTAAATATCTTTCTGTCGGCCCATGCTTCTGTTCCTCTGGTCCATTCTTCTTAGCATAGATTACAATTTTAGAAACTCATTTTACATATGAAGAAGTAAGATGAGAAGAGAATTACAATAGAAGTAGAGAAAGGCACGACACACAGGCCGTATTTATAAAACCTTATAAATAAAACTAAATGGGCTACTGGACTATAACTATGCATTCCAAAACCGTGCATATAAAACATAATAATGATGCGGTTTGTTATTAAGGCCTTACCAGATTGTTCTTGTAACCCCCTCGACCCGGCCTAGTCGTAAGACCGAACTGAGCGAGCTACATTAGGTTTACCGAAGTAAACTAAGAAGATAAAATCGAAACATGACATTTTTTCTTTTAACTTATCTATATGAATAATTTTAAACCTACATGTACATACTGAAATCTGGTAAAAATCCAACTCAATTGGGCGTCGAATTGACATCTAATTGATCACATTTGCGATTTAGGGACCATAACGTAAGAAAATAGAACTTTAGAAGATTCCAAATAACCAATTTAACTACCACCGTATCGGTACGGACAAGGGTGTTTCGATACATCTTCATTGTTTTAAAACCCAGAATTCCAGTAGCCAAAACTCGTTCCAATACGCCCCTACGTATCGGAACACCCTTCATGAAAACACTGTACCGTATCGAAACATCTTCCCGAATACCGAAACAATAGTCAAATTTGCCTAGACCCATACCAAAACACTTTCCCACGTACTGGTACGCTAAGCTTAGAATGGCTTACTCGTATCGATACAGGAACACCCATACCGGTACGTTTGGACTTGAAATGTCCATGTTTGCTAGTTTAACATGCTTTTGAACAATCCAAAACATCTTAGCATGCCCCTAACACACAACCAACATATTCAAGGATCACACCACACCAAGACAACCTAATATCAACATCCATTCAAGGCATTAAACTCCGAATGTAAATCTAGAGGCATGCTTTCTAGAAACCAGTCAAGGAAGCATGAAACTTCAAACCATCACCACAAACAATCAATAATGGCCATTTACAAACCAAGAGAAACAAAACAATCTTGCTCAAATAGGGAGTTTAACAAACACCTCCCAAAATAACAACATAACCCTCATTGCCCTTGTTACTTATAGTCAATACAAAAAACATAATTTGATTAACAAGTCTTGTTGTGATCCTTTGCTTCCCACTGCCTCCCAAGCTTTTAATTCTCTGTATAGATGGACAAAGAGAGCGTAAGCACACTAGGCTTAGTGAGGCGTGCTAAAAACAACACACCATCAATGCATTAAAACCATTTCTCAACTACACATTTAAATCCCATTTCAATCCTCTTTTAAACATCATTTAAAACATTATCATGCCTTGAAAACCATGCACTTAACATCTTTAAAAACCAACATATTAAACCATATGCAACATGTATCATTAACTAACATCAAATTCCATTGCTAAACCTCAATTTAAACCTTCCTATGCATAACAACCATGAACAAAGCTTAAAGAGTAAACATGTATAAAATACATTATACAACATAAACCATTTCAATGATATATCAATAATTATATTGGCTCACAAGTGATCATTAACCAAGTTCCTTTACCAAAATAGTTCATCGGATAAATGGATTCAACAAGTGTTCTCCCAACACTTCAAGTCATCTCAACCGAAATAGTGATACAATCACAATCAAGGTACCTAAACAATCGGGTACACTTTCAACCCACGGTGACACCAACCCTCTTACATCAGTTAGATGCTTAATCCACTAACGGGAGTTTATGGTACTGTATAACCCCTCTATCGTTATGGTACTTGGATGGATTTTTCGGTACACGATCTAAACCCCTCAACATCCAAGGTGACTTATTATAGTGCACTATCAATCATATGGCCGGCCAACTATATCTGATAACTATTTAAAAACCACATCACTTGCCAATATAATTAACCATTTACCATTTACCTTACTATTTTTAACAAACATTAACCAAACCAATTTTCCAAAGCAACAACCATGCTTTAAACCACAAGTATAAACCATATACTTACAAGGATCACTTACCATGTGCATCATTCATCATTTCATGCTTAAAAACAGTATCTCAAATACTATAAATCAGGCTTAAATAGTAGGTACAATGTAAATTAAAACAAGTGCATAAAAATCATCTTACATTAGCACGATCGAGAGAGAAAACCACATTTTACTTACTTCTGAGTTTAAACCAGTGTTTTAATCTTAGTTTAAACTCCCAAAACAACATTTAAAAGCTAGAATCCACGTTATCACTCACCGATACGCGAAACCTCGATCCGTCGATCGCGAAATCAAGCGTTTGAAACCTCCAAAGCTTCACCGATCACTTCCAGATCAACCTCCCATATTTTAATCACATTGAAACAGAGGATTAATGCATCTCAATGCATTCAAAACACTGCAACAACAAATCCTCACGGACTTCCACAATCCTCTTAAAATTACCCAACCACAACAACCGAAATCATCATCTAATCCTTTCCAAACACAACCCAGCCACAATCTAGCAATCTAACACTTTTATAATCATAAACTATCATTTAAAAACAAGATTAATTAAACCAAATACTTCCAGTAATTACACAGTCACCACAACTCCACAAAAACACAAATCTAGCAGCCTAAACAACTAGAGATTCAAGAGTTTCAGGATTTCATTATTAAAAACAACTTATCAACATAATAATACATCCAAAATATTATTAAAATCAATCTTCAACACTGGAAAACAGATCCAATACGGATCTTTCACTATTTCATCAAATTTACCCAATTAAATCAACTAATTCAATATGAAAACACAAACCCATATTATAAACCATAAATCAAGGATCAAACACTTGGGAATATCATTAAAGAACCATTCAATAGAGGTGATAATGGACCTTACCCCTATTGTGTGATTTTTCTCCATCAATTGGCTTGTTTAAAGCTAAGATAACACAAGATTTCAATGAGGTTTTGTAAATCAAAGCTAAAGAATCAATTACAAATCAATAATATGAGAAAATGATCTCTCACCTTTGATTTTTAATGAAAACTTGAGTGTTTGGAAGAAGAGAAGTGGAGAGAAAAGTTACGTCAATTTTCTTTAAAGTGATAACTAACTTTTAATAACCAAATTCCCTTTTATTTAACTTTCAAAACGTATGTTAAAAAGACTTAATTAATAGGAGAAATCACCAACAAAAACTTGGTAAAATAGCTCCTCAAGGATTCTAAGAATTTGATCCTTTTCATTTTAGTCACCTTTAAAAACTTGTTTTCAAATATCGCATTTTGGTCACTAACCAAAATGTCACACTTCCAAAACCCATTTTCCAAATTTGTTTTCACCAGTGTAATCATATATTAAAATATGATTTTTAACCATTTTTCCATATTTTTATCTTACCAAAAAATATTTACTCCCGAATCTGACTAAAATCCCTAACTCGGCCCACCGGACCATCTAACAAGCCACAAAACCGGTAGGCCCAAAATCAGGGCGTTACAACTCTCCCCCACTTAAAAATTTTCATCCTTAAAATTTTACATAGAGGAAAAAGGTGCGGAAATTGTTCCAACATATCCAATTTGCATTCCCACGTGGCCTTCTCAACATTGCGGTGCCTCCACAACACCTTAACATGCTCGACCATCTTTCCACACAAAAACTTATTGTTGGTATCAAGAGCCTGTACCGGTTCCTCATCATTAGATAGATTTGGCCTCAACTCAATATCCTCCACCAGCATAAGATGCGAGGGATCTGACCGATACCTCCGCAACATCGAAACATGAAATACGTCATGAATCCTCTCCAACTCAGAAGGTAACCTCAAACGGTAAGCAATAGGACCCACATGCTCAACAACCTCGTATGGTCTAATAAACCTTGGGCTAAGCTTCCATTTTTTCCCGGAACACATCACCTTCTTCCAAGGTGATGCCTTCAAAAACACTCGGTCACCAACAACATACTCCACATCCCTACGCTTCAAATTCGTGTAGATTTCTGACGATAAGAAGCATTCAAATCACTTCCAAAGCTGAAACAGCATTAGACAAAAACTTAGCATTCTCACCAACAACTACCACCTCAACATCATCCGATAACCTCAAGGATATCCATTTGGTCTCAAAATCCACCGCAGCCCTGTGTTCTGTTAACAATCCATACCCAAAATCACATCAAAACCATGGAATGGCAACTCCCTTAGGTCCACGGCAAACTCATGTCCCTGAACCATCAGCAGACACCTATGATACAACCTCCTAAACACGATCGTCTTCCCAAGAAAACTAGTCACTCTAACACCCACAATAAGAATTTTAATAGGTATATCAAGCAATTGTTCATGCTCACTCAAGATGTATGAATGGGTAGAACCAGAATCAAACAATGAATACAATGGCAAGGACTGTAAAGAGAATGTACCTGCAATTATATTGGTGTCATTGCGACCCTTTCGGTGTGCATACACCCTAGCCGGTTCACATCCCTCAGTTTGGATAGCAACGGTATGAGCCACAGTCCTCTGCCCACTATCTCTATGCTAAAACGATCCACGGCCATGTCCACGGCCTCTGTGCGAAGCAACACCAGGTGCAGCACCCTGCCCACCTCCAGCCAACAAAGGACAATCACGTCTCAGATTGTAACACCCATTTCACGTATCCGTACAACAGATACGAGTTGAAAATGTTATGACTTCATTTATTTAAAGATCGGGGTAATTTAAAATTTTCAGAAAATTTTCCTAGTGGTCACCCATCTTGAAAATTCTCTAGCTCATGCACGCTTAACTTTTTTTAAAACCAGCATAACTTATTTATCCGAGCTTCAAATCATAAATCAACTATCTTAGCAGGCAACTCATTGCCTTAGGTTATTCTTAACCTTAAACCTTTCTAGAAACGCCAGTTATCATGAACTCATAACCAACTTTAAAGACCAAACACAACTCAAGTAGGTTTAGCAAGTATACATGCCATTATAAAAATCAAACCTTAATTAGGATGTCATTATTGTGATTACCTGTTGAGCTTTCTAATATTAATGCAATGCTCTTCTCACTTTTATCTTGATTTACCTACGTGTGCACAATCAACACACGCTAAGTACCAACTTAGTGAGGCATAAGATGAGAACATATATAAAATACTTTGTAATGCATGATACTTTCAAAAGCATGATACTTTCAATAAACAACTTAACAACAATATTGGAAATACTATATATATATATAAGGCAATTAATACCAAAACCACTGTTCAATAAATAGCTCACTTACACTTAAATCACTTCACTTGCACTTATCACTGTCATTTAAATCAAAGCCCAATGTAAGATAAATGAGAATGCATGGTATGCGAGTCACTATTGAGTATACACATGTGCGGCATCAACTATATTGTTGTGCCAAAATAAAACATTGTATCACTTTATCACTTTATAACTGCTGTAAACTTATACAACATCACTGTATCACTAGGTCATAGTTGTAGAACACAGCGTCACTGTATCACTATATAACTGTTGTACATTTATACAACATCACTGTATCATTATACTCCCACCTCATTGGCATGCCAATTATACCAAGAAATCTCATAATGCAAACAATGGGCTTTAACATTCACCATCATATATCATTCACTTATTTAAAATATCAAAAGATATTAACATTTCACTGTATCATATAAAAGTGCATTGGGCAGTTCATACCCGAAAATCATTCATAATTCTTTTCAAAAATCATTAAAAATATATCATTTGTAAATTGACATTCGAGATAGACTCATCACAAGTCTTTCTCATATCAAATAAAATAGTAGAAATGCACTCACCTGAGCCATTTATTAGCATGCCTCACTAAATTCTACTCGATCATTTCCTTTATAAAACCTCAAACCTTCTTTGATTTGGACTTGACTTCATTAATCACATGAATAAGATAAAAATATTTGCTAGATTCAAATCTAACAATACCTTAACCATGATGTCTAATATAATCATTTGAATATAAAATTTCCAATTATTTTTCTTTTCTTCCTTGTATTGTTCAAAAACTCATTAGGGTCCCTAGTGACCCATTTGAACTTCCAATAATTCTTTCGAGCTTGCTAACTCACATTTAAATGCCAAATGTTTCAAATTCCATTTTCTGACAGCTTGCGCTACCTTCAAAGATTTGCTTATACCGGGCAGAATACATACCAGATTTTAATTTTCTTTAGATTGGAAAAACTAGATTCAATAACGGTTCTAACGATATAAGCCACATAAATTAATAAAATCTACAAAAATCATGAAAATTATTCAAACTCCCGTCACAGACTGTCCAGGTAGAAAACTACTCTATAAATTTTTTGACCTTCATTCGATTAAAAATTCATATCTTTTAACTTGGAACTCAAAATCAGTTTTCGTTTGTTGGACACGAAACTAGACGAACACATATTTACAATGGTATAAGATTCACCATCTAACCATTTTGTAGAATTTATGGTGAATTTTCAAACTTATTGCCAAATCTAGTTTTCCTACACAACTTCCATAAATAACTTCAAACTTTATACTATTTTCTCCTTACTTTGCTATTTGTCAATTTAGTCCCATTATTTACATTAAATTATAAACTTATCACCTTCTTCATCAAATAATTATTCACAATAGTTTCCCTTAATTTTCCTTCTTAACCGAAAAAGCCACTAAAATGCAAAGATAAGGATTCTAGCTTCTTAACTTTGCAATTTAGTCCTCAAATCAATATTAATATCTTATTCCATCATTATAACTAAAAATCAGATTTAATCATTCTCTAAAACATCATTTTTGAATTGGTCACTTAACTTTGACAATTTGTCAAAATGGTCACTAAATCGATTTAACATCGGTTTTGCATTCTAACTTCAATTTCATATCTTCAACATCCCTAAAAACATAAATACACACCAATTCCATAAAAATCAGATCTAGTCCTTCAACTTTTAAACTTGCTGAATTGGTCCCTAAACATTTAAATTAGGGTTTTGCTTCCAAACAACAAATCAAGCTTACTAGATCATTTATCCAACATCCCAAACCCTAAATCAAACTTGAATCCATAAACCCTAATCATATTCATAATAATCAAAACATGTAGAATTTAAATCCCAACTCAAAAACATGATTTTAACATCACAAAAGCTTGATTTCAACTTGAATTTCAACATGGAATCATAAAATCTCAAAAGCCCCAATTTGTGTATAAACCCTAATTTATTCCACATATCAAATCTCATCAACCAAGCAAGTATTCCATGAATTATTTACATCAAAATATAGAGCTTGAAGAGAAGAACAACTTTGTAGTTAGGAAGATTACCTTAAAACCGAGATTTGGGGCTTAAATCGAGCTTGGAAATTTCTCTCTTCTTTCTCCTCTTTTTCCATGGTTTATGGCTGGAAAAGATGAACATTTTCTTCATCTTTTCACTATTAATTTACACTTGTAACTATTAAATGAATTTAAATTCATTTAAATAGTGAAATTATAAAAATGTCCTTTTTATCCAACGGTTGAGATTGATCTTATCATCAATCAAGAGCCAAGATTTAATCTTTAATTTTCTTATTCCAAAAATAACCCTTGTAACATCAAATATTTCAAAATTGCCATTCTTGCCAAAAGACCAATTTGCCCTCCAACTAGTCTTTATTTACTAGTTGGTTTCAAAATTGCCATTTTAAAATTTAAACTAGTTGGTTTCAAAACATGTCAATTTATTCATCCAATGGTCAAAAATAAACCAATAAGTTGGTAGTTACCAACTTTACCCTTGTAAGTTTTCCAAAATTACGATCTTGCCATTTTCATCCAACGGCTCATGTTTAACATGGAAAAATCAACTTAAATCCAAGGGTTCATATTCTCCCAACACAAATAAAATATCATAGACATGTAAAATGACATACTCAACCTTGACTTATCATCCTTCAAAATATCATGGATATTCGATTCGATCTAATTATCCGAATATTCTTCCAAACTTTATCGCTTTATAGCAAAAAATACAAGCTTCGTACGAAAAATTTGAGTAACACAAAAACATCATTCTCGGGGGTAAACTATTCATTTATATGGTCAACATACACACTTTTTAAAATTACACTTTGGTCCTTGAACTTTTTCAAAATTTACATTTTGACCCCAAAACTTTCAAAATTTTCATTTTGGTCACTAGCCAAAAAATTGGGATATTACACAGATGGTCACCAGACCCACAAATCCAACTAGCATTGGCCACAATAGGCACAAGTGCCTGACCCTCCCTGGCAAAACGCGGACAATCCCGCTTCAGATGATCTCGGGATCCACAAACCCAACATGTGTTAAACGGAACTCTAACCTGGGCACCTTGCCCCTGGACTCTACATCCAACAACACCTCTGCCATGCCTCGGTTCCGGCGAAACCTCCATTCACGGTGTCTCTTGGCCTGACCACCACCAAAACTAGAATCAGCCGTTCTCTTACTAGGGCTAAAGCCTCGAGACCCAGAAGCTATACTTAGATTCTGCTCAACATCCTTAGCTTTTGAAACCAACACATCAAAATCTGTGTAATCGGTAGCAAGAATGTATGTCTTGACCTCTTGCACGAGCCCGTAGTGGAAACGATAACAATGCATACACTCTTCAAGAGCTAACTTAGGTGCATGCTAGCTCAACCTCACAAACTACACCTCGTACTCAGTAACAGACATACTGCCCTGCACCAAATCCATAAACTCATGCTTCTTATCATCCTGATATCAAACTCCCATGTACTTCTTCTAGAAAGCACCATAAAAGAACTCCCAGGTTACATCTTCGGTCACCATACCAGATATCGTGGTAGTCCACCACGTATACGCATCACCCTGTAATAGGGATACAACACAACCCATCTTACGAGCATCAGAACAGCCTATCTAACCCAATATCCTCTTAGTACTGGGCAACCATCCCTCAGAAGCCTCAGGTGACAAACCTTGGAACTCAATTCTTCCCAAACTGCGAAGACGCTCTAGCGGTAAACCCTTCCCAACTACTGGTGGTATCGACACATGAACACCCGTAACTACTTCTTGAAAAGCATCAGTCGTGGCCTGTATCAACGACGCCATATCACCTATCCCTGGCCCAGCTGGCGCAGGCGGTACTTGCTCCACTACCTCAGGTGGAATAGGTAAGGGTGGTGGCAACCCTCTAGGATGTATAACATTCTCCTTGATTTCCTGCCCAGTGGCAGCAGCAATCATACCAGATCGCAACTCTCTCCTCGGTCCCATCGTGCTAACAAAATATCTAAGGAATGATAATCATTCGAATACAAAATAATTAGGCCAGCTTCAAGCAAGGATCTAGGACTTCCATTTCAAAATCATAACATTTCAGACTATAATAATACGGCAATGGGTTTCCCAAATTTCCCTCAACATGGTATACAACAACCACTGTGTATATTACAATCACCGTGCATATCAAATATCAGATAACAACTCACAATAACATCACAACAATCAAACCAACTCCCAACTATCAAAAACCTATCTCTGATACCACCAAATGTAACCTCCTCGACCCGACCTAGTCGTAAGACCGAACCGAGTGAGCTACATTAGGTTTACTGAAGTAAATCGAGAAGATAAAACCCGAAACACGACAATTTTTTTCTTTAACTTATCTAGATGCATGATTTTTAACCTACATGTACATAATGGTCTCGGAGAAAATCCAACTCAATCGGTCATCGAATTGACATACAATTGATCACATTTGCGATTTAGCAACCATAATGTAAGAAAACAAATTTTTTAGAAGATTCCAAATAACCAATTTAACTACCATTGTACTGGTACGGATAAGGGTGTTTCGATACGCCTTCATTGTTTTAAAACCCCAAAATTCCAGTAGCCAAAACTAGTTATGATACACCCCTGCGTATCAAAACGTCCTTCATGAAAACATTGTACCGTATCAAAATGCCTCCCCGAGTATGAAAACACTGGCCAAGTTTGCCTAGACCCGTACCGAAACAGTTGGCCGTGTACTGGTATACTAAGCCTAGAATGGCTTACTTGTATCAAAACAGAAACACCTATACCAGTACACCTAGATCTGAAATGTCCATTTTTGTTGCTTTAACATGCTTTTGAACAATCCAAAACATCCTAACATGCTCCTAACACACAACCAACATATTCAAGGATCAAACCACACCAAGACAACCTAATTTCAACATCCATTCAAGGAATTAAACTTCAAATGTAAATCTAGAGGCATGCTTCCTAGAAACCAATCAAGCAAAGTATGAAACTTCAAACCATCACAACAAACAATCAATAATGGCCATTTACAAACCAAGAGCAGCAAAACAAACTTGCTCACCCAGGGAGTTTAACAAAACATGTAATACCCTAAAATTTGCAGTACTGTTTAAGGGTCATTTAGTGCTAAGATAATTGCTTAAAAGCTTACTTAGTGACTAAAATGACAAAAATGCAAAAGTTAGGATTTTCTCAATTATGAAATTGTAGAAAAGAAATTTATGAGGTTTTAAGGTGTCATGTGATAGAGAACAAATAAAATAGGATACTCGCAAAAAATTGGTTAAAATCCAAGGAAAATTAGAATGGGAATTCAAGGTTAAAGTTTAGTGACCAAAATGATAAGTTTTCAAAACTTGTATGGTACAAGTCGAAAATGAAAAGTTGAAGGACCAATGTTGTAATTTCCCAAAAGTTAGGTGTTTTATTTCATAAAATGATAAAGAACCTATTGGTGTGGACCGAATGTGGAATTACTAGTTTGATCCGATATTTTGATTATTGGGAAATCACATTCAAAGTTTAAGTGGAATTCGGATACCCGGATTGAACTGAAAAATTATGAAATTTTACCATATGATAGAGAAGGGTTGAAAAAGTCATTTCAAATTGTTGGAAATATTTTATTTTGATTCAGGATAAATCATATGATTTATTTTGATTAAGGAATTTATTTAGTAACTAATAAAATTCTAGGCATTTATCGATAAATCGGATCAAGCTAAAATTTCGGAGATGATTCCATAGACTTTGGAAGAGTTATAACATATTATTTTATGGATATTTGGAGAGTTAAATGTTTGAATTAAATTTATTTGACTGAAATTGCCAAGAATGGCAATTTTGTAAAAAGTTGATTGGTAAAAGGTATTTTGGTCTTTTCACCCAAAAGGGACATGGAAGGAATTTTGAGATTTATTGAATGGATGAATAGTGGTTGGTTGGAATCCAAATAATTTTAGTTAGAATTTTACAAAATGGTAAACTAGTAAATATGAATTTAGTTGGGGGATAATTTGGTAAATTGGAATAAAATGAATTAAAATTCATTTTTATTTATACAAGTGGCATAAATGATATATGAAGAGTTATCATCCAAAAATTCATTCCAAAAACGTGGAGAAAAAGGAGAAAGAAGAGGAAATCTTACAAGCTCGATTTAAGCCTCAAAACTCAGTTTTTAGGTAATCTCCCGAACTACAAAGTTTTTATTCTCTTCAATATCTATCTAATGATGTAAATTATTCATGGATTTCATGTTTGATTGATGAGATTTGATATGAGAAAGAAATTAGGGTTTATGTTCAAATTTGAGGGTTTTATGATTTTATGAATCTATGTTCAATTTTATGTTGAAATCAAGCAAGAATGATTTTGGATTAATGTTATTGAATTAGGATTTAAACCCTAAACAATTTAGTAGCCTTGAAGAAGATTAGGGTTTAGGGATCCAACCTTGAATTAGGGTTTGTAATGATGAGTTAGTAATCTAACAAGCTTAATTTGTTATTTGAAATCAAAACCTAAATTTAAACCCTAAAGGACTAATTCAGCAAAGTGTTAACATTATGGGTTTTCTGATTTTTGGATTTTGAAATGTATTTTTGTTGTTAGTGATGTTTGAGGCATGAAAACGAAGATAGAATGCTAAACCGGTGATTATTCGAGATAGTGACCATTTTGACAATTTGTCAAAAGTGGATAACCAAATCGACAATGGTATATAAGAAGATGACAAATTCTGATTTTTATGTTAAGTGATGATTATGATGTATAGTTGATGATTGGGAGCCTAATTGCGAAGTTTTTAAGCTAGAATCTTTGAATTGTAAATTGGTGACTATTTTGACAAATTAGAAAACAAAGGTTTGAAATGTTAAAATTAGGTATTTGAAGAGTACTATGTTGGAAAAAATTTTTTAAGTGATTTAGATATTGATTTTGAAGTGAATAGAAGCTTGTATTCACTTAGGGACCAAAACAACAATTTGAAGAATACAAGGGACCAATTCGGCTATTAAGCAAAAGTAAAGGAAAATTGTGGAAAAATATGAAATGGATTAATTGGATCAAAAACATTCCTTTGGGGACCAAGAAGACAAATTGGCTTGAGGTTTAGGGACCAAAAATGGAACTTTTCAAAGTTTAGGTCCTAAAGTGTAAATGATGAAAAATGTAAGGATAAAGCTTAAATTAACTATTTGAAGCTTGAAAAAGTTCTTATGGACTAAAATAATTATTTTACTAAAGGTTGAAAGCTTAAGGTAAAATGTGAGAAAAACGTGATTCGAATATAAGAAACTTTATCGGATCAATTATATATTTAATGGATAATTATTTTATTTACTCTCCATTATTATATTTAGAGTGAATATGTTCTAACATATACTTGAAATGGTATATGTTATTTTATAATGTAGCTTTCGATACGAATTGGGACCGTGCTAACAAAAATGGAAAGGAAAATATCAAGAGTGAGATCAAGTGATAAAGTCCACTTCATTACAAGGCCAAAGTAAGTGCATTTTTACTTATTTTATATATGTGATATGAGGGAGACTTGCGAGAAGTTGACCTTAATATTAATGAAAATGTATGTTGATCCAAGTAATGTAAATGACATAAGATATTAAATGGCATATATGATACATTATTATGGCATAATGATTTATCCAAGATAAATCGAATTTTAGATTTTGGGTATTAACTGTCCAATATCTAATCTATGAAAGATAGTATTGATGGATTGGATATTGAATGTGAAAGTATTATATTATTATGCCCGAGTACTAGTGTGAGAGTCTTAGTAACTGCGTTCTAGTACTACGGTGCATTTAAGACTCTACGACATTGCAGACACTACGGTGTTGTTTAGACACTTCAGTGTTGACATCAGACGCTACGACATTGCAGACACTACGGTGCTGTTTAGATAATTTGGTGTTGACACCAGACGCTACGGCGTTGTAGTCACTACGATATTGTTTAGACACTTTAGTGTTGACATCAGATGCGATATGGCGTTGCAGACACTATGGTGTTGTTTAGACACTTCGGTGTTGACATTAGATGCTACGGCATTGCAGACACTACAATGTTGTTTAGACACTTCAGTGTTGACATCAGACGCTACGTCATTGCAGACACTACGATGTTGTTTAGACACTTCGGTGTTGACATTAGACGCTATGGTGTTGCAGACACTACGGTGTTGTTTAGACACTTCGGTGTTGACATTAGACGCTACGACATTGTAGACATACGGTGTCAGTTGTGATGACTCGTTTACTCGTCTCTTGATATTTACCTTGGGTCATAAGATTTTACAATACAGTTACATGACTTTACAGTACATAATTATTACAGTACAAATTTCTTACATGATTATTTCTGCATTATAGACTATATGTTTTATAAAACAACCTTGCTATATGATTTTTCAGTAAAGATTTAACACAACACAGATTTATTACAGTACAAGTTCATTACATGAGTATCATGCTTTACCAAATATCATGCCTAATACAGCTATTTCATAGTACAAATAATTTTATACCGTATTTTACATGTTACATATTTCTATGCCTCACTTTGATATACTCAGCGTGTATTTATGTTATACATGTATGTGATCGAGATTAGTAGATGACAACCTTTGCTTCATCATTATTCTGTATAGAAGATAATCAACAGATATTTCAGTAATCATGACATTAGTCTTTTGTATGTTTAATAGTGGCATGTATTTAATAAATATGTCTATTTTGTTAAAGTAATTATCGGGGCCTATAATAGAGGCATAAACTATTTTAAATTAATTATTATATCTACAATTTGGTGTTAAATAGTCTGATTTGATATATTTTATACGAATTAGATATCGAATAATTTTATTAGAAACCCTTTTGTAAAATAAATTATTTTAGTATATCAGTATACTTTATGTAAAAAGTTTTATAATCGGAACTCGAATAAATATTTTATATCGGTATTAATTAAAGTTAAGTATGCTTGGGTTATAGAAATATTAAGATGGGTGACCACTGGGAAGTTTTTCCAAGAATTTTTAAATCACCCCAGATTTTGGTTAAAAGATTTGTTTTAAAAAGCTATGACATTTTCGACTCGTGTCCGGTGTACGGTCACGGGAAGGGGGTGTTACATTTATTGGTATCAGAGCTACAGGTTTAGCGGTTTTAGAGTTAAACCGAGCTCGATAAAAGTTCTAAAGTGTGTACATGCCATTAGGATGTCATATTTACTAAAAATAAATACTTGTATGATTGATGCAATTGTTTACTAGTCAAAGGGGTTACTATAGGAATTAATATGTGAATGAGAATGAATACCGTTAGACAATTAAAAGAGGGAACATTATGAGTTCCCAAAAATGAGTAAGGAGTTTAACTAAGTCTAGTACCCAGTTTAAACGGAGTAATAACAAATGGACCTCTTTACAAATGGTAACTGCAGATAGGAATCGAATTTAGGGCTCCTATCAGTAAAGGATTTCAAAGTATTGGAATAGTGACTTTGGTAATAAAATGAAAAGATTTATAAAGTATGGGTTGGAAGACTTAGTTAGTTTTCATAGTAGACACTAAGATGCTTAGTGAGGACATAACTACAATTCCAATAGCTTGAGATTGATGTAATTCCACGTAATGAACCAGTGTCTATGGCTTCATACAAAATGGCACCTACAAAACTGAAAGAGTTAAAGTCTCAGTTGCAGGAATTACTAGACAAAAGATAGTGCTACATATTTTAAAAATAGTTATATGAAAAACTCTTGAAATGTGAGTTTGGTTATCAAAAATGGCTTTCTTGGGTCACATTATTTTAACTAAAGGGATCCACATCAATCTTAAAATGATACAATCCATTGTGGAATGGAAGTTTCCCAATAATATTAACGATGTTTGTAGTTTCTTGAGACTTGTTGGGTATTATCGAATGTGTGTGAACAACTTTTTGATGATAGCTGCTCCACTTACAAAGCTATTGAGAAAGAATGTTCCATTCGTATGGACTGAGAAGTTTCAAGAAAGCTTTGATCAGTTAAAGAAAATTTTAACAGAAGCTCTGATTTTGGTACAATCAGAGTCATGAAAAGAGTTTACTCTGTACTATAACGCATCCTACAATGGAATAGGGTGCGTGTTGATGCAAGATGGGAAGGTGATAACGCATGCTTTGTAATACCCAAAATTTGCTAAGTTGTTTAAGAGTCATTTAGCACTAAGATAAGGGCTTAAAAGCTAACTTAGTGACTAAAATGACAAAATATAAAAGTTAGGATTTCTTTAATTATGGATTCTAGGAAATGAATTTTTGAGAATTTAGAGTATCGTGTGATAGAGGATAAGCAAATTAGGGTACTCGCAAAGTTTGATAATAGTCTAAGGAAAAATTGGAAAGGGAATTCAAGGTTAAAGTTTAGTGACCAAAATGATAAGTTTTCAAAACTTGTATGGTACAAGTTGAAATATGAAAAGTTGAAGGACCAAAGTTGTAATTTCCTAAAACTTAGGTGTTTTATTTCATAAATAGATAGAGCACCTATTGGTGTGGACCGAATGTTGAATTACTGGTTTGATCTGATATTTTAAATATTGGGAAATCACATTTAAAGTTTAAGTGGAATTCGAATTAATAGATCGAACGACAAAGTTAAGCGTGTTCAGGCTAGAGTAGCACTAGGATGGGTGACCTATTGGGAAGGTCCCATGTCAGTACTTTAGATTGATAAAAAGGAATCAGTCTGAGTACCAGTCATTTCTTCTTGCACTTTGTCTTTGTATCACAAACAGATAACCATCCTATCCCAGGAATAATTTAAAATTTATAGAAAGAAAGTTCCATCAAATCTATTTGAAACTCCATCCCTTGGATCATTTACAAACAATTCTTACATATTTATGTCACTATTGTATAATGTTCAGGTAGATTACTGGCAATCCCATCATAATTACTAACATATGTTCCTTTCGGTTGACATTAAATCAGCTTAAACGCTTTTTGAAAAAATATATCCATGTCACCTTAGCAACGGATACTATCTATATGGTGTTCGTCCATCAAACTCAAGCATGTTTCCTTAACAAAGATACAACTCCCTCTAACTTTTATGTACCATGAACAATTTTTATTTTATCTAAATCTTGACATCATTTAGCCATAAATTGCCAGCCATTAGACCACTCTCACCACAATATTCAAGAACTTCTAACTTTTAAGCTCCTTGATCATCAATGCCCTTATCGAAGCTGGAGGTAAAACATAATATACCTCAATACTTATCTCCAAACCTCCTCGTGATCATCACACTTAACTGTGTATCATGATCCAACAATATCTAATATTATCTATCATTATCAGTAACTTATTCAAACCTATTCATACTAGTGAGGAGCCATGTCAACCCAGTTTGCATGTGAAAATACAACCCCTCTTTTGTCTTTTTCTTTCCTTATTTGTTATTCCGATTTTATCTTTTTGTTTAATTCAATGTCCAACCCAATTTCCAATTGTTATTAGTAATAATTACGTCCCATACTTAAACTATTTTATAATTAACTCCTTGTTTTATATTGCAACGATAGTATTAAAAACTTGAGGTTATGAGATTTATTAATTAACCGACTGATCAAAATATTCATATTATCTCATCTTTTATGAATATAAATATTGATATTTGCCTTTAAAATATAAAAGTTCACCACTTAATAAAAAACTTGGGGGTCCTGAGAAGAATCATCTGGAGCTTAAGTATTTTAATGCAATATCAAGGGTGAAATCAAACATCTTACGCTAACTTAAATAATTAAGTTGGTGGAATCACCAAAATTCAATCATACGTTTGCCTATATATATATATATATATTAATGATAAAGTTAGGTGATTATCAAGTGCTTTGTGACTCAAACTTTTAATTAATTATATTTATCCGAGAGGACATTATATTCTCCAAAACCCTATTATCATTTAAGGGTAAATAAAGAGTAGCTAAATGTTGGAGCAATATGTATGGGTTTAATCCATCAATCCCATTTTTCCAAACCCTATTCTCATTTATACACAACAACCACTATTTATAGAGGTAAGGTTCCCATGCTTGTTTAAAGCGTGGCGCGAGGACGGTGATGATGTCTTTGGAGGCGTCCTTTTTAGAGGTAAGGTTCCCTAAAGCAGGGTTTTCTAGAGACGTTTGGAGAAGGTACAACATCATCCCCTTATAGTCGAGAGGAGTGTCGTAAAGTGGCACGAGATGAGACCTTGCTTGTAACGACCTATATTTCAGAATTTGAGGGTCAGTTTAACCCTAGTCAAGGGCCTTGCGTTTAGACCATGAGTTAGGCCCTTGTGGGCTTGTTGTGTGTGTTGGGCTTGAGTTTTTGGGTTTGGATGAGTTGCGATAGAGAACGAGGGACAAAGAGGTAATTTTACCTTATTTTTGAAAATGAAAAGATGATTGTCTTTATGTTCTCTATAAAAAGTTGGGGTGAGATCATCCTTTGAATCCTTCATCAACTATTCCATCCCCGACTCTCACACTCATACAAAGTTTAAACCTTTGAGTTTAGAAGAATGAATCTCAGAATTTCAGTTAAGGGTGTTATAATCAGCTATCAAGGATCTACATTTTGAGGTAAGAATCATCAAGTTTGGTGGATAAGGAGTTTTGGTGGGGGTTGAAGGAGAATAATGGGAATGGGAGCTTTGACTCCATCTTTTGATCTAGAAATCTTCCTTTAGTATCTTTTAAGTTTCAACCATCGTTGTAACTCGTTTTACAACATCTCCTTGTAGTGAACGGTTGGAGAGCATTTCAAGGAGCAAGGAAAGAGGAAGGCATGAGCTTGGAAAAAGAGGCTCTTTTTCCAATTTAAAGAGGAGGTTTAGTACACTACTAACTCCTTGGTTCATGCACATCCTAAGGATGATGCTTTGTATAGTGAAATTGACCTGTTTATGGTTCTTTCGGGTGTTGAATGCTTAAGACCCTATTTAATTTCATAATACGAATTTGGTGTTAATAACTTTTAAAATTGGTAGTAATCCATCATAAATAGTTTCATAAGATGTAGGATCAAATTTTGGGTTAATGGTTGTGATTGAGGGCTTGGAAGCGATTTCCTGAGCCTTGGAATCCATTTTTGGGCTTCGGTATTGGTACACGGGGAAGTAGTATCGATACCCTAGTGTTATAGGTTTAAGAACATTACCCCACTGTTTTCCATATGCATCAAATCAATCCAACTCAAATACATTAAACCATGTATTTAGAATTCTCAAAAATAATTTCATAAACCATATGCCATTCTCAAAAGTCATAATATATGATCATTTGCATCATAACTCATTTCCAAAACATGCATAATACAACGAGTAATCAAAGCCATAAACATGTGCATGAGATTTCATTTTGCAAAATCGAAATCGAGTGAAAGCTCAACCAAAACTTACATCTGAGCTTAGATAAGTGTTTCAAACTTTATCTAAACTCCCACAACTCCTTTCAAACCTTTTAATAGCAGTAAAACACTGTTCCACTCACCAACAATCCAATGCTAGCTTGCCGATGCGATAATCAAGCTTCTGAAGCTTCTGCGTCTTCACCAAAAGCCAAAGGATTCAACTCCCCTGCTTCACCCAGTCAAAAACAGAGGATTAAAACACATATCTACATCACAAACCTCCAGCAACCAACAAACACAACTTTGCCTCATAAGAATCTATCAAACACCTCTCTAAATTATCAAGAACAACACCAACCCTCATCTAAACAAAGCCCATCCAAAACCTAAAGATTCTAACACCTTAACAACATCAAATAACATCCAAAAACATCTTAATCACGTCCTTATACCTCCAGCATCTCCACAGCAACACGATCACACCAAAAACCAACTATCAACAACCTAGAAAACTAACAATTCACATAGTTTCGGGATTACATTGATTAATCACTTATTTCCACATTAAAATACATCCAAAAAGAGATCTAAATCAATTAGATTCAATACCAAAACAGATCCAAATCAATTTCCAACAATTTTCCAAATAAAATTCAATTTAATCATCAAATCCATGTTAAAATCATAATTCCTTAACATAAATCAATAACAAAGGATCAAGAACTTGGTAATTTCATTAAAGAACCTTTAATTAGAGGAGAGAAACGAAAATCACCTCAATGATGATTTCTCCCTTAATTGGCAAAGATTGATGAAAATCAAATGAGATTTTGCAATAGGCATTGAAGAAATCAATTACAAAACTAAAAGGAAATCAATCGGAATTGATTCCTGAGAATTTTGGAGTGGAAATCTTAGTTTGGTTGCTGAGAAAGTCGAGAGAAAAAGGTTGGAAGAAAAGTAGTTACATAAGAAAGTGATTTTGCAAATTAAAAATCCTTTTAATAAATCCTATTTTATTTAATTATAAAATCCTTAAAAACACTTTAAAAATAGTAACCCCATTGACCCGATCTAGTTGCAAGACCGAATTGAGCGAGCTACATTAGGGTTTGCCAAAAAAGATGGAAGATTTATATTAGAAATGATCCATTTTTTCTTTTATCTTTTCTAAATCCATATTTAAGTCCTAGGGTGATCATATTGCTTAAGGTTAAAGGTATAACTCAATTAGGTGTCAAATCAACATCCAATTGCTCAAATTTGCATTTTAGGGACTAAAATGTAATTTCCATTCATTACAAGGACTTAAGTTATTACAGTTACCAAATCCCAATTAGTCATGTTTCATCCCTCCAGGTTGAATTGCAACTAAAAAAAACCATCCAAACTTAATTAATTGCATAATTAAGAATCAGGGTCCAAAATGCAAAGATTTCAAACATTAAAGAGCATCTTAACTGAAATAACGGCTAGTGTACCGGTATAGATGTTTGTTGTATCGCAACGGTGCTAAAAGACAATGGCGTATCGGTACGGTGTGTATTTTCGAAAATCTTATACTCTAGTAGCAAAAGACTGTACTAGTACGCCAACCCGTGTACCGAAACCAAACTTAATTTTCAGCTATGCATTCCGATACGATTACCAGGCATATCGATACGCCTAGGAAATTTTGTCCAATTTAAGCTGAGATAGGTCCCTGCGTACCAATCCTTGAGGAACCGTACCGGTACGGACAAACCTGTAATGTCCTCCAAGTCCGACATATGACACTTTGGCTCAATCCAACATACATAATTCAACAGCTAATCATCATATTACATCATAAACATCAAATCCACAAACAGAGCAACCTGGTAAGAGACCTTACTAAACATGACATATTCAAACAAACTCCTATGAGCATGGTTTCTATCCAAGCATACATAAGGATGCCAAACCCTTCTAAATCAAACATAAAGCATCATACATGTCCTAAACATCAATCTAAACTTATACTAACAGGGAGTAACCAAAATACATCTCCCAAACACACTTGGTCACATTGCCTCTTATTACTACTTTATACTTGTGGAACCATACTTTGAAAAAGTAGCAACCCTTGGATCCTCCCTTGCTCACGCGTTGTCCGAGAAGCTATTTCTCTACATTGATGAGAAAAGAGAGCGTAAGCTATAAGCTTAGTGGGGGATTCGCAAAAATACTCATCAATGCATTTAAAATCATTTTAGTCCAAACATGGAAAAACATCTCATGCTTCTCAAATCATCTTGAATATGCACATTTAAATCATTTTTAACACATGTAGCATGGATTCTAACTCTACCTCAATTTAAGCTTCATTTCTCAACATCTCTATAACAAGTTTAAAGAGTACCATATGTATAAATCACATTATACAAGCATAATCCATTTCTCATGATACATTATCTCATATATTGGCTTTCAAGTGACTCAAAACCAGAAACCTTTCATTTCATAAAACATATCAGATACACGGATTTCTCAAGTGGTTCCTACGACCATTTTATATACATACCTCAACCGGAGCAACGGTACACTTGCCCACCTTAACGGTTCAAACCGGAGTAACAGAACATCTACCCACATCTACAGTTTGGATGTATAAATCCACCAGTAGGAGAAAACAAAACATTTACCCACCTCAACCACTACAGTTCTCATGGTGGAGAATACGGCATAGCCACAACCCCTCGACACACATAAGGCAACTTTTTATAGTGTGCTTTAAACCCTATGGATAGCCAACTATATTCAATAACATTTTAAACTCAGCCACTTGCCAAAATATTCAATAAAACAACATTACCTCAATGTTTTATATATGCACCAAATCAACCCAACTCAAATACATTAAACAATGTATTTTAGTATTCTCAAAAATACTTTCATAAACCATATGCCATTCTCAAAAGTCATCATATATGATCATTTGCATCATAACTCATTTTTAAAACATGCATAATATAGTGAGTAATCAAAACCATAAGCATGTGCATGAGATTTCATTTTGCAAAACCAAAATTGTGAGAAAGCTCAACCGATACTTACTTTCAAGCTTAGATAAGTGTTTCAATCTTTATCTAAACTCCCACAACTCCTTTCAAACCTTTTAATAGTAGTAAAACACTTTTTCACTCACCAACAATCCATTGCTAGCTTGCTGATGCGCGATCAAGCTTTTGAAACTTCAGTGCCTTCACCAAAAGCCAAAGGATTCAACTCCTCTACTTTACTCAATCAAAAATAGATGATTAAAATACATCTCTACATCACAAACCTCTAGCAACCAACAAACACATCTCTACAATTCACATAGTTTTAGGCTTACAATGATTAATCACTTCTTTCAACATTAAAATATATCCAAAAAGAGATCTAAATCAATTAAATTCAACATCAAAACAGATCCAAATCAATTTCCAACAATTTTCCAAATAAAATTAAATTTAATCATCAAATCCATGTTAAATTCATTATTCCTTAACATAAATCAATAACAAATGATCAAGAACTTGGGAATTTCATTAAAGAACCTTTAATTAGAGGATAGAAACGAAAATCACCTATAATTGTTGATTTCTCCCTTAATTGGCAAAGCTTGATGAAAATCCAATGAGATTTTGTAATAGGAATTGAAGAAATCAATTAGAAAACTAAAAGGAAATAAATAGGAATTGATTCATGATAATTTTGGAGTGGAAATCTTAGTTTGGTTGCTTAAAAAGTTGAGAGAAAAAGGTTGGAAGAAAAGTAGTTACGTAAAGTGATTTTGCAAATTAAAAGTCCTTTTAATAAATCATATTTTATTTAATTCTAAAACCATTAAAAAACTTTAAAAATAGCCAAATTTAAGAGAAAATCTGATGAAAAAGATTGGTCAAATAGCTCTTTAAAAATTCTAATTTTTGACCCTTTTATGATTTAGTCACCAAAACAGTTTTGAAAACTTTTCATTTTAGTCACTAGACCAAAATGTCCAAAAATAAGATTTAATTATTTTCAAATTGAATTTACCAAATTAATTAAAATATTAATTAAGTAATTTCTAACATTTTTCCATATTTTAGCCAAAATCAATTTTATAAGATTTAATTCCTGAAACTATTTGAATTGCCTAAATTGATTCTTTCGAATCACTTACCTGATCCGGTCCACATCTAGGCCCAATTTTAGGGCATTACAACACAGCTCGTTCGGTATGCTTGAGCTTTGTGAAATTTCAGTGAGCTTATTTTGTATCGATATGCATGGGTGTATCTATACCCAATGGGGTACTATACCGATACACGAGGGCCAGTATTGATAACCACTAGGCTTTCTCCTCGAAAATTATGTTTTAAGTTAGAGGGGCTCATATTTTGAGAACTAAGGCCCAATGAGCTTCTAATATGGTATAATAAATGGTAAATCTGAGTATCTAAAATTTAAACCTCATTTACGAGCATAACGTGTAATAAACTTGGTAAATCTTTGGGTGTCTTGTTTGTAATAGAAACAATAGAGATCCTTGGTGGATCGAGTATATGTTGTATGCCATGTAAGGGCACCTGTATAGATGAGTTACTTTTGATTGATGTAATTCTGATACCTAGTGAGAGAAAGAGTGTGTTGCAAAACCATGGTCATAGATTACTGAATGTATGTTCCCAAGGCTATGTGACACCGGGTCTCATTCGAAGATGCTCGATGAGAGATTCTAAGCCTAGGTGTACATTTTTAAGGCTATGTGACACCAGGCCTCACCTAAAGAGTGTACGTTCCCGAGGCTATATGACATCAGTCCTCACTTTGAGTATACATTTTTGAGGCTATGTGATACTGGGCCTCACTCCAAGTTTGTTGTATGATGCTTATAATTGCTTTGTGAGACTTTAATGCATCATTGTTTTTTGCTATGTGTTTAGGAGGCTAGAGGTAGCACCGTATATATCGTTGTATTACAATGTTATCATCTTTAACTACATGCTCCTTTTTATGATTTGTTTAACACAATATTGAGTGGAAGTGTATCCACTAAGCTTTGTTAGTTTAGAGTTTGGAATTGTTGTTTCTATTAGTAGGTTAGTAGGTTGACGTGCATCGTTGGAGCACCATCAGAGTAGGACTTCAACATCGACTTGTTTCGAGATTATTTGGGCTATGTATTCGTAGGACCCTATGATTGTATTGTAACTCTTATTTTTAGATTTTAAATCATGAGTCGAAGGCATTCAATTATGTATTTTTAAATAAAGCTCCAATGTAACATTTTAACTATTTATCTACTTTGAAATATTTGAACTTAATAAATTTGATGAAATGAATGTGGTTTGGGCTAAACTAGGTAGAAAATTTTCTGGTATGGTTAGGCTTAAGGCCCAAATGTTACATCTAGGTCAAGGGTGTTACATTTAGTGGAATCAGAGCCTAGGTTTAGCCGGTTCTAGAAAGCCCGTGGGTTGTCTAGTGTGGTGTATAGGTGTCTAACAAATACGTTGCCCATAAGTCAAAGTTGTACTCATTTAAGCTAAATATTTGATAGTGTAACCTTATTTGTTTGCTTGTGTAGAAAAATAATCATGCCAATGAGGGCATGAGATCGTGAAGAGAGTTGGGGCTCTCGTGAGGGGAGCTATGATAAGGATTATATTCCCATCACGGAGGAGATGTAGGAAGACTAGAGGTGTTGAAGGACTAATTATTTCTCTCATCTACATCAGGCCCTTCACGGATTATGAGGGTCATACCTAGGCCTTTGGCTACCCGTCATGAGGCAGCAGTTCAGAGGGTGCATTGCCATAAAGCCACGGATCTCCTTGGTTTAGGACAAGATAATATGATTAAGGTGAATTAATAGTTGAAGGATAGCCACTAGATCATGCTCGAGAAGAATGGTGGGAGACCGTAGAGTTGGGATGGTATCTTAACCAACCTTTGTGGGATTACTTCTTGGATGAGTTTGAGAAGAAGTATGAGGGATAAGCTCACATTGATAGTTTGAAAGACCAATTCACTCATTTGGTCCAAGAGAACTGATCAGTCTTTGACTATGAACAAGAATTCCTACAGTTGAGTAGGTATGCACCTGAGTTGGTTGCTACCGAGAATAAGAAATGCAAGAGGTTTTGAAAGGGTTTTAGGAAGGAGATTCAGACATATTTGACTGCTGCCCCACCTAATGTGTTTTCAAAATTGATTGCTAGTGCTAAGTCGCTTGAGAAAGTGCAAGGTTTGACCTATGGCTTGGCTGGTGGGCATGAAGGTTTGAGTGAGAAGACTCAGAACTTTTCTAACAACTCATAGTCTTATTTTGGAAGGAACAAAAATTGTTGGAACCAAGGTTGATGGGTTACACTCTCGTGTTGATGTTGAAAGAATGCCTTTGGTTGTTTCTCAACCTTTGAATGTACGTAAATAACCTTGGTGATACTCATTTTGGATGCAACAAAAGAATGAGTAAGGTTTGGTGATGGTATAGGCATGGTGTTTTAGGATAGAATGATGAAAGATATTTTGAAAAGGAAATAAAGGTTTGAAGGCTTTGAAGATGTATTAGGCGTGGAGATGGTGATGGTTAGGATATTGGTGTAAGGATGATTATAAGATGATTATGGTGATGGTGGTGATGATAAGATGATCTAGGATCAAGGAAGAACCTATACTAAAAAGTATAGACCCAAACCTTATATGATATTTGATCGAGAAAAGGACTTAGACCCTCAAGTTAGAAAAGTAGAAACCACAAGTATAAAAAAAGGGGTTGATGCCACAAGCAAAGCTTGATATGTCAATAGAGTTTAATGAAGAACAATGATGAGAAAATTCTCACAAATATATACAAAGAAAGTGAATTAATTGTTTACAAATGCCAAAGGCTTGCCTATTTATAGGCTTTACATGGGTGATGCGAAAATGCACCCTTGAAGGGCAAAGAATGGTCGGCCATGTATGAAGAGAGAGGAGCATTTTGGAACCAACATGGTGATTGAATTGATGCATTATGACTCCTCATGCTTGCTGTCCATTTTGCTGCTCATATCTCTTAATGAATAAGACCTTGATTTGCTTGTACATTTTCATAGAATGCCACCTTTATGAGGGACATCAATGAAGAATTATGTCCCCTGAGTGGTGCCCTTTGATGAAAAGGTTTGATGAAAGATTATGTCCTTTGGAAGCAACTCCCCCATGAAAAGACATAACACTTGGAAGACACCTTTTGGATTGAATAATCATGACTTTGGAGATGGCCTTTGGTGAAGATACATGACTTTTGGGAGGCACCTCTTGGTGAAGAGACACAACTTTTGGAAGGCACCTATTGGTGAAGAGACATGACTTTTGGTAAAGAGTCACAACTTTTGGGAGGCGCCACTTGGTGAAGAGACATGACTTTTGGTGAATAGTCACAACTTTTGGGAGGCACCTCTTGGTGAAGAGTTGAACTCTTACATCCTCTTAGCCATTTGGTGTGAAGAAACATGCCCCATTTGATTTGAATCTTCTAGCCGTTGGAATGTAAAGGTACTTTTTTCAAATCAAACATACATTATTAATACTTATAATATTAATGTAAAGACATATAATATGTATAAGATTAACACCCAACTTAATAAAATGCAATAACATATATATATATATATATATATATATGAAATGTATAATATAAGAAAGATTATGCAACCTAAACATGCAACAAATATAAACTATACTCTAAATGAAGATGTGAACTATATGTTATGTATATGTATATAAGTAGAATTCTTTAAATGACTATCTTAATCATATAATATGAAATTCATAACATATAATAAATGGAAATGCTAATATGTGATAGATAATACTAAATGCAATTATGACACGAATATTAATGAAACAATTGATATGATGATTCAAAACATATAATAAGATGTAAATGCATGTTCATAATAGAATATAATGCATATATAATATAAGGTAAGACATAGTTAGTAAGAACTCCATCCACTTTCATCCTTAACAAAATCAAAGATAAAATCATTTAAAGTTTGAATCGGTTGTTGGATAGGATCACATCAATGGTAGAGAAGCTTTGAGCCAAAACTCGAGATCAGACCATAGCTCAAAATTAGCTGGCCGTAGGAGGCCTTTGTCTTCGTCCATGATGAGCTTGAAGGGATCACAAAGGAGTGGAGCGCACCATTTTGTGATTATTATGGACATAAGCATAGAGGCTAGTGTTGGGGGACATCCAAAGTTTGCTATGGTTGTGGTTCACTAGATCATTATTTGAGGGATTATTTAGCAACTACTGGCACCATTCTTGTTCAGACTCAAAGGACCTCTTATCCAACTCATAGGGGTCAGAGCTTTGCTAGAGAAGGAGCGAGCCACATATCTGGACATAATAGTGGGGGTACGTTCCAGTCCACCACGAGGGCACTAGTGGGGCAATATGCAGTTAAGGCTCAAGAGGACTGTGAGGTTACCAATGTTATCTCAGGTATGTTTACCTTGTTCTCAGTCCTTATTATTGGTTTTGTGGATTTAAGGTCTACCCATTCCTACATTCGTAGTGAAATATCTCAATAGTGGGGTATTCCTGCTGAGGATCTTGAGATAAAAGTCCTTGTTACTAGTCCTTTGGGGTATGGTGTTTTAGTATATAAGGTGTATCAAAGGTGTCCGATTGAGGTCCAAGGTTTGATATTTTTGGCTGATTTGATGGTGTTGTCATTTCAAGTGTTTGATACCATCTTAAGGATAGATTGGTTGTATGAGCATGATGCGCGTTTGGGTTGAAGTGTGAAGAGCTTTAAGCTTCGTGGTTTGGATGGGGCCAAGTTAGTGGTGAAAGGTGAGAGAAATGCTTGCCTTTCTAATGTAGTGTAATCTTTGGTGGCATAAAGGACAATCCAACAGGGTTGTGAACCCTTCTTGGCTTGCGTGGTTGATAATAATGTTAAGATTCTGATGCTTGAGAGCCTTCGGATAGTTAGAGAGTTTGTTGATATGTTTATGGAAGAGTTACCCAGACTTCCTCTAGACCGTGAGCTAGAGTTTCGAGATAGATGTGATGCCAGGCACACCACTAGTGTTTATTGCTTCATATCGCATGCCCCCAACGGAGTTGAAACATTAATGTGTTTTGATGCTTTTATTAGCGTGGTTCAACGTGAGACTCGTTTCAATGGCTGGTAATGCTAGAGTTGGATATAATAACAAAGAGGAAGGGAATCCCCCTAATGTTTTACCTCTTCCTCCTCTTTTGGTTCCTTATGTTGATGTTGGGGCAGGTGGTGTACCCCAGGTTTCCCTAGTGTCAGCTTTTGGTGATCTGACCCCGTTAATCCAAGCGACGATGGCAGCTTTTCGGGCATCGATGGCTGGAGTGCAAGAACTGGCACCTGCTGTGGTGGTTAAACAAGGTTTGTACTTGGGTGCATCTATGCAAGCAGAAAATATGGGTTCAGGTAAGAGAGTGGTTGATTTTGGCTATTTCGGAAAGCAAAATAGGAAGTCTCGTGATAGGATGCACAAGTCGGGTTACAAATGTTGTGACAGTGTTGGCTGGGGTAATTAGGGAGTTTGTATTATGGCTGAGTGTGAACATTTTTGTAACACCTTGTTTTTGGGGCTAGACATTTCAAAGGTTGGTTTGAAGGTCCGGTGGACCAGAATTAGAGATTCGAGTTGGTTTCGTGATTTAATCGAGTTAAATATTTTTGAAAGTGTTAAAATTATGGAGAAATATGCTAAAATCATTATTTAATATGTTAAGGTTTATGGTGAATTCAATTTTGGAAAATGGATTTTGGAAGGGTGACATTTTGGTTAGTGACCAAAATGTAAATTTTGAAAACTGTTTAAAAGGTGACTAAAATGAAAAGGGATCAAATTCTTAGAATCCTTAAAGAGCTATTTTACCAAGTTTTTGCTGGTGATTTATCCTTTCAATTAAGCTATTTTAACATGTGTTTCCAAAGTTAATTAAAGGGATTTTAGATATTAAAAGTTAGTTAATCTTTTTCAAGATATTTTGATGTAACTTTTCTCTCAACCTTTCTCTTCACTTCTCTCTCAGCCAAACACTCAAATTTTCATCAAAATCCAGAGCTGAGAGATCTTTTTACTCAGATTATTGTTTTATAATTGATTCTTTAACTTTGTTTTACAAAATCTCATTGAAATCTTGTGTTTTTCTAGGTTTAAACAAGCTAATTGAAGGAGAAATCTCAGAATAGGGGTAAGGTTCGTGATATTCTGTATTGAATGGTTCTTTATTGGTATTCCCAAGTGTTTGATCATTGATTCATGATTTATAAACTAATGCTTCATGTTTTACAATATCTAATTGAATTAATTTGGTAAAATTGATAGAATAGTGAGAGGTTAGAAGTGGATCTATTTTCTAGTGTTTAAGATCGATTTTCAACATATTTTGGATGTATTATGTTGTTGATAAGTTGTTTTTATCAATAGAATCCTAAAACTCTCAAATCTCTAACTGATTAAGTTGATAGTTTTGTGTTTTTATGGTGATATTTGTGTTTTGTCATTGCTAGAAGTAAAAGGATGTTGGGGAAGGATTTTTAGATGCTAATTGAAGAAGTTGAATGGTTTGAATCATTATTTTATGGCTGGGTTAAGTTTTTGAAGTATTTGGGTATGATTTCGGTATTTTTCGGATAGTTGTTGAGTGGGCAACTTGAGAGTTACGGGAGATTGCTGTTAGCAATGGTTTGAATGCATATTAATGCATTTGACCTCTGGTTTTATGTTGTTAAAACAAAGGATAATCAAGGAGACGAAGTTCGACATTGATTATTGCTTTCCGGGAGCTCGATTCGTATTGGAGAGTAAGGCGAAGTGTATCGGTGAGTGGAAACTGGATTTAAGTGCTTTACAAAGGTTTGTAAAGGTTGTTGGGAGTTTAGGCTAAGCGTGAGACGCTTACCTAAGCTTGGAAGTAAGTTTCCCTTATTTTGCTCTTGAATATCAACTTGGATATGAGCATGTTGTTTTCATGTTTTGATGATAAACATGGTATGATTTACTTACTGGAAATGCATGATTTTAAGTATATATGCAGGGGATTAAAAGTATGTTAAATGCTAGTGAGCATTGGATTACATTCCGGTTGGGAATGGTGTTATTGCTTGGGCAATGTTATTTGCATATGTGGTGTTTTATTTAATGCATTATAAAACAGTAAGTAAATGGTTTTGCAAATGATATATTGGCTATGCGACGAGATGAGAAAACAAACGGATATAGTTGGCATACCATAGGATTATAAGTGCACTATAAAATATGAACAAAATTGATCGTGGCCATGGGTCCTTGAGGTATGGCGGTTTAACAAGGCCACTCAAACTATTAGAGACCTCATTTGGGGCATGCAGTTTAAAAAGGCAACCCAAATTGATGGTGATCTTGCGGATTAACTAGGCAAGGTCGGTACACTTGCGGTTTAACTAGGCAACGGTGGAGTCTCGCAGTTTAACTAGGCAAGGTTTGGGATATCATGCGGTTTAACTAGGCATGGTATGAGATATCTGTGTATCTGATATGTGTAGGATAGAGGTAGTCTATCTGGGTCACCATAAATTCCAATATTTGTGAAAGTTTATGAAAGGAACCTAGTTTATAATGCTTTGAGATTTAAGCAATGTTTGCTTACAATGCTTTGGGATTTAAGCATGGTTTGTTTATAATGCTTTGGGATTTAAGCATGGTTTGTTTATAATTCTTTGGGATCTAAGCATGGATTATGTATATGATGCTGCATAATGGTGATTATGCATGTCTCGGGTGGAGACAAGGAAAATGCTTTGGTTGTTAATCATGTTTTTAGAAACAAGTGCACATTTTAAAACGGTTTTAATTGCATCATTGTTTTATGAGCATCCTCACTAAGCATGTGTACTTATGCTTCCTTTTTCCTAATGATGCAGAGCATTAAGGTTCGGGACAACAAAGGCATGGGTTGAAAGGATCCAAGTGATAAACTACTTTTGAGTATGAACTTGGTTTATGTTTTTGGTTAATAAGGCAATGTGTTCTCCATATTTTGGGGAGTTGTAATTCTATTTTCCATGGCTTTTAAGTATGTTTCTATGCTGGATTATAAGGGTTGTTTGATGTTGCTAAGCTTGAGGTTAATCTTTGCTTATGGTTGATGATATGTGATTGTTTAGGTATGCATCTAGAAATGCCTTAATGATATCCATGTTGCGATTGTCGTTGCAAGTTTACTATGCTGTGTTTCTGATGTTGATATGTTTCTTATGCTGGGAATGGTCTATTTATGCATTTTGGTATGTTTGGCAAAAAGGTTTTGGGAGCTTGCCTATGGTTTGGTCATTTGAAGGTATAAGTTCTTATGGTTGTTGAATTCTGATGTTAGAGTTGAAAAATGCCTAGATGAATGTTTGTATGAATGGATGAGCGTTGTTGGGATCTAAATGCATCTAGATTCGAGTGAAAAGTCAGCTGAAAATGACATTACAGGCCTAAGCGTACCGATATGCAGGGGACAATATCGGTACGGCTAGGAAATTATGAGCTAGGTGTATTGAAATGGGTGCAGGGGTTTCAGTACGATCTATTGTTACTGGAATCTTTCTTTTTAGTCTGAGCCCGCGTATCGAAACGCATGCTGACCATATCGGTATGTTGTTTTAACAATATTAAATGGATTTTTGGATTTGATGTAGTGTACCGGTATGGTACTAGGCGTACCGAAATAGGATTGCAATACCGTATCGGTACAGGTCCTACCGTATCGATACGAATGGCAGTTATTTCAGTTAATGTCATGGAAGCTGGTTCTGTTTTTCTTACATTTTAGTCCCTAAATGTTATGGATGCAATTGAATGAGTATGGATGGTCCTCTTAGGTTGATCTTTTACATGTATGCATGAAATCTATCTAACTAAAGGTTGGTAACATAAAAATGGGTCAAGTCCTTGGAATATCTAGAATTTGCAAATTGGTCCTTTTGTGGCTTTTCTGAACAATTGGATGCCAATTCGATGCCCGATTAAGATGATCTTTCTTCTGTGCTTGTATGAATATATAGGGTGATAATTTACATTTAAACAAGATAAAAACGAAAAAAATGGTCGTGTTTTAAGTAATTTCTTCCCGATTTACCTCGGTAAACGTAATGTAGCTCGCTCGGTTCGGTCTTGCTATTAGTCTGGGTCCAGGGGTTACATTTGGTACTAGAGCCAGGTTACGAAAAGTTGGGATATAGTTGCTTGACTAATTGGTGATGTTTGAATTGCACGGTGATTGGTATATGTTCGGTGATTGTTTAATACCATGTTGGGGTATGAGTTGGGAACACATTGCCTATTACCAAGGTTTTAAAATGTTTTATAAGGTTGTCTTGGATCCTTTGCCTGATGCTAGCCTAACTTTAATGTGTTTTAAAATCTTTGTATTACCTTACCTCTTCCTTCTCCGTTGGTTCATCCTGTTGACGCTGGGGTAGGTGATGTACCTCAGGCTTTGGAAGGGTTAGTTTTGGTGATTTGACCGTGTTATTCCAGGCAATGACGGGAGCATTTCAAGCAGTAATAGCTGGAGTGCAAATGTAAGCACCGGCACCTACTGTAGTGGTTAATCAAGGTTTGCCCTTGGAGCGTCTTCATAGTTTAGGAGGTGAGGAATTCTGGGGTCTAAGCCCTAAAGTAGTCGAGAGATGGCTAGATAATCCGTATTTTGTACTAGATGGGTTGCAATGAGGAGCGCAAGTTAGGTTGTACTGTGTCACTGTTGTAATGTGATGCATACCATTGGTGGGTGACCAGGATTACGAGTGTTCCAGAGGTGGATGTATCGTGGGAGTTCTTTTAGAGAACTGTTTATGAGGAAGTATCTTGGTCCTTAGTATCTGGATGCTAGGAAGCGCAAGTTTATGTCGCTATCACAGGGTGGCATGTCAGTTACCGAGTATGAGAGATCGCGTGATAAGCGATGCTAGTCGGCTCACAAGCATGGTGGTGGCTAGGTTGTGGTTATGTTTTTCTGAGTCCTTTCTCGAGGCTCTGGCGTGGTTAGTGATTGTTGGGTTTTAGCCCGTTGGCTAATATGGCTATATATGTTAGCTTCGAATGTGATAGAGACGTTCGAGATGGTGATGTGTTGGGTATTCTCCAAATACCTAGATTCGAGTAGTGGTCGGTTTGGTGGTGTTCTCGTGTACTATGGTACCGAGAAGAGTTTTGATTAACAAATAAGGGATGTTAGAATGTTTTCGAAGTGTTGGAGGGAATTTTGGTAATGGAAATGTTATAAGTAGGTGTGGATGTTAAACATGCACAGTGCAAAAACACTTATATGTATATATTTAAATATGTCGGTACATGCATACATCTTTGGGCATGATATTAGAGGTTTTGCATCCATATGCATATGCATAAAAATCTAGGATGACATATACGAAATCATGCATACATATGTCTACACTTACGGATTTTTCTCGGAGGCTGATGATGAAGTGTTAGTGTCTAGTTCCTTTGGTGAGGCAGTTGTGGTTAGGAAGTTGGTTAGAGGGTGTTCTTTGGTTGTTTAAGGACATGAGTTTGCCGCAGATCTAATGGAGTTGCCGTTCCATGGTTTTGATGTCATTTTGGGTATAGATTGGTTGAGTGAACACCAGGTGGTTGTGGATTATGAATGTAAAAAGATTACCTTGAGGTTGGCTGATGATTATGAGGTTGTGGTGGTTGGCGAGAATGTGAAGTTCTTGTCCAATGTTGTTTCGGCCATCCGAGCAGAAAAGATATTGCAATGAGGGTATCAAGCTTATTTGGCTAACGTAATGAATCCTGAAGTTAAAGGTGTCCGGGTGCAGGACATTCGAGCTGTTTGTATTTTTCTAGGTTTTTCTCGAGGAATTACCAGGTTTACTGCCGGATAGAGAGGTGGAATTTGGCATTGAGTTGTATGCGGGTATAGCACCAGTGTCCATTACTCCTTATAGGATGGCTCCAAAAGAGTTAAAGGAGTTGAAGTCACAACTTTAGGAGTTGTTGGATCATGGGTTCATTCGACGGAGTGTTTCGTCTTGGGGTGCTCTGATCCTCTTTGTGAAGAAGAAGGATGGTATGATGCGTATGTGCATTGATTACCGGTAGTTGAATAAGCTAACAGTGAAGAATAAGTATCTGTTATCGCGAATTGGTGACTTGTTTGATCAATTTCTTGGGGCAATTGTGTTTTCCAAGATCGATTTGAGATCAAGGTATTACCAGTTGAATGTTAAGGATGAAGATGTGCATAAACCACGTTTCGTACGAGGTATGGGCTTTATGAGTTCTTGGTCATGCCTTTTGGTTTGATAAATGCCCTAGCTGCGTTCATGAATATGATGAATAGAATGTTCCATATTATCTCAACCAGTTTGTGGTGGTGTTCATAAATAATATTCTCGTGTACTCTCGTACCGAGGAAGAACACGATCGACATTTGCGGATTGTGTTGCAAGTGTTGAAGGATAATCTGTTGTATGCCAAGCTGAGCATGTGTGATTTTTGGCTTAGGGAAGTGATGTTCCTTGGTCATGTGGTGTCCATGGAGGGTATTCGTGTTGATCCACAGAAAAATTGAGGCTATTCTCAATTGGAAACAACCTAAATCTATTTCGGAGGTGCGCAGTTTTCTTGGGTTGGCAGGTTAATTACTATCGCTTTGTATAAGGGTTTTCAAGTATTGCAGCACTGTTGACAAAGTTGTCACAAAAGAATGTTCCCTATATGTGGACAGATAAGCAACAACTCAGTTTTGAGAAGTTGAAGGAGGTTTTGACACATGCTCATGTGTTGATTCAACCTGAATCTGGGAAGGAGTTTATGGTTTATAGTGATGCATCGTATGTTGGGTTGGGTTGTATGCTGATGCAAGATGGTAAGGTGGTGGCCTATGCATCAAGATAGTTGAAGGTTCATGAGCGCAACTACCTAACTCATGATCTGGAGTTTGCAGCTGTGGTTTTTGCCTTGAAAATTTGGAGACACTACCTTTATGGTGAAAAATGTGTGGATTTTAAGAACCATAAGAGTTTGAAATATTTGATGTCTCAAAAGGATTTGAACCTTAGGCAATGAAGATGGTTGGATTCGCTTAAGGATTACGACTTAACAACTGAATATCATCCTGGAAAAGCTAATGTGGTGGCGGATGCGCTGAGTCGTAAGGTTGCTGTCGAGCTTAGGGAAATGTTTGCGAGGTTGAGCGTGACACGAGAAGGTGGTTTGTTGGCTGAGTTGCAGGTTAAGCCTACATTATCGTAGATGATTAAAGCTAAGCAACTATTTGCTGATTCTTTGGTTCCTCATGTTAAGGACATAGTGGATGGCAATCCAACAGATTTTCATTTTGATCAGGATGGTGTTTTGTGCTTTAAGGGCCGAATAGCGGTGTCAGAGGATTCAGAGCTTAGGCACACTATTTTGATGGGGGTACATTCTAGTCCTTTTGCTATGCATCCAGAAGTAACAAGATGTATCATGTTTTAAAGGAGGTGTACTATTGGGCTTGTTTGAAAAAGAACGTGGTACTGTTTGTTTCTAAGTATATGGTGTGTCGGCGGTTAAGGCTGAACATTAGTTTCCATCCAGGTTGTTGCAACCCTTGAGAATTCTGAAATGGAAATGGGAGAGAATCACCGTGGATTTTGTGTCAGGGTTACCTTTGAAACTAGCTAAAAAGAATTCCATTTGGGTGATTATGGATCGGCTTATGAAGTGCGCACATTTTCTACCAGTGCATACAACGTACATTCTGGATAAGTTAGCAGAATTGTACATTTTTGAGATCGTGCGTCTACACGAGTACCGAAGTCCATTGTTTCGGATAGGGATCCGAGCTTCATAGCAAGGTTTTGGGTGAGTCTGCACCAGGCTTTAGGTACGAGATTGAATTTCAGCATCGCGTATCATCCCCAGTCATATAGACAGTATGAGCGGGTTATCCATATTTTGGAGGATATGCTGAGATGTTGTATTATTGAGTTTCAAGGGACCTGGGAGAAACATCTACCTTTGGTTGAATTCGCGTAGAACAATAGCTATCAAGCAAGTATACAAATGGCACCATATGAGGCATTGTATGACCGAAGGTGTCATTCACCCTTGTGTTGGGATGAGTAGGAGAAAAGCATGTTTCCTTACCGAATGTGTTGAAATACACGAATCAAAAGGTAAAACTTGTGTGTGATCGCTTGGAAGCAGCTATAGATTGGAAAAAATCTTACGCGAATTTGAGATGTAGGGAAATAGAATATGCAGTGGGAGATCGTGTATTCTTGAAAGTGTCACCGTGCAAAAAGGTGATGTGGTTGGGGCAGAAAGGTAGGCTTAGTCCGAGGTTTATTGGGCCATACGAGATTATAGAGTGCGTAGGTCCTGTGGCTTATCGGTTGAGGTTGCCTCTCGAGTTGGAGAAAATACATGATGTGTTCCATGTATCTATGTTGTGGAGGTATCAGTCAGATCCCTCGCATGTCATGCCGGTGGAACATATTGAGTTAAGACTGGATTTATCGTATGACGAGGAACCGATGGACATCCTTGTTTCTAGCAGTAAAGTTCTTCGTGGCAAGATGATTGAGCTTGTTATGGTTTTTGTGGCGGCATCGTGGTGTCGAGAAGCCGCTCAGGAAAGTATCCGCATTTGTTTCCTCTAGGTAAATTTTGAGGACAAAATTTCATAAGTGGGGGAGAGTTGTAACACTCTGGTTTTGGGGCTAGACGTTTCAACGGTTGGTTCGAAGGTCCAGTGGATCGGAATTAGAGATTCGAGTTAGTTTTGAGATTTAATCGAGTTAAATATTTTTGAAGGTGTTAAAATTGTGAAAAAATATGCTAAAATCATTATTTAATATGTTCAAGTTTATAGTGAATTCAATTTTGGAAAATGGATTTTGGAAGGATGACATTTTGGTTTCTGACCAAAATGTAAATTTTGAAAACTAGTTTAAAGGGTGACTAAAATGAAAAGGGATCAAATCCTTAGAATCCTTAAGGAGCTATTCTACCAAGTTTTTGTTGGTGATTTCACCTTTCAAATAAGCTATTTTAACATGTATTTCCAAAGTTAATTAAAGGGATTTTAGATATTAAAAGTTAGTTAACCTTTTTCAAGATATTTTGACGTAACTTTTCTCTCAACCTTTCTCTTCACTTTTCTCTCAGACAAACACTCAAGTTTTCATCAAAATCCAGAGGTGATAGATCTTTTTACTCAGATTATTGATTTATAATTGATTCTTTAACTTTGTTTTACAAAATCTCATTAAAATCTTGTGTTTTCCTAGTTAACAAGCTAATTGAAGGAGAAATCTCACAATAGGGGTAAGGTCCGTGATCTCCTCTATTGAATGGTTCTTTATTGATATTCCAAAGTGTTTGATCCTTGATTCATGATTTATAAATTGATTCTTAATGTTTTACAATATTTAATTAAATTAATTGGGTGAAATTGATGGAATAGTGAGAGGTTTGAAGTGGATCTTTTTCCAGTGTTTAAGATTGATTTTAAACATATTTTGGATTTATTATGTTGTTGATAAGTTGAATTTATCAATGGAATCCCGGAACTCTTAAACTCTAATTGCCTAGGTTTATAGATTTATGTTTTTGTGGTGATATTTGTGTTTTACCATTGGTAGAAGTAAAATTATATATGAGGAAGGGTTTTTAGATGTTAATTGATAAAGTTTAATGGTTTGAATCATTATATTATGACTGGGTTAAGTTTTGGAAGTGTTTGGGGATGATTTCGATATGTTTTGGATGGTTGTTGAGTGGGCAACTTGAGAGTTGTGGGAGATTGCTATTAGGCAATGGTTTGAATGCATATTAATGCATTTGGCCTCTAGTTTTATGTTGTTACAACATGGGATAATCAAGGCGACGAAGTTCGACATTGATTGTTGCTTGTCGGGAGCTCGAATCGTATTGGCAACCAAGGCGAAGTGTATCGGTGAGTGGAAACTGGATTTAAATGCTTTGCAAAGGTTTTTAAAGTTTGTTGGGAGTTTAGGGTAAGCGTGAGACATTTACCTAAGCTTGGAAGTAAGTTTCCCTTATTTTGCTATTGAATATCGGCTTGGATATGAACATGTTATTTTCATGTTTTGGTGATAAACATGGTATGATTTACTTACTGGAAATGCATGATTTTAAGTACATATGCAAGGGATTAAAAGTATGTTAAATGCTAGTGAGCATTGGATTACATTCCGGCTCGGAATGGTGTTATTGCTTCGACAATGTGATTTGTATATGCGGTGTTTTATATAATGCAATGTAAAATAGTAAGTAAATGGTTTTGCAAATGATATATTGGCTTATGTGACGAGATGAGAAAACGATCAGATATAGTTGGCGTGCCATAGGATTATAAGTTTACTACAAAATATGAACAAAATCGATCGTGGCCATGGGACCTTGAGGTATGGTTGTTTAACAAGGCCGCTCGGACTATTTGGGACCTCATTTAGGGCATGCGGTTTAACAAGGCAACCCAAATTGATGGTGATCTTGCGAATTAACTAGGCAAGGTCGGTACACTTGCGATTTAGCTAGGCAAGGGTGGAGTCTTGAGATTTAACTAGGCGAGGGTGTCAAATCTTGCGGTTAACTAGGCAAGGTTTGGGATATCATGCAGTTTATATAGGCATGGTATGAGAGATCCGTGTATTCGATATGTGTGGGATAAAGGTAGTTTATTCGGGTCACTATAAATGCCAATATATGTGAAAGTTTATGAATGGAACCTAGTTTATAATGCTTTGATATTTAAGCATGGTTTGTTTATAACGCTTTGGGATTTAAGAATTATTTGTTTATAATGCTTTGGCATTTAATAATGGTTTTTTATAATGCTTTGTGATTTAAGCATGGTTTGTTTATAATGCTTTGGGATCTAAGCATGGATTATGTATATGATGTTGCATAAGGGTGATTATGCATGTCTCGGGTGGAGACAAGGAAAATGCTTTGGTTGTTAAGCATGGTTTGTTTATAATGCTTTGGGATCTAAGCATGGATTATGTATATGATGTTGCATAAGGGTGATTATGCATGTCTCGGGTGGAGATAAGGAAAATGCTTTGGTTGTTAAGCATGTTTTTAGAAACAAGTGCACAGTTTTAAAAAGGTCTTAATTGCATCATTGTTTTATGAGCATCCTCTCTAAGCATGTGTGCTTATGCTCTCTTTTTCCTAATGATGCAGATCATTAAGGTTCGGGGCAACAAAGGCAAGGGTTGAAAGAATCCAAGTGATAAAACTACTTTTGAGTATGAATTCAGTTTATGTTTTCGGTTAATAAAGCAATGTGTTCGCCATATTTTGGGGAGTTGTAATTTTGTTTTCCATGGCTTTTAAGTATGTTTCTATGTTGGATTATGAGGGTGATTTGATGTTGCTAAGCTTGAGGTTAATCCTTGCTTATGGTTGATGATGTGTGGTTGTTTAGATATGCATCTAGAATTGCCTTAATGATATCCATGTTGAGATAGTCTGTGCAAGTTTACTATGTTGTGTTTATGATTTTGATATGTTGCTTATGCTAAGAATGGTATATTTGTGCATTTTGGTATGTTTGGCCTATGGTTTGGTCATTTGAATGTATAAGTTGTTATGGTTGTTGAATTCCGATGTTAGAGTTGAAAAATGCCTAGATGAATGTTTGTATGCATGGATGAGAGTTGATAGGACCTAAATGCATCTATATTCGAGTGAAAAATTAGCCGAAAATGACATTACAGGCCCAGCCGCACCGATACGCGGGGGACCGTATTTGTACAGCTAGGCAATTCTGAGCTTGGTGTTTCGAAACGAGTGCAGGGGTTTCGGTAAGGTCTATTGTTACTGGAATCTTTTTTTTTAGTTCGAACTCGATTTCCAAAACACATGTTGACCGTATCGGTACAGTGTTTTAACAATATTAAATGGATTTTTGGATTGAAGTGGTGTACTGGTACAGTACCAAGCGTACCAAAATAGGACTGCAATACCGTATCAGTACAAATCCTACCGTATTGATACGGATGGTAGTTATTTCAGTTAATGTCATGGAAGCTGGTTCTGTTTTTCTTGCATTCTAGTCCCTAAATGTTGTGGATGCAATTGAATGAGTATGGATGGTCCTCTTGGATTGATTTTTGACATGTATGCATGAAATCTATCTAACTAAAGGTTGGTAACATAACAATGGGTCAAGTGCTTGGAATTTCCAAAATTTGCAAATTGGCCCTTTTGTGGCTTTTCCAAACAATTGGATGTCAATTCGATGCCCGATTGAGATGATCTTTCTTCTGGTACTTGTATGAATATATAGAGTGATAATTTGCATCTAGACAAGATAAAAACCAAAAAAATGGATGTGTTTCAAGTAATTTATTCCCAGTTTACCTCGATAAACCTAATGTAGCTCGCTCGGTTTAGTCTTGCGATTAGGCTGGGTCGAGGAGGTTATAGTTGTGGTGGACGCCACACGGGTGCATGTTGGGTAATGCGAAAGGCTTGCCTATTTATAGGCTTTGCATGGGTGATGTGAAAAGGCACCCTTGAAGGGTAAACAATGGTCGGCCATGTATGAAGAGAGAGGAGCATTTTGGAACCAACATGGTGCTTGAATTGATGCATTATGACTCCTCATGCTTGCTGCCCATTTTTCTGCTCATATCTCTTAACGAATAAGAACCTGATTTGCTTGTACATTTTCATAGAATGCCACCTTTATGACGGGACATCAATGAAGAATTATGTCCCCTGAGTGGTGCCTTTTATGAAAAGGTTTGATGAAAGATTATGTCTTTTAGAAGCAACTCCCCCATGAAAAGACATAACTCTTGGAATGCACCTTTTGGATTGAATAATCATTACTTTGGATATGGCCTTTGGTGAAGATACATGACTTTTGGGAGGCACCTCTTGGTGAAGAGACATAACTTTTGGTGAAGAGACCAAACTTTTGGGAGGCACCTGTTGGTGAAGAGATATGACTTTTGGTAAAGAGTCACAACTTTTGGGAGGCACCACTTGGTGAAGAGACATGACTTTTGGTGAAGAGTCACAACTTTTGGGAGGCACCTCTTCGTGAAGAGTTGAACCTCCTAGCCATTTGGTGTGAAGAAACATGCCCCATTTGATTTGAATCTTGTAGCTATTGCAATGTAAAGGTACTTTTTCAAATCAAACATACATTATTAATACTTTGAGATTTAACTAGGCAAGGTTTGGGATATTATGCGGTTTATCTAGGCATGGTATGAGAGATCCGTGTATCCGATATGTGTGGGATAAAGGTATTCTATCTGGGTCACTATAAATGCCAATATATGTGAAAGTTTATGAATGGAACCTAGTTTATAATGCTTTGAGATTTAAGCATGGTTTGTTTATAACGCTTTGGGATTTAAGCATGGTTTGTCTACAATGCTTTGGCATTTAATAATGGTTTTTTATAATGCTTTGTGATTTAAGCATGGTTTGTTTGTAATGCTTTGGGATCTAAGCATGGATTATGTATATGATGTTGCATAAGGGTGATTATGCATGTCTCGGGTGGAGACATGGAAAATGCTTTGGTTGTTAAGCGTGGTTTGTTTATAATGCTTTAGGATCTAAGCATGGATTATCTATATGATGTTGCATAAGGGTGACTATGCATGTCTTGGGTGGAGATAAGGAAAATGCTTTGGTTGTTAAGCATGTTTTTAGAAACAAGTGCACGGTTTTAAAAAGGTTTTAATTGCATCATTGTTTTATGAGCATCCTCACTAAGCATGTGTGCTTATGCTCTCTTTTTCCTAATGATGCAGATCATTAAGGTTCGGGGCAACAAAGGCAAGTGTTGAAAGAATCCAAGTGATAAAACTACTTTTGAGTATGAATTCAGTTTATGTTTTCGGTTAATAAGGCAATGTGTTCGCCATATTTTGGGGAGTTGTAATTTTGTTTTCCATGGCTTTCAAGTATGTTTCTATGCTGGATTATAAGGGTGATTTGATGTTGCTAAGCTTGAGGTTAATCCTTGCTTATGGTTGATGATGTGTGGTTGTTTAGGTATGCATCTAGAATTGCCTTAATGATATCCATGTTGAGATAGTCTCTGCAAGTTTACTATGTTGTGATTATGATTTTGATATGTTGCTTATGCTAAGAATGGTATATTTGTGCATTTTGGTATGTTTGGCCTACGGTTTGGTCATTTGAATGTATAAGTTGTTATGGTTGTTGAATTCCGATGTTAGAGTTGAAAAATGCCTAGATGAATGTTTGTATGCATGGATGAGAGTTGATAAGACCTAAATGCATCTATATTCGAGTGAAAAATTAGCCAAAAATGACATTACAGGCCCAGGCGTACCGATACGCGGGGGACCGTATTGGTACAGCTAGGCAATTTTGAGCTAGGTGTATCGAAACGGGTGCAGGGGTTTCGGTACGGTCTATTGTTACTAGAATCTTTCTTTTTAGTTCGAGCTTGATTTCCAAAACACATGTTGACCGTATCGGTACAGTTTTTAACAATATTAAATGGATTTTGGGATTGAAGTGGTGTACTGGTACAGTACCAAGCGTACCAAAATAGGACTGCAATATCGTATCAGTACAGATCATACCGTATTGATACGGATGGTAGTTATTTCAGTTAATGTCATGAAAAATGGTTCTGTTTTTCTTACATTTTAGTCCCTAAATGTTGTGGATGCAATTGAGTGAGTATGGATGGTCCTCTTGGATTGATTTTTGACATGTATGCATGAAATCTATCTAACTAAAGGTTGGTAAGATAACAATGGGTCATGTCCTTGGAATTTCCAAAATTTGCAAATTGGTCCTTTTGTGGCTTTTCCAAACAATTGGATGTCAATTCGATGCCCGATTGAGTTGATCTTTCTTCTGCTACTTGTATGAATATATAGAGTGATAATTTGCATCTAGACAAGATAAAAACCAAAAAAATGGATGTGTTTCAAGTAATTTATTCCCTGTTTGCCTCGATAAACCTAATGTAGCTCACTCGGTTTAGTCTTGCGATTAGGCCGGGTCGAGGAGGTTACAGTTGTGGTGGACGCCACACGGGTGCATGTTGGGTGATGCGAAAGGCTTGCCTATTTATAGTCTTTGCATGGGTGATGTGAAAAGGCACCCTTGAAGGGTAAAGAATGGTCAGCCATGTATGAAGAATTATGTCCCTTGAGTGGTGCCTTTTATGAAAAGGTTTGATGAAACTCCCCCACGAAAAGACATAACTCTTGGAAGGCACCTTTTGGATTGAGTAATCATTACTTTGGATATGGCCTTTGGTGAAGATACATGACTTTTGGGAGGCAACTCTTGGTGAAGAGACATAACTTTTGGTGAAGAGACCAAACTTTTGGGAGGCACCTGTTGGTGAAGAGACATGACTTTTGGTAAAGAGTCACAACTTTTGGGAGGCACCACTTGGTGAAGAGAGATGACTTTTGGTGAAGAGTCACAACTTTTGGGAGGCACCTCTTAGTGAAGAGTTGAACCTCCTAGCCATTTGGTGTGAAGAAACATGCCCCATTTGATTTGAATCTTCTAGTTGTTGGAATGTAAAGGTACTTTTTGAAATCAAACATACATTATTAATACTTATAATATTAATGTAAAGACATATAATATGTATAAGATTCACACCCAACTTAATAAAATGCAATAACATATATATATATATATATAAATGAAATGTATAATATAAGAAAGATTATGCAACCTAAACATGCAACAAATATGAACTATGCTCTAAGTGAAGATGTGAACTATATGTTATGCATATATATATAAGTAGAATGCTTGAAATGACTATCTTAATCATATAATATGCAATTCATAACATATAATAAATGGAAATGCTAATATGTGATATATAATACTAAATGCAATTACGACACGAATATTAATAAGACAAATGATATGATGATTCAAAACATATAATAAGATGTAAATGCATGTTCATAATAGAATGTAGTGCATATATAATATAAGCTAAGGCATAGTTAGTAAGAACTCCATCCACTTTCATCCTTAACAAAATCAAAGACAAAAGTATTTCAAGTTTGAATCAGCTGCTGGATAGGATCACATCAAAGGTAGAGAAGCTTCGAACCAAAACTCGATATCAGACAGTAGGTCAAAATTAGTTGGCCGTAATAGGCCTTTGTCTTCGTCCACGATGAGCTTGAAGGGATCACAAAGGAGTGCGAGCGCACCAGTTTGTGATTATTATGGACATAAGCATAGAGGCTAGTGTTGGGGGACATCCAAAGTTTGGTATGGTTCTGGGTCACTAGATCATTATTTGAGGGATTATTTGGCAGCTACTGACACTATTCCTGTTCAGACTCAAAGGACCTCTTATCCAACTCATAGGGGCCAGGGCTTTGCTAGAGGAGGAGCGAGCCATGTATCTGGACATTAGAGTGAGGGTACGATCCAGTCCAACGCGAGGGCATTGGTGGGGCAATATGCAGTTACGGCTCAAGAGGACTGTGAGGTTACCAATGTTATCTCAGGTATGCTTACATTGTTCTCAGTCCTTATTATTTGTTTTTTGGATTCAAGGTCTACCCATTCCTACATTCGTAGTGAAATATATCAGTAGTGGGTTATTCCTATCGAGGATCTTGAGATAAGAGTCCTTGTGACTAGTCCTTTGGGGTATGGTGTTTTAGTAGATAAGGTGTATCGAAGGTGTCCGATTGAGGTCCAAGGTTTGATATTTTTGCCTGATTTGATGATGTTTTCATTTCAAGAGTTTGATACCATCTTAAGGATATATTGGTTCTTTGAGCATGATGCGTTTGGGTTGAAGTTGAAGAGCTTTAAGCTTCGTGGTTTGGATGGGGCCAAGTTAGTGTGAAAGGTGAGAGAAATGCTTTTTTCTAATGTAGTGTCATCTTTGGTGGCATAAAGGACAATCCAACAGGTTGTGAAGCCTTCCCGTGGTTGATAATAATGTTAAGATTCGATGCTTGAGGCCTTTGAAAGAGAGTTAGTTGATGTGTTTTGGAAGAGTTGCTTTTATTAGCGTGAGATAGATTCAACATAAGTATTTATTGCTTCATCGCATGCCCCCAACGGAGTTGAAACATTAATGTGTTTTGATGCTTTTATTAGTTGGACAAAATAACAGAGTTGGACATAATAACAAAGAGGAAGGGAATCCCCCTAATGTTTTACCTCTTCCTCCTCTGTTGGTTCCTTATGTTGATGTTGGGGCAGGTGGTGTACCCCAGGTTTCCCTAGTGTCAGCTTTTGGTGATCTAACCCTGTTAATCCAAGCGACGATGGCAGTTTTTCAGGCATCGATGGCTGGAGTGCAAGTGCAAGCACTAGCACCTGCTGTGGTGGTCAAATAAGGTTTGTACTTGGGTGATCTATGCAATCGAAAAATATGGGTTCAGGTAAGAGAGTGGTTGATTTTGGCTATTCCAGAAAGCAAAATAGGAAGTCTCGTGATAGGAGGCACAAGTCGGGTTATAAATGTGGTGACGGTGTTGGCCGGGGTAATCAGGGAGTTTGTATTATGGTTGAGTGTGAAAATTTTTGTAACACCCTGGTTTTGGGGCTAGACATTTCAAAGGTTGGTTTGAAGGTCCGGTGGACCAGAATTAGAGATTCGAGTTGGTTTCGTGATTTAATCGAGTTAAATATTTTTGAAGGTGTTAAAATTATGGACAAATATGCTAAAATCATTATTTAATATGTTAAGGTTTATGGTGAATTCAATTTTGGAAAATGGATTCAGGAAGGGTGACATTTTGGTTAGTGACCAAAATGTAAATTTTGAAAACTGGTTTAAATGGTGACTAAAATGAAAAGGGATCAAATTCTTAGAATCCTTAATGAGCTATTTTACCAAGTTTTTGCTGGTGATTTCTCCTTTCAATTAAGCTATTTTAACATGTGTTTCCAAAGTTAATTAAAGGGATTTTTGATATTAAAAGTTAGTTAATCTTTTTCAAGATATTTTGATGTAACTTTTCTCTCAACCTTTCTCTTCACTTCTCTCTCAGCCAAACACTCAAATTTTCATCAAAATCCAGAGGTGAGAGATCTTTTTACTCAGATTATTGTTTTATAATTGATTCTTTTTACTCAATTTTTCATCAAAATCTTGTGTTTTTATAGTTTTAAACAAGCTAATTGAAGGAGAAATCTCACAATAGGGGTAAGGTCCGTGATCTCCTCTATTGAATGGTTCTTTATTGGTATTCCCAAGTGTTTGATCCTTGATTCATGATTTATAAACTAATGCTTCATGTTTTACAATATCTAATTGCATTAATTGGGTAAAATTGATAGAATAATGAGAGGTTAGAAGTGGATCTATTTTCTAGTGTTTAAGATTGATTTTAAACATATTTTGGATGTATTATGTTGTTGATAAGTTGTTTTTATCAATAGAATCCCAAAACTCTCAAATCTCTAACTGATTAGGTTGATAGTTTTGTGTTTTTATGGTGATATTTGTGTTTTATCATTGCTAGAAGTAAAAGGATGTTGGGGAAGGGTTTTTAGATGTTAATTGATGAAGTTGAATGGTTTGAATCATTATTTTATGGCTGGGTTAAGTTTTGGAAGTATTTGGGGATGATTTCGGTATATTTCGGATAGTTATTGAGTGGGCAACTTGAGAGTTACGGAGATTGCTGTTACCAATGGTTTGAATGCATATTAATGCATTTGACCTCTGGTTTTATGTTGTTAGAACAAAGGATAATCAAGGAGACGAAGTTCGACATTGATTGCTGCTTTCCGGGAGCTTGATTCATATTGGAGAATAAGGCGAAGTGTATCGGTGAGTGGAAACTGGATTTAAGTGCCTTACAAAGGTTTGTAAAGGTTGTTGGGAGTTTAGGGTAAGCGTGAGACACTTACCTAAGCTTGGAAGTAAGTTTCCCTTATTTTGCTCTTGAATATCAACCTGGATATGAGCATGTTGTTTTCATGTTTTGATGATAAACATGGTATGATTTACTTACTGGAAATGCATGATTTTAAGTACATATGCAGGGGATTAAAAGTATGTTAAATGCTAGTGAGCATTGGATTACATTCCGATTGGGAATGGTGTTATTGCTTGGGCAATGTTATTTTCATATGTGGTGTTTTACATAATGCATTATAAAACAATAAGTAAATGGTTTTGCAAATGATATATTGGCTATGCGACGAGATGAGAAAAAAATCGGATATAGTTGGCATACCATAGGATTATAAGTGCACTATAAAATATAAACAAAATTGATCGTGGCCATGGGTCATTGAGGTATGGCGGTTTAACAAGGCCACTCGGACTATTAGAGACCTTATTTGGGGCATGCAATTTAACAAGGCAACCCAAATTTATGGTGATCTTGCAGATTAACTAGGCAAGGTCGGTACACTTGCGGTTTAACTAGGCAACAGTGGAGTCTCGCAGTTTAACTAGGCAACGGTGGAGTCATGCGGTTTAACTAGGCATGGTATGAGAGATCTGTGTATCTGATATGTATAGGATAGAGGTAGTCTATCTGGGTCACCATAAATTCCAATATTTGTGAAAGTTTATGAATGTAACCTAGTTTATAATGCTTTGGGATTTAAGCAATGTTTGTTTATAATGCTTTGGGATTTAAGCATGGTTTGTTTATAATGCTTTGGGATTTAAACATGGTTTGTTTATAATTCTTTGGGATCTAAGCATGGATTATGTATATGATACTGCATAATGGTGATTATGCATGTCTCGGGTGGAGACAAGGAAAATGCTTTGGTTGTTAATCATGTTTTTAGAAACAAGTGCACATTTTAAAACAGTTTTAATTGGATCATTGTTTTATGAGCATCCTCACTAAGCATGTGTACTTATGCTCTCTTTTTCCTAATGATGCAGAGCATTAAGGTTCGGGGTAGCAAAGGCATGGGTTGAAAGGATCCAAGTGAGAAACTACTTTTGAGTATGAACTTGGTTTATGTTTTTGGTTAATAAGGCAATGTGTTCTCTATATTTTGGGGAGTTGTAATTCTATTTTCCATGGCTTTTAAGTATGTTTCTATGCTGGATTATAAGGGTTGTTTGATGTTGCTAAGCTTGAGGTTAATCCTTGCTTATGGTTGATGATGTGTGATTGTTTAGCTATGCATCTAGAAATGCCTTAATGATATCCATGTTGCGATTGTCGTTGCAAGTTTACTATGCTGTGTTTCTGATGTTGATATGTTTCTTATGCTGGGAATGGTCTATTTATGCATTTTGGTATGTTTGGCAAAAAGGTTTTGGGAGCTTGCCTATGGTTTGGTCATTTGAATGTATAAGTTCTTATGGTTGTTGAATTCTGATGTTAGAGTTGAAAAATGCCTAGATGAATGTTTGTATGAATGGATGAGTGTTGTTGGGATCTAAATGCATCTAGATTCGAGGGAAAAGTCAGCTGAAAATGACATTACAGGCCTAAGCGTACCGATATGTAGGGGACAATATCGGTACGGCTAGGCAATTATGAGCTAGGTGTATCAAAACGAATGCAGGGGTTTCAGTACGGTCTATTGTTACTAGAATCTTTCTTTTTAGTCTGAGCCCGCGTATCGAAACGCATGCTGACCATGTCGGTATGCTGTTTTAACAATATTAAATGGATTTTTGGATTCGATGTAGTGTACCGGTATGGTACTAGGCGTACCAAAATAGGACTGCAATACCGTATCGGTACAGGTCCTACCGTATCGATACGAATGGCAGTTATTTCAGTTAATGTCATGGAAGCTGGTTATGTTTTCCTTACATTTTAGTCCCTAAATGTTGTGGATGCAATTGAATGAGTATGGATGGTCCTCTTAGGTTGATTTTTTACATGTATGCATGAAATCTATCTAACTAAAGGTTGGTAACATAAAAATGGGTCAAGTCCTTGGAATTTCTAGAATTTGCAAATTGGTCCTTTTGTGGCTTTTTTGAACATTTGGATGCCAATTCGATGCTCGATTGAGATGATCTTTCTTCTGCTGCTTGTATGAATATATAAGGTGATAATTTACATTTAAACAAGATAAAAACGAAAAAATGGTAATGTTTCAAGTAATTTCTTTCCGGTTTACCTCGGTAAACCTAATGTAGCTCGCTCGGTTCGGTCTTGCTATTAGGCTGGGTCCAAGGGTTACATTTGGTACCAGAGCCAGGTTATGAAAAGTTGGGATGTAGTTGCTTGACTAATTGGTGATGTTTGAATTGCACGGTGATTGGTATATGTTCGGTGATTGTTTAATACCATGTTGGGGTATGAGTTGGGAACACATTGCCTATTACCAAGGTTTTAAAATGTTTTATAAGGTTGTCTTGGATCCTTTGCCTAATGCTAGTCTAACTTTAATGTGTTTTAAAATCTTTGTATTACCTTACCTCTTCCTTCTTCGTTGGTTCATCCTGTTGACGCTGGGGTAGGTGATGTACCTCAAGCTTTGCAAGGGTTTGTTTTGGTGATTTGACCCTGTTATTCCAGGAAATGACGGAAGCATTTCAAGCAGCAATAGCTGGAGTGCAAATGTAAGCACCGGCACCTACCGTAATGGTTAATCAAGGTTTGCCCTTGGAGCGTCTTCGTAGTTTAGGAGGTGAGGAATTCAGGGGTCTAAGCCCTAAAGTAGTCGAGAGATGGCTAGATAATCTGTATTTTGTACCAGATGGGTTGCAATGAGGAGCGCAAGTTAGGTTGTACTGTGTCACTGTTGTAATGTGATGCATATCATTGGTGGGTGACCAGGATTACGAGTGTTCCAGAGGTGGATGTATCGTGGGAGTTCTTTTAGAGAACTTTTTATGAGGAAGTATCTTGGTCCTTAGTATCTGGATACGAGGAAGCGCAAGTTTATGTCGCTATCGCAGGGTGGCATGTCAGTTACCGAGTATGAGAGATCGCGTGATAAGCGATGCTAGTCGGGTCACAAGCATGGTGGTGGCTGGGTTGTGGTTATGTTTTTCTGAGAGTCATTTCCCGAGGCTCTGGCGTGGTTAGTGATTGTTGGGTTTTAGCCCGTTGGCTGATATGGCTATATATGTTAGCTTCGAATGTGTTAGAGACGTTCGAGATTGTGATGTGTTGGGTATTCTCCAAATACCTAGATTCGAGTAGTGGTCGATTTGGTGGTGTTCTCGTGTACTATGGTACCGAGAAGAGTTTTGATCAAAAAATGAGGGATGTTAGAGTGTTTTCGACGTGTTGGAGGGAATTTTGGTAATGGAAATGTTATAAGTAGGTGTGGATGTTAAACATGCACAGTGCAAAAACACTTATATGTATATATTTAAATATGTCGGTACATGCATAAATCTTTGGGCATGATATTAGAGGTTTTGCATCCATATGCATATGCATAGAAATCTAGGATGACATATACGAAATCATGCATACATATGTCCACACTTACGGATTTTTCCCGGAAGCTAATGATGAAGTGTTAGTGTCTAGTTCCTTTGGTGAGGCAGTTGTGGTTAGGAAGTTGGTTAGGGGGTGTCCTTTGGTTGTTTAAGGACATGAGTTTGCCGCAGATCTAATGGAGTTTCCGTTCCATGGTTTCGATGTCATTTTGGGTATAGATTGGTTGAGTGAACACCAGGTGGTTGTGGATTATGAATGTAAAAAGATTACCTTGAGGTTGGCTGATGATTATGAGGTTGTGGTGGTTGGCGAGAATGTGAAGTTCTTGTCCAATGTTGTTTCGGCCATCTGAGCATAAAAGATATTGTAAGGAGGGTATCAAGCTTATTTGGCTAACGTAATGAATCCTGAATTTAATGGTGTCTGGGTGCAGGACATTCGAGCTGTTTGTATTTTTCTAGGTTTTTCTCAAGGAATTACCAGGTTTACTGCCGGATAGAGAGGTGGAATTTGGTATTGAGTTGTATGCGGGTATAGCACCAGTGTCCATTACTCCTTATAGGATGGCTCCAAAAGAGTTAAAGGAGTTGAAGTCACAACTTTAGGAGTTTTTGGATCATGGGTTCATTCGACGGAGTGTTTCGTCTTGGGGTGCTCTGATCCTCTTTGTGAAGAAGAAGGATGGTATGATGCGTATGTGCATTGATTGCCGGCAGTTGAATAAGCTAACAGTGAAGAATAAGTATCTATTGCTGCGAATTGGTGACTTGTTTGATCAATTTCTTGGGGCAGTTGTGTTTTCCAAGATCGATTTGAGATTAAGGTATTACCAGTTGAAGGTTAAGGATGAAGATGTGCATAAACCACGTTTCATACGAGGTATGGGCATTATGAGCTCTTGGTCATGCCTTTTGGTTTGACAAATGCCCTAGCCGCATTCATGGATATGATGAATAGGATGTTCCATGATTATCTCAACCAGTTTGTAGTGGTGTTCATAGATGATATTCTCGTGTACTCTCGTACCGAGGAAGAACACGATCGACATTTGCGGATTGTGTTGCAAGTGTTGAAGGATAATCTGTTGTATGCCAAGCTAAGCATGTGTGATTTTTGGCTTAGGGAAGTGATGCTCCTTGGTCATGTGGTGTCCACGGAGGGTATTCGTGTTGATCCACATAAAATTGAGGCTATTCTCAATTGGAAACAACCTAAATCTATTTCGGAGGTGCACAATTTTCTTGGGTTGGCTGGTTAATTACTATCGCTTTGTATAAGGGTTTTCGAGTATTGCACCACTGTTGACAAAGTTGTTACAAAAGAATGTTCCCTATATGTGGACAGATAAGCAACAGCTCAGTTTTGAGAAGTTGAAGGTGGTTTTGACACATGCTCATGTGTTGATTCAACCTGAATCTGGGAAGGAGTTTATGGTTTATAGTGATGCATCGTATGTTGGGTTGGGTTGTGTGCTGATGCAAGATGGTAAGGTGGTGCCTATGCGTCGAGATAGTTGAAGATTTATGAGCGCAACTACCTAACTCATGATTTGGAGTTTGCAGCTGTGGTTTTTGCCTTGAAAATTTGGAGACACTACCTTTTATGGTGAAAAGTGTGTGGATTTTACGGACCATAAGAGTTTGAAATATTTGATGTCTCAAAAGGATTTGAACCTTAGCCAATGAAGATGGCTGGATTTGCTTAAGGATTACGACTTAACAATTAAGTATCATCCTGGAAAAGCTAATGTGGTGGCGGATGCGCTGAGTCGTAAGGTTGCTGTCGAGCTTAGGGAGATGTTTGCGAGGTTGAGCGTGACACGAGAAAGTGGTTTGTTGGTTGAGTTGCATGTTAAGCCTACATTATCGTAGATGATTAAAGCTAAGCAACTATTTGTTGATTCTTTGGTCCTTCATGTTAAGGAAATAGTGGATGGCAATCCAACAGATTTTCATTTTGATCATGACGGTGTTTTGTGCTTTAAGGGCCGAATAGCGGTGTCAGAGGATTCAGAGCTTAGGCACACTATTTTGATGGGGGCACATTCTAGTCTTTTTGCTATGCATCCCAGAAGTAACAAGATGTATCATGTTTTAAAGGAGGTGTACTATTGGGTTTGTTTGAAAAAGAACGCGGTAGTGTTTGTTTCTAAGTATATGGTGTGTCAGCAGTTAAGGCTGAACATTAGTTTCCATCTGGGTTGTTGCAACCGTTGAGAATTCTGAAATGCAAATGCGAGAGAATCACCGTGGATTTTGTGTCAGGGTTACCATTGAAACTGGCTAAAAAGGATTCCATTTGGGTGATTGTGGATCGGCTTACGAAGTGTGCACATTTTCTACCAGTGCATACAACGTACATTCTGGATAAGTTAGCAGAATTGTACATTTTTGAGATCGTGCGTCTACGCGAGTACCGAAGTCTATTGTTTCAGATAGGGATCCGAGCTTCATAGCAAGGTTTTGGGTGAGTCTGCACCAGGCTTTAGGTACGAGATTGAATTTCAGCATCGCGTATCTTCCCCAGTCAGATGAACAGTATGAGCGGGTTATCCATATTTTGGAGGATATGCTGAGATGTTGTATTATTGAGTTTCAAGGGACCTGGGAGAAACATCTACCTTTGGTTGAATTCGCGTAGAACAATAGCTATCAAGCAAGTATACAAATGGCACCATATGAGGCATTGTATGACCGAAGGTGTCGTACACCCTTGTGTTGGGATGAGTAGGAGAAAAGCATGTTTCCTTACCAAATGTGTCGAAATACATGAAACAAAAGGTAAAACTTATGTGTGATCACTTGGAAGCAGCTATAGATTGGAAAAAATCTTACGCGGATTTGAGATGTAGGGAAATAGAATATGCAGTGGGAGATCGTGTATTCTTGGAAGTGTCACCGTGGAAATAGGTGATGTGGTTGGGACAGAAAGGTAGGCTTAGTCCGAGGTTTATTGGGCCATACGAGATTAAAGAGCGCGTAGGTCCTGTGGCTTATCGGTTGAGGTTGCCTCTCGAGTTGGAGAAAATACATGATGTGTTCCATGTATCTATGTTGCGGAGTTATCAGTCGGATCCCTCACATGTCATGCCGGTGGAACATATTGAGTTAAGACTGGATTTATCCTATGACGAGGAACCGATGGACATCCTCGTTTCTAGCAGCAAAGTTCTTCGTGGCAAGATGATTGAGCTTGTTAAGGTTTTTGTGGCGGCATCGTGGTGTCGAGAAGCCACTCAGGAAAGTATCTGCATTTGTTTCCTCTAGGTAAATTTTGAGGACAAAATTTCATAAGTGGGGGAGTGTTGTAACACTCTGGTTTTGTGGCTAGACGTTTCAAAGGTTGGTTCGAAGGTCCAGTGGATCGGAATTAGAGGTTCAAGTTAGTTTTGAGATTTAATCGAGTTAAATATTTCTGAAGGTGTTACAATTGTGAAAAAATATGCTAAAATCATTATTTAATATGTTCAAGTTTATAGTGAATTCAATTTTGGAAAATGGATTTTGGAAGGGTGACATTTTGGTTTCTGACCAAAATGAAAATTTTGAAAACTAGTTTAAAGGGTGACTAAAATGAAAAGGGATCAAATCCTTAGAATCCTTAAGGAGCTATTTTACCAAGTTTTTGTTGGTGATTTCACCTTTCAAATAAGCTATTTTAACATGTATTTCCAAAGTTAATTAAAGGGATTTTAGATATTAAAAGTTAGTTAACCTTTTTCAAGATATTTTGACGTAACTTTTCTCTCAACCTTTCTCTTCACTTTTCTCTCAGACAAACACTCAAGTTTTCATCAAAATCCAGAGGTGATAGATCCTTTTTACTCAGCTTATTGATTTATAATTGATTCTTTAACTTTGTTTTACAAAATCTTATTAAAATCTTGTATTTTCCTAGTTAACAAGCTAATTGAAGGAGAAATATCACAATAGGGGTAAGGTCCGTGATCTCCTCTATTGAATGGTTCTTTATTGATATTCCAAAGTGTTTGATCCTTGATTCATGATTTATAAATTGATTCTTAATGTTTTACAATATTTAATTAAATTAATTGGGTGAAATTGATGGAATAGTGAGAGGTTTGAAGTGGATTTTTTCCAGTGTGTAAGATTGATTTTAAACATATTTTGGATTTATTATGTTGTTGATAAGTTGTTTTTATCATTGGAATCCCGAAACTCTTAAACTCTAATTGGCTAGGTTTATAAATTTATGTTTTTGTGGTGATATTTGTGTTTTATCATTGGTAGAAGTAAAATGATGATGAGGAAGGGTTTTTAGTTGTTAATTGATAAAGTTTAATGGTTTGAATCATTATATTATGCCTGGGTTAAGTTTTGGAAGTATCTGGGGATAATTTCGATATGTTTTGGATGGTTGTTGAGTGGGCAACTTGAGAGTTGCGGGAGATTGCTATTAGGCAATGGTTTGAATGCAAATTAATGCATTTGGCCTCTGGTTTTATGTTGTTACAACATGGGATAATCAAGGCGACGAAGTTCGACATTGATTGTTGCTTGTCGGGAGCTCGAATCGTATTGGCAAGCAAGGCGAAGTGTATCAGTGAGTGGAAACTGGATTTAAATACTTTACAAAGGTTTTTAAAGTTTGTTGGGAGTTTAGGGTAAGCGTGAGACATTTACCTAAACTTGGAAGTAAGTTTCCCTTATTTTGCTCTTGAATACCGACTTGGATATGAGCATGTTGTTTTCATGTTTTGGTGATAAACATGGTATGATTTACTTACTGGAAATGCATGATTTTAAGTACATATGCAAGGGATTAAAATTATGTTAAATGCTAGTGAGCATTGGATTACATTCCGGTTGGGAATGGTGTTATTGCTTGGGCAATGTGATTTGTTTATGTGGTGTTTTATATAATGCATTGTAAAACAGTAAGTAAATGATTTTGCAAATGATATATTGGCTTATATGACGAGATGAGAAAACAATCGGATATAGTTGGCGTGCCATAGGATTATAAGTGCACTACAAAATATGAACAAAATCGATCGTGGCCATGGGACCTTGAGGTATGGTTGTTTAACAAGGCCACTCGAACTAGTTGGGACCTCATTTAGGGCATGCGGTTTAACAAGGCAACCCAAATTGATGGTGATCTTGCGAATTAACTAGGCAAGGTTGGTACACTTGCGATTTAGCTAGGCAAGGGTGGAGTCTTGCGATTTAACTAGGCGAGGGTGTCAAATCATGCGGTTTATCTAGGAATGGTATGAGAGATCCGTGTATCCGATATGTGTAGGATAAAGATAGTCTATCCGGGTCACTATAAATGCCAATATATGTGAAAGTTTATGAATGGAACCTAGTTTATAATTCTTTGAGATTTAAGCATGGTTTGTTTATAACGCTTTGGGATTTAAGCATGGTTTGTTTATAATGATTTGGCATTTAATAATGGTTTTTTATAATGCTTTGTGATTTAAGCATGGTTTGTTTATAATGCTTTGGGATCTAAGCATGGATTATGTATATGATGTTGCATAAGGGTGATTATGCATGTCTCGGGTGGAGACATGCAAAATGCTTTGGTTGTTAAGCATGGTTTGTTTATAATGCTTTGGGATCTAAGCATGGATTATGTATATGATGTTGCATAAGGGTGATTATGCATGTCTCGGGTGGAGATAAGGAAAATGCTTTGGTTGTTAAGCATGTTTTTAGAAACAAGTGCACGGTTTTAAAAAGGTCTTAATTGCATCATTGTTTTATGAGCATCCTCACTAAGCATGTGTGCTTATGCTCTCTTTTTCCTAATGATGCAGATCATTAAGGTTCGAGGCAACAAAGGTAAGGGTTGAAAGAATCCAAGTGATAAAACTACTTTTGAGTATGAATTCAGTTTATGTTTTCGGTTAGTAAGGCAATGTGTTCGCCATATTTTGGGGAGTTGTAATTTTGTTTTCCATGGCTTCTAAGTATGTTTCTATGCTGGATTATAAGGGTGATTTGATGTTGCTAAGCTTGAGGTTAATCCTTGCTTATGGTTGATGATGTGTGGTTGTTTAGGTATGCATCTAGAATTGCCTTAATGATATCCATGTTGAGATAGTCTGTGCAAGTTTACTATGTTGTGTTTATGATTTTGATATGTTGCTTATGCTAAGAATGGTATATTTGTGCATTTTGGTATGTTTGGCCTATGGTTTGGTCATTTTAATGTATAAGTTGTTATGGTTGTTGAATTTCGATGTTAGAGTTGAAAAATTCCTAGATCAATGTTTGTATGCATGGATGAGAGTTGATAGGACCTAAATGCATCTATATTCGAGTGAAAAATTAGCCGAAAATGACATTACAGGCCTAGGCGTACCGATACGCGGGGGACTGTATTGGTACAGCTAGGCAATTCTGAGCTAGGTGTATCAAAACGGGTGCAGGGGTTTCGGTACGGTCTATTGTTACTGGAATCTTTTTTTTTAGTTCGAGCTCGATTTCCAAAACACATGTTGACCGTATCGGTATAGTGTTTTAACAATATTAAATGGATTTTTGGATTGAAGTGGTGTACTGGTACAGTACCAAGCGTACCAAAATAGGACTGCAATACCTTATCAATACAGATCCTACCGTATTGATACGGATGGCAGTTATTTCAGTTAATGTCATGGAAGTTGGTTCTGTTTTTCTTACATTTTAGTCCCTAAATGTTGTGGATGCAATTGAATGAGTATGGATGGTCCTCTTGGATTGATTTTTGACATGTATGCATGAAATCTATCTAACTAAAGGTTGGTAACATAACAATGGGTCAAGTCCTTGGATTTTCCAAAATTTGCAAATTGGTCCTTTTGTGGCTTTTCCAAACAATTGGATGTCAATTCGATGCCCGATTGAGATGATCTTTCTTCTGCTACTTGTATGAATATATAGAGTGATAATTTACATCTAGACAAGATAAAAACCAAAAAAATGGATGTGTTTCAAGTAATTTATTCCCGATTTACCTTGATAAACCTAATATAGCTCGCTCGGTTTAGTCTTGCAATTAGGCCGGGTCGAGGAGGTTACAGTTGTGGTGGACGCCACACGGGTGCATGTTGGGTGATGCGAAAGGCTTGCCTATTTATAGGCTTTGCATGGGTGATGTGAAAAGGCACCCTTCAAGGGTAAAGAATGGCCGGCCATGTATGAAGAGAGAGGAGCATTTTGGAACCAACATGGTGCTTGAATTGATGCATTATGACTCCTCATGCTTGCTGCCCATTTTTCTGCTCATACTGCTCATATCTCTTAATGAATAAGAACTTGATTTGCTTGTACATTTTCATAGAATGCCACCTTTATGACGGGACATCAATGAAGAATTATGTCCCCTGAGTGGTGCCTTTTATGAAAAGGTTTGATGAATGATTATGTCTTTTAGAAGCAACTCCCCCACGAAAAGACATAACTCTTGGAAGGCACCTTTTGGATTGAATAATCATTACTTTGGGTATGGCCTTTGGTGAAGATACATGACTTTTGGGAGGCACCTCTTGGTGAAGAGACATAACTTTTGGTGAAGAGACCAAACTTTTGGGAGGCACCTGTTGGTGAAGAGACATGACTTTTGGTAAAGAGTCACAACTTTTGGGAGGCACCACTTGGTGAAGAGACATGACTTTTGGTGAAGAGTCACAACTTTTGGGAGGCACCTCTTGGTGAAGAGTTGAACCTCCTAGCCATTTGGTGTGAAGAAACATGCCCATTTGATTTGAATCTTCTAGCTGTTGGAATGTAAAGGTACTTTTTCAAATCAAACATACATTATTAATACTTATAATATTAATGTAAAGACATATACTATGTATAAGATTCGCACCCAACTTAATAAAATGCAATAACATATATATATATATAAATGAAATGTATAATATAAGAAAGATTATACAACCTAAACATGCAACAAATATGAACTATGCTCTAAATGAAGATGTGAACTATATGTTATGCATATGTATATAAGTAGAATGCTTGAAATGACTATCTTAATCATATAATATGCAATTCATAACATATAATAAATGGAAATGCTAATATGTTATATATAATACTAAATGCAATAATGACACGAATATTAATGAAACAAATGATATGATGATTCAAAACATATAATAAAATGTAAATGCATGCTCATAATAGAATGTAATGCATATATAATATAAGGTAAGGCATAGGATTATAAGTGCACTGCAAAATATGAACAAAATCGATCGTGGCCATGGGACCTTGAGGTATGGTTGTTTAACAAAGCCACTCGGACTATTTGGGACCTCATTTGGGGCATGCGGTTTAACAAGGCAACCCAAATTGATGGTGATCTTGCGAATTAACTAGGCAAGGTCGGTACACTTGCGATTTAGCTAGGCAAGGGTGGAGTCTTGCGATTTAACTAGGCGAGGGTGTCAAATCTTACGGTTAACTAGGCAAGGTTTGGGATATCATGCGGTTTATCTAGGCATGGTATGAGAGATTCGTGTATCCGATATGTGTGGGATAAAGGTAGTCTATTCGGGTCACTATAAATGCCAATATATGTGAAAGTTTATGAATGGAACCTAGTTTATAATGCTTTGAGATTTAAGCATGGTTTGTTTATAACGCTTTGGGATTTAAGCATGGTTTGTTTATAATGCTTTGTCATTTAATAATGGTTTTTTATAATGCTTTGTGATTTAAGCATGGTTTGTTTATAATGCTTTGGGATCTAAGCATTATAATGTATATGATGTTGCATAAGGGTGATTATGCATATCTCGGGTGGAGACATGGAAAATGCTTTGGTTATTAAGCATGGTTTGTTTATAATGCTTTGGGATCTAAGCATGGATTATGTATATGATGTTGCATAAGGGTGATTATGCATGTCTCAGGTGGAGATAAGGTAAATGCTTTGGTTGTTAAGAATGTTTTTAGAAACAAGTGCATGGTTTTAAAAAGGTTTTAGTTGCATCATTGTTTTATGAGCATCCTCACTAAGCATGTGTGCTTATGCTCTCTTTTTCCTAATGATGCATATCATTAAGGTTCGGGGCGACAAAAACAAGGGATGAAAGAATCCAAGTGATAAAACTACTTTTGAGTATGAATTCAGTTTATGTTTTCGGTTAATAAGGAAATGTGTTCGCCATATTTTGGGGAGTTGTAATTTTGTTTTGCAAGGCTTTTAAGTATGTTTCTATGCTGGATTATAAGGGTGATCTGATGTTGCTAAGCTTGAGGTTAATCCTTGCTTATGGTTGATGATGTATGGTTGTTTAGGTATGCATCTAGAATTGCCTTAATGATATCCATGTTGAGATAGTCTGTGCAAGTTTACTGTGTTGTATTTATGATTTTGATATGTTGGTTATGCTAAGAATGGTATATTTGTGCATTTTGGTATGTTTGGCCTATGGTTTGGTCATTTGAATGTATAAGTTGTTATGGTTGTTGAATTCCGATGTTAGAGTTGAAAAATGCCTAGATGAATGTTTTTATGCATGGATGAGAGTTGATAGGACCTAAATGCATCTATATTCGAGTGAAAAATTAGCCGAAAATGACATTGCAGGCCCAGGCGTACCGATACGCGGGGGACCGTATCGGTACAGCTAGGCAATTCTGAGCTAGGTGTATCGAAACGGGTGCAGGGGTTTTGGTACGGTCTATTGTTACTGGGATCTTTTTTTTAGTTCGAGCTCGATTTCCAAAACACATGTTGATCGTATCGGTACAGTCTTTTAACAATATTAAATGGATTTTTGGATTAAAGTGGTGTACTGGTACAGTACCAAGCGTACCAAAATAGGAATGTAATACCGTATCAGTACAGATCCTACCGTATTGATACGGATGGCAGTTATTTCAGTTAATGTCATGGAAGCTAGTTCTGTTTTTCTTACATTTTAGTCCCTAAATGTTGTGGATGCAATTGAATGAGTATGGATGATCCTCTTGGATTTATTGTTGACATGTATGCATGAAATCTATCTATCTAAAGGTTGGTAACATAACAATGGGTCAAGTCCTTGGAATTTCCAAAATTTGCAAATTGGTCCTTTTGTGGCTTTTCCAAACAATTGGATGTCAATTCCATGCCCGATTGAGATGATCTTTCTTCTGCTACTTGTATGAATATATAGAGTGATAATTTGCATCTAGACAAGATAAAACCAAAAAAAATGGATGTGTTTCCACTAATTTATTCCCGGTTTACCTCGATAAACCTAATGTAGCTCGCTCGGTTTAGTCTTGCGATTAGGCCGGGTCGAGGAGGTTACAGTTGTGGTGGACACCACACGGGTGCATGTTGAGTGATGCGAAATGCTTACCTATTTATAGTCTTTGCATGGGTGATGTGAAAAGGCACCCTTGAAGGGTAAAGAATGGCCGGCCATGTATGAAGAGAGAGGAGCATTTTGGAACCAACATGGTGCTTGAATTGATGCATTATGACTCCTCATGTTTGCTGCCCATTTTGCTGCTCATATCTCTTAATGAATAAGAACTTGATTTGCTTGTACATTTTCATAGAATGCCACCTTTATGACGGGACATCATTGAAGAATTATGTCCCCTGAGTGGTGCATTTTATGAAAAGGTTTGATGAAAGATTATGTCTTTTAGAAGCAACTCCCCCACGAAAAGACATAACTCTTGGAAGGCACCTTTTGGATTGAATAATCATTACTTTGGATATGGCCTTTGGTGAAGATACATGACTTTTGGGAGGCACCTCTTGGTGAAGAGACATAACTTTTGGTGAAGAGACACAACTTTTGGGAGGCACCTCTTGGTGAAGAGACATGACTTTTGGTAAAGAGTCACAACTTTTGGGAGGCACCACTTGGTGAAGAGACATGACTTTTGGTGAAGAGTCACAACTTTTGGGAGGCACCTCTTGGTGAAGAGTTGAACCTCCTAGCCATTTGGTGTGAAGAAACATGCCCCATTTGATTTGAATCTTCTAGCTGTTGGAATGTAAAGGTACTTTTTCAAATCAAACATACATTATTAATACTTATAATATTAATGTAAAGACATATAATATGTATAAGATTCACACCCAACTTAATAAAATGCAATAACATATATATATGTATAAATGAAATGTATAATATAAGAAAGATTATGCAACCTAAACATGCAACAAATATGAACTATGCTCTAAATGAAGATGTGAACTAAATGTTATGCATATGTATATAAGTAGAATGCTTGAAATGACTATCTTAATCATATAATATGCAATTCATAACATATAATAAATGGAAATGCTAATATGTGATATATAATACTAAATGCAATTATGACACGAATATTAATGAACCAAGTGATATGATGATTCAAAACATATAATAAGATGTAAATGCATGTTCATAATAGAATGTAATGCATATATAATATAAGGTAAGGCATAGTTAGTAAGAACTCCATCCACTTTCATCCTTAACAAAATCAAAGACAAAAGTATTTCAAGTTTGAATCAGCTGCTGGATAGGATCACATCAAAGGTAGAGAAGCTTCGAACCAAAACTCGATATCAGATAATAGGTCAAAATTAGTTGGCCGTAAGAGGCCTTTATCTTTGTCCATGATGAGCTTGAATGGATCACAAAGGAGTGCGAGCGCACCAGTTTGTGATTATTATGGACATAAGCATAGAGGCTAGTGTTGGGGGATATCCAAAGTTTGCTATGGTTCTGGGTCACTAGATCATTATTTGATTGATTATTTGGCAGCTACTGACACCATTCCTGTTCAGACTCAAAGGACCTCTTATCCAACTCATAGGGGTCAGGGCTTTGCTAGAGGAGGAGCGAGCCACGTATCTGGACATTAGAGAGAGGGTACGATCCAGTCCACCACGATGGCACTGGTGGGGCAATATGCAGTTAAGGCTCAAGAGGACTGTGAGGTTACAAATGTTATCTCAGGTATGCTTACATTGTTCTCATTCCTTATTATTTGTTTTGTGGATTCAAGGTCTACCCATTCCTACATTCGTAGTGAAATATATCAGTAGTGGGGTATTCCTATCGAGGATCTTGAGATAAGAGTCCTTGTGACTAGTCATTTGGGGTATGATGTTTTAGTAGATAAGGTGTATCGGAGGCTTCCGATTGAGGTCCAAGGTTTGATATTTTTGGCTAATTTGATGGTGTCTATTGTTTCATATCGCATGCCCCCAATGGAGTTGAAACTTTAATGTGTTTTGATGCTTTTATTAGCGTGGTTCAACATAAGACTCGTTCAATGGCTGGTAATGCTGGAGTTGGATAAAATAACAAAGAGGAAGGGAATCCCCCTAATGTTTTACCTCTTCCTCCTCTGTTGGTTCCTCATATTGATGTTGGGGCAGGTGGTGACCCCAGGTTTCCCTAGTGCCAGCTTTTGGTGATCTGACCTCATTAATCCAAGCGATGATGGCAGCTTTTCGGGCAGCGATGGCTGGAGTGCAAGTGCAAGCATTGGCACCTGCTGTGGTGGTCAAACAAGGTTTGTACTTGGGTGCATCTATGCAAGCGGCAAATGTGGGTCCGGGTAAGAGAGCGGTTGATTTTGGCTATTTTGGAAAGTAGAATAGGAAGTCTCGTGATAAGAGGCACAAGTCGGGTTACAAAAGCGATGACGGTGTTGGTCAGGGTAATAAGGGAGTTCATATTATGGCTGAGTGTGAAAATTTTTGTAACACCCCGGTTTTGGGGCTAGACATTTCAAAGGTTGGTTCGAAGGTCCGGTGGACCGAAATTAAAGATTCGAGTTGGTTTCGTGATTTAATTGAGTTAAATATTTATGAAGGTGTTAAAATTATGGAAAATATGCTAAAATCATTATTTAATATCTTAAGGTTTATGGTGAATTTAATTTTGGAAAATGGATTTTGGAGGGGTGACATTTTGGTTAGTGACCAAAATGTAAATTTTGAAAACTGGCTTAAAGGTGACTAAAATGAAAAGGGATCAAATTATTAGAATCCTTAGGGAGCTATTTTACCAAGTTTTTGCTGGTGATTTCTCCTTTCAATTAAGCTATTTTACCAAATTTAATTAAAGGGATTTTAGATATTAAAAGTTAGTTAACCTTTTTCAAGATATTTTGACGTAACTTTTCTCTCAATCTTTCTCTTCACTTCTTTCTTAGCCAAACACTCAAATTTTCATTAAAATCCAAAGGTGAGAGATCTTTTTGCTCAGATTATTGTTTTATAATTGATTCTTTAACTTTGTTTTACAAAATCTCATTGAAATCTTGTGTTTTTCTAGTTTTAAACAAGCTAATTGAAGGAGAAATCTCACAATAGGGGAAAGGTCTGTGATCTCCTCTATTGAATGGTTCTTTAATGATATTCCCAAGTGTTTGATCCTTGATTCATGATTTATAAACTAATGCTTGATGTTTTACAATATTTAATTGAATTGATTGGGTAAAATTGATAAAATAGTGAGAGGTTCGAAGTGGATATATTTTATAGTGTTTAAGATTGATTTTAAACATATTTTGGATGTATTATGTTGTTGATGAGTTGTTTTTATCAATGGAATCCCAAAACTCTTAAATCTTTTGTTAGGTTGATAGATTTGGGTTTTGTGGTGATATTTGTGTTTTGTCATTGCTAGATGTAAAATGATGTTGGGGAAGGGTTTTTAGATGTTAATTGATGAAGTTGAATGGTTTGAATCATTATATTATGGCTGTGTTAAGTTTTGGAAGTATTTGGGGACGATTTCGGTATGTTTCAGATGGTTGTTGAGTGGGCAACTTGAGAGTTACGAGAGATTACTACTAGACATTGGTTTGAATGCATATTAATGCATTGGGCCTCTAGTTTTATGTTGTTAAAACAAGGGATAATCAAGGCGACGAAGTTCGACATTGATTGTTGCTTGTCGGGAGCTCGATTCGTATTGGATAGTAAGGCGAAGTGTATCGGTGAGTGGAAACTGGATTTAAGTGCTTTACAAATGTTTGTAAAGGCTGATGGGAGTTTAGGGTAAGCGTGAGATGCTTACCTAAGATTGGAAGTAAGTTTCCCTTATTGTGAGTGGAAACTGGATATGAGCATGTTGTTTTCATGTTTTTGTGATAAACATGGTATGATTTACTTACTGGAAATGCATGATTTTAAGTACATATGCAGGGGATTAAAAGTATGTTAAATGCTAGTGAGCATTGGATTACATTCCGATTGGGAATGGTGTTATTGCTTGGGCAATGTGATTTGCATATGAGGTGTTTTATATAATGCATTGTAAAACAGTAAGTAAATGTTTTGCAAATGATATATTGGCTATGTGACGAGATGAGAAAACAATTGGATATAGTTGGCACACCATAGGATTATAAGTGCACTATAAAATATAAACAAAATCGATCGTGGCCATGGGTCCTTGAGGTATGGCGGTTTAACAAGGACACTCGGACTATTGGGGACCTCATTTGGGGCATGCAGTTTAACAAGGCAACCCAAATTGATGGTGATCTTGCGGATTAACTAGGCATGGTTGGTACACTTGCGGTTTAACTAGGCAAGGGTGGAGTCTCGCAGTTTAACTAGGCGAGGGTGCCAAATCTTGAGGTTTAACTAGGCAAGGTTTGGGATATCATGCGGTTTAACGAGGCATGGTATGAGAGATCCGTGTATCCGATATATGTGGGATAATGGTAGTCTATCCGGGTCACTATAAATGTCAATATATGTGAAAGTTTATGAATGGAACCTAGTTTATAATGCTTTGGGATTTAAGCATGGTTTGTTTATAACACTTTGGGATTTAAACATGGTTTGTTTATAATGCTTTGAGATTTAAGAATGGTTTTTTTTTATAATGCTTTAGGATTTATGCATGGTTTGTTTATAATTCTTTGGGATCTAAGCATGGATTATGTATATGATGTTTCATAATGGTGATATGCATGTCTCGGGTGGAGACAAGGAAAATGCTTTGGTTGTTAAGCATGTTTTTAGAAACAAGTGCACAGTTTTTAAAAGGTTTTAATTGCATCATTGTTTTATGAGCATCCTCACTAAGCATGTGTGCTTATGCTCTCTTTTTTCCTAATGATGCATATCATTAAGGTTCAGGGCAGCAAAGGCAAGCGTTGAAAGAATCCAAGTGATAAACTACTTTTGAGTATAAATTCGGTTTATGTTTTCGGTTAATAAGGCAACGTGTTCGCCATATTTTGGGGAGTTGTAATTTTGTTTTCCATGGCTTTTAAGTATGTTTCTATGCTAGATTATAAGGGTGATTTGATGTTGCTAAGCTTGAGGTTAATCCTTGCTTATGGTTGATGATGTATGGTTGTTTAGGTATGCATCTAGAATTTGCCTTAATGATATCCATGTTGAGATAGTCTGTGTAAGTTTACTATGTTGTGTTTATGATGTTGATATGTTGCTTATGCTGAGTATGGTCTATTTGTGCATTTTGGTATGGTTGGCCTATGGTTTGGTCATTTGAATGTATAAGTTGTTATGGTTGTTGAGTTCTGATGTTTGAGTTGAAAAATGCCTTGGTGAATGTTTGTATGCATGGATGAGAGTTGTTAGGACCTAAATGCATCTATTTTCGAGTGAAAAATCAGCCAAAAATGACATTATAGGCTCAAGCGTACCGATACGCGGGGATGTATCGGTACAGCTAGGCAATTCTGAGCTAGGTGTATCGAAACGGCTGCAGGGGTTTTGGTACAGTCTATTGTTATTAGAATCTTTCTTTTTAGTACGAGCTCGAGTACCAAAATGCATGTTGACCGTATCGGTACATGATTTTAACAATATTAAATGGATTTTTTGATTGAAGTGGTGTACCGGTATGGTACTAAGTGTACCAAAATAGGACTGCAATACCGTATAGGTATGGATCCTACCGTATTGATACGGGTGACAGTTATTTCATCTAATGGCGTGGAAGTTGGTTCTGTTTTTCTTACATCCCTAAATGTTGTTGATGCAATTGAATGAATATGGATGGTCCTCTTGGATTGATTCTTGACATGTATACATGAAATCTATCTAACTAATGGTTGGTAACATAACAATGGGTCAAGACCTTGGAATTTCCAAAATTTGCAAATTGGTCCTTTTGTGGCTTTTCCTAATAATTGGATGTCAATTCGATGCCCGATTGAGATGATCTTTCTTCTGCTGCTTATATGAATATATAGGGTGATAATTTGCATCTAGACAAGATAAAAACCAAAAAATGGTTGTGTTTCAAGTAATTTCTTCCCGGTTTACCTCAATAAACCTAATATAGCTCGCGTTCGGTTCGGTCTTGGGATTAGGTCGGGTTGAGGGGGTTACAGTTGTGGTAGACGCCACATGGGTGCATGTTGGGGAAATACCAGGAGTTACTGGAGATGTGGATCTTCTGATCACCTGAAGCGTGTTTGTCTTTCCGACTGTGAGAGAAACACCGGCACATGTTGTTGCTGTGCAATCAGAGAATGGTGGACCGACTCTGGTCTATGCTCATTGTGAGGGATGCAATGAGATGGATGTGATCGCATGTACCTTCCTTCACAATCCTTGTCATTGTTATCTTTGGTTGATTTGGGGTTTATACTTTCATCTCTCTCAAGTGAGCATACACATTTGATGAATTATCCTGTTGTGATCGTTGAAGTTGGCATGTTAGTTGCCGAGTAGGAGGTAAAGTTTGTTCGCCTGAGAGTTTTTCTTGAGGCTCAAGCATGGTTAGCACTATTTGGGTTTTAGACCGTTAGCCAACATGGCTATTTGTGGAAGCGTCGAATGTACTAGTGACATTCGAGATGTAGACATGTTGGGTATTCTCTAAATACCTACTTTTGGATAGTGGTCAGAGTGGTGGTGTTCTCGTGTACTATGGTATCGAGAAAGTCTTTTGCTCAAGAATTGAGGGTTGCTAGAGCGTTTCATCATCTTGGAAGGATGACATATAAGTAGGTGTGGATGTTGATCATGCACAGTGCAAAAACACTTACATGTATATATTTTAACATGTCAGTACATGCATACATCGTTGGGCATGACATTAGAGGTTTTGCATCCATATGCATAGACATCTAGGATGACATATAAGGAATCATGTATACATATGTCCACACTTACGGATAACTTCTCGGAGGCTGGTGTAGTGCTAGAAATTAGTTCTTTTAGTGAAATGGTTCGACTAGGGAGTTGTTTAAGCGGTGCCCTTTGGTTGTGTAGGGTCATGAGTTTGTCGTATATCAGATGGAGTTGCCATTCCATAGTTTTGATGTTATTTTGGGTATGGATTGGTTGGCGAGCACGAGGCAGTTATGGATTGTTAATCCAAAAGGATTTCTTTGAGGTTAGGCAATGATTATGAAGTTGTGGTGATTGGCGAGAATGTTAAGTTCTTGTCTAATGTTGTGTAGCTACTCAAGCAAAAAGGATGATGCAAGGAGTTTGCCAAGATTATTTGGCCATTGTGGTGAATCCTGAAGTTAAAGGTGTTCAGGTGCGGGACATTCGAACTATTAGTGATTTTCTGGAGGTTTTTCCTGAAGAGTTGCCGGGTTTACCGCTAGATAGGGAGGTAGAATTTGGTATCGAGACGTACACGGGTACGGTGCCAGTGTCCATTGCTCCTTATAGAATGGCACCAAAGGAATTAAAGGAGTTGAATTCACATCTTCAGGAGTTGTTACATCATGGGTTCATTCGACCGAGTGTATCCCCTTGGGGGGCTCCAGTTCTCTTTGTGAAAAAGAAGGATGGTACGATGCGTATGTGCATTGATTACCGATAGCTAAATAAGCTAACGGTGAAGAAAAAGTATTTGTTGTTGAGGATTGATGACTTGTTCGATCAGTTTTGTGGGACAACGATATTCTCTAAGATTGATTTGAGATTAGGGTATTACCAGCTAAAGGTGTTATGAGTTCTTGGTCATGCCTTTTGGTTTGAAAAATGCTTGACTGAGTTCGTGGATATGAGGAATAGGGTGTTTCATGAATATCTTGATCAGTTCGTGGTGGTGTTTATAGATGATATTCTCTTGTACTCTCGTACCGAGAAAGAACATGATCGGCATTTGTGGATTTTGTTGCAAGTGTTGAAGGGTTTGAATCCTAGGCAATATAGATGGTTAGAGTTGCTTAAGGATTATGGCTTGACGATCGAGTATCATCCTGGAAAAGCTAATGTGGTTGCAGATGCGTTGAGTCGTATAGTTGCGATTAAGATTAGGGCTATGTTTGCAAGGTTGAGTGGGACACAAGAAGGTGGATTATTGGCTGAGTTGCAAGTTAAGCCTACATTGTCACAAATGATTAAAGCTAAATAACCGTTTGATGATTCCTTGGTTGAGCATGTTAAGGACATATTAGAGGGTAATCGACGAATTTTCTTTTTGATGATGATGGAGTTTCGTGTTTCAAGAGTCGAATAGTGGTGCCAGATGATTCAAAGTTGAGGCACATTATTTTGACCGAGGTACATTCTAGTCCTTTTGCTATGCATCCCGGTAGTGTGAAGATGTATCGTGGATTGAAAGAAGTGTACTACTGGGTTGGTTTGAAGAAGGATGTGGCTGAGTTTGTTTCTAAGTGCTTGGTGTGTTAGCGGGTCAAGACTGAACATCAGTTTTCGTCTAGGTTGTTACAATAGTTGAGGATTCCAGAATGGAAATGGGAGAGAATCACCATGGATTTTGTGTCAATGTTACCTTTGACACCGGCTAAAAAGGATTCCATTTGTGTGATTGTGGATCGGTTTACGAAGTGTGCATATTTTTTGTAAGTGCATACGATGTATACGCTGGAAAAGTTGGCGGATTTGTACATTGCTGAGATCGTGCGTTTTTGCACGGGGTACTGAAGTCCATTTTTTGAATAGAGATCTGAGGTTTATAGCAATGTTTTGGGTGAGTTTGCACCGGGCTTTGGGTACGAGCTTAAACTTCAGCACCACGTATCATCCTCAGTCGGATGGTCAGTCTGAGCGAGTTATCCAGGTTTGGAGAATATGTTGAGATGTTGCATTATTAAGTTCCAAAAACCTGGGAGAAACATTTACCTTTGGTTGAGTTTGCGTACAACAATAGTTACCATTCGAGTATACAGATGGCACCGTATGAGGCATTGTATGGTCGGAGGTGTCGTACGCCCTTGTGTTGGGCTGAGTAGGGGAAAAGCATATTTCCTTGCGGATGTGTTGAAAGACAGGGATAAAAAGGTAAAGCTTGTGTGTAATCGCTTGAAAGCGGCTGTGGATAGGCAAAAATTTTACGCGGATTTGAAGCTTAGGGAAATTCAATTTGCGGTGGGCGATTGTGTATTCTTGAAAGTTTCATCATGGAAAAAGGTGATGGGATTCGGACGTAAGGGTAGGATTAGTCCGAGGTTTATTGGACCATACAAGGTTGTTGAGCGTGTTGGTCCTGTGGCTTATCGGCTGAGGTTGCCTATTGAGTTGGAGAAAATACACGATGTGTTCCATGTATCCATGTTGCGGAGGTATCGGTCGGATCCCTCACATGTTATGTCAGTGGAGCATATTGAGTTAAGGCGAATTTTTCCTATGATGAGGAATCGATGGACATTCTTTATTCCATTAGCAAAGTTCTATGTGGTAAGACGATTGAGCTTGTTAAGGTTTTGTGGCGACACCGTGGTGTCGAGGAAGCCACTTGGGAAAGCAAGGCGGACATGATGGAGCAATTTTCGCATTTGTTTTCTCCAAGTAAATTTTGAGGACAAAAATTCTTAAGTGGGGGAGAGTTGTAACAGCCGGTTTTGGGCTTAGATGTTTTAAGGTTGGTTCGAAAGTTCGGTGGACCGATATTAGAGATTCGAGTCGGTTTCGAGATTAAATTAGATAAAATATTTTTAAAGGTGATAAAATTATGAAAAATACTCTAAAATCATTATTAAATATATTGATGATTGTGGTGAAATCAATTTTTGAAAACCAGTTTTGAAAATCGAACATTTTGGACTAGTGACCAAAATGCAAACTTTAAAAAACTGTTTTAGTGGCTGTTTTGTAAAGAGTCAAAACTTTGAATCTTTAAGGAGCTAATTGCCCAAAAGTCTAATATCAGACTTTATCCGTTAATTGGCTCTTTTAAAGTGTTTTGGAAAATAAAAATAGGTTGGGGACAATTAATTTGTAATAAAAAACTTTAAATCAAAAATCACGTAACTAACTTTCTCAAATATTTTCTCTCACAATCTCTCCATCCAAACATCAATTTCTTCTTCTAAATCTTCAGGTAAATCTTTGTTTTCTTAAATCTTTTGTTTGCAAATGATTTCTTCTTGTTAGTTTTCCAAAACCTTATTGTTTTAACTTTGTTTTCTCATGTAAATCATCCAATTAAGGGAGAAAGCATCCATTAGAGGTAAGGTTTGTTCTCCTCCTCTAATGAAAGGTTCTTTACTGAAATTCCAAAATTGTTGACTCTTTACAATTGTTTTTTAATGAGTTTTAATTTTTTAATTAAGGAAAATTAGTTTAATTGTGTTTTGATTGATGGAAATTTGTGGATTTTCATAATTGTTCTATTTTGTTGGGTTTATGATCAGATTAGATCATGATTGTGATGTTTAATTTAGCTAATAACTTGGTTTTAATGATGTAATCCCAAAACAAGTTGAATCTCTAATGTTTAAGGTTGTTAATCAAGGGTTTTTGGGGTGATAGTTGAGTTTAGTCATTGCTGGAAGTAAAAGGATATTGTTAAAGAGTTTTTAGATGTTAATTTATGAAGTTTGATGGATTGAATCGTTATATTCTGGTTGGGTTAAGTTTTGGAAGTGGTTGTGGATGTTTTCGATATGTTTCAGATGGATTTTTGTGTGGGCAACTTAAAAGTTGCGGGTAATTACTTGCTAGAACTGGTTTGAATGCATAATGATGCATTTGCCCTCTGGTTTTATGTGATTAAAACAGGGGATAGTCAAGGCAACGAAGCTTGACGTTGATTGTTGCTTGCCGGGAGCTCATTTTGTGTTGGCGAGCAAGGCGAGGTGTATCGGTGAGTGGAAATGGTTTTAAAAGTCTTTCAAAGGTTTGAAAGTGTTTTTGGGAGTTTAGGTTAAGCTTGAAACACTTACCTAAGCTCGGAAGTAAGTTTCCTTTTTTGTTCTTTAATATCGGTTCGAATAAAGCATGTGTAATTCATGTTTTGGTCCTAAACATGGTTTGTTTTTACTTACTATAAATGCATGATTTTAAGTACATATGCAAGGGTTTAAAAGTATATGAAATACTAGTGAGCATTGGTTTATATTCCGGTCGGGAATGGTGTTATTGCTTTGGAAATGTGATGTGCATATGTGGTGATTTTGTATAATGCATTGTAAAACAGTGAGTACATGGTTTTGTAAATGATATATTGGCTATGTGACATGATGTGAAAACATTCGGATATAGTTGATGTAACCCCCTTGACCCGGTCCATTTTTTTCTTTTTATCTTATCTAGATGTCAATTATTAACCTACATGTTCATACAGACATCAGGTGCAACCCCCAACTCAATCGGGCATCAATTTGACATCTAATTGATTACATTTGCAAGCTAGGAACCAAAATGCAAAAACAAAAAATTTGCTAATTAAAACTCATTTTTAAGTTACCAATCTTTAATTATTCAGGTTCCAAACTTCCATTTCTAAATTCAACTCAAACCGATCATCCTACCATATATAATTACATCAGCAAGAATTAGGGACTAAAATGCAAAAAAGCCAAACTACCGAAAACGTGACATTCTCTGGAGAAACAGTCATCCGTATAGAAACGGGTAAGCCCTTACCAATACGGTTTGAAACACTCCGTTTCGGTACACCACCAAGCCATTTCGATACGCCTAACTGAAATACCGAACTTTTGAAATATTTAAAATCGTACCGATACGGTTCCATAGGTGTTTCGATACGCGGGTGCGTGTTACAAAAGTGAATTCCAGAGGCTAAAAATCGTATCAAAATGCCCATCCCTATACCGGTATGCCAGGCCAAATTTGCCTAGGCGTATCGAAATGCACCAGACCCGTATCGATCTCACAAGCCTGAAATTGCCTAGGCGTACCAATATGGTCCCCCGCGTCTCGGTATGCCTGGGCCTGAAATGTCACTTTTGGCTGATTTTTCATCCCAAAAGCATATTCAAACCACTCCAAAATGCTTTAAGCACAATACTAACATGTCAAATATATCTCATGATAACTTGCAACACCTATCTAACAACACAATGAGAACTTATGCATCGAAAAGGAAACCTATAGGCATGATTCCTATATGCATCCAACCAACTTACCAAGATATAAACTAGCACCAAAAACAATCCTTAAAGGCCATTTACAACCCAAGAACAACTAAAGAAACATGCTCAAATAGGGAGTTTCACAAAACATCTCCCAAAACACAAGTACCCCATTGCCCTTATTCATTATAGTTTAGTCTCTAACATATTTGGAAACAAGTCTTGCCAAGATCCCCTTACTTCTTATTGCCTTCCAATACCTCAATTATTTGCATTGATGGACAACGAGAGCATAAGCACACAAGGCTTAATGAGGAGAGCTCTAAAACAAAAACCATCAATGCATTTAAAACCATTTAGTTAACATCATCCTTTAAAACATCATCTTGCCCTTTTAAAACATGCACTTTATATCATTTAAACCAGCATATTAAACCATATGCTATACGTATCATTATTCAACAGCAAGTCACATTGCTAGCCCTCCACTTAAGCCTTCCCATGCATTACTACCAAATGCAAAGCTTAAGGAGAAAACATGTATAAATCACATTATACAACAAAAACATTTCAATGATACATTAATAATTATATTGGCTTTCAAGTGATCATTAAACAAGTCCATTAACAAAAGAGTTCATCGGATACACGGATTCAACAAGTGTTAACCCAACACTTCAAGCCATCTCAACCAGAATAGTGATACAATAACAATCGCGATACATTAACAACTGGGTATCATAACAAACCTTGAGGACATCCACCCCAATCATAGGTTAGACGCTTAATCCACTAACGGGAGTATTAGGTACACCGTATAAACCCCTCAACATCCAAGGTGACTTATTTACAGTGCACTCAACCTATGGCCGGCCAGCTATATATGACAACAATTTTAAAACCACATCACTTGCCAATATAATTAACCAAATAACATTTACCTCACTCTTTTTAACAAAAAATTAAACCATGCCATTTATCCAAGGCAACAACCATGCTTTAAAACACAAGTATAAACCATACTTACAAGGATCACTTACCATGTGCATCCTTCAGATAAACAGGCTTTAAAACAGTATATCCAGTACTCAAAACATGCTTAAATAATAGGTAACATGTAAATCAAAACAAGTGCATAAATCCGTTTCAAACTAGCACGACCGAGGGAGTAAACACTATATACTTACTTCCGAGTCTAGGTAAGCGTTTCAAGCTCTACCTTAACTCCCAAAACTCTATTTCGAAACATCAAAATGCTTTAAATCACGTTTTCACTCACTGATATGAGAAACCTCGATTCGCCAATGCGAAATCAAGAATCTAAAGCCTCCAACGCTTCTCCAATCACTTCCGGATCAACCTCCCCTGTTTTTACCACAAAACAACAGAGGATTAATGCATCATAATGCATTCTAAACACGACAGCTACAATCCTTCTCGGATTCCCACAAAACCTTCACAATTAACCCTCCTCAATTCGATTCACAACCCACCCAACATCTATCAATCTAACATCACTTTCATCATCAAAAACACATCTAAAAATAGATTCAAAACAACCTACTACCTCCAGCAACCTTACAACCATATAAACAACACAAAACCTCAAAACTAACAACCTGGACAAATAGATATTCTTATGTTTCGGGATTCCATTGATAAAAATCACTTATCAACATTACTGAACATCCAAAATATAAATCAAATCATCCTTAACTACTGGAAATCAAATCCAACTTGCGAATCAACTCATTTTCCCAAAATAACTCAATTAAACATTGGGAAATCATTAAAATCAGATTAGAAACACAAAAACAAAGATCAAATGCTTGAGAATTTCAATAAAGAGCCATATAATAGAGGAGATCTCGGACCTTACCCTTATTGTGAATTTTCTCCCTCAATTGATTTGTGAAAAGCTAAGAAAACACAAAATTATTGTAAGATTTTGTATAAACAATCTTTATAAAACAATTTGACATAATAAAATCAAGTTAGAAACCACCTCACCTCTGGAAATTTGATGAAAACTGAGTGTTTAGAGAGAATGGAGAGAAAAAGACGTGATTTTTGTTTTGGAAAAGATAACTAACTTTTTTAACAAAATCCTCTTTAATTATTAATTAAACCACATGTTAAAATAAGTCAAATCAATGGAGAGATCATCATAAACCAAATGGTAAAATAGTTCCTTAAAGATTATAAGTATTTGACACTTTTCATTTTAGTCACTAGAAAATCACAATTTTTAAAACTTTCATTTTGGTCACTAACCAAAATGTCCATCTTCCAAAACCCATTTTCAAAATTGATTCCACCATTATTAAATATGTAATTAATAATGATTTTTAAGCATTTTCCTTAAATTTTCCAACACCAAAGATATACGATCTTGAAACTAACTCGAATCTCTACTCTAGTCCAGTGGACGGTCTAATAAACCACTAAACTGCTAAAGCCCTCAAACTAGGGCATTACAACTCTCCCCACTTAAGAAATTTTGTCCTTGAAATTTACCTAGAGGAAACAAATGCGGAAACTGTTCCAACATATCCGACTTGCGTTCCCACATGGCCCCCTCAACACCACGGTGTTCTTCCACAACACCTTAACCAGCTCTATTGTTTTGCCACGGAGAACCTTATTGCTGGTATCAAGAATCTCTACTGGTTCCTCATCATAAGATAGGTCTAATCTCAACTCGATCTCCTCCACCGGCATGACATGCGATGGATCCGACCTATACCTCCGCAACACCAAAACGTGGAACACATCATGGATCTTTCCCAACTCTGTAGGTAACCTCAAATGGTACACAATAGGACCCACACGCTTGACAACCTCGTATGGTCAAATGAACCTCGAGCTAAGCTTCCCTTTTCACCCAAAATGCAACACCTTTTTCTAGGGCGATACTTTCAAAAACACTTTATCACCCACAGCGTTCTCTATATCCCTACGCTTCAAATCCGCATAGGATTTCTGACGATCTGTAGCCGCTTTTGAAGCGCTAACATATCAACTTTACCTATTCGATCCTGCCTTTCAAAACATTGGGCATCGACACAAACTTTTCCCCCGCTTCTACCCAACACACGGGCGTACGACACTTTCTCCCATACAACGCCTCTTAAGGTGCCAATATGTATACTAGCATGATAACTATTTTTGTAAGCAAACTCCACTAACGACCCTACTTCTCCCACGTTCCCTGATACTCAATAACACAACACCTTAGCATATCCTCGAGAACCTAAATCACGCGCTCCGACTGACCATCCAAATGAGGGTGGTATGAGGTACTAAAACTCAATCGGGTTCCCAAAGCACGGTGTAAACTCACCTAAAACCTTGCGGTGAACCACAAATTCCTATCCTAAACTATAGATTTGGGTAACCAGTGCAAACGCACTAATTCAGAGATGTACAGCTCAGCCAACTTGTCCAGGGTATACGTAGTATGCACAGGCACAAAGTGCGCACACTTTGTAAACCAATCCACAATCACCCAAATGGAATCCTTTTTTCGGTGTCAAAGGCATCCCAGACAAAAAATCCATGGTGATTCTTTTCCACTTCCATTTCGGTATCCTCAACGGTTGCAACAACCCGGAAGGAAACTGATGCTTAGCCTTTACCCGCTGACAAACCATACACCGTGCAACGAAATTAGCATTGTCCCTCTTTAATCCAACCCAATAGTACTCCTCCTTCAATCCTTGATACATCTTAGTACTACCGGGATGTATAGCAAAAGGACTAGCGTGTGCCTCAGTCAAAATAGTACGCCTCAACTCTTCATCTTCAGGCACCACTATTCGACCTTTGAAACACAACACTCTATCATCGTTGAAATGAAAATCTATGGGATTTCCATCCCTAATATCTTCCATATAAGATACCAAACTCCTATCATACGGTTGGTTCTCCTTAATCATATGCAACAAGGACGGCTTCACTTGCAACTCAGCCAACAATCCCCTATCATTCGTCACACTCAACCAAGCAAACATGACTCTCAACTCCACAGCCGCTTTCCTACTCAAAGCATCCGCCACAACATTGGCTTTCCCCGGATGATATTCAATGGTCGGATCATAATCCTTAAGCAACTCCAACCATCTACATTGCCTAAGATTCAACTCCTTCTGCGACATTAGATATTTCAAACTCCTATCATCCGTAAAAACCACACATTTCTCACCATAAAGATAATGCCTCCAAATATTCAAGGCAAACACAACTGCTTCCAACTCAAGATCGTGAGTAGGGTAGTTACGTTCATGCACCTTCAACTGCATAGATGCATACGCCACTACATTACCCTCCTGCATCAACACGCAACCGAGCCTAACATACGACACATCACAATATACCACAAACTCCTTTCTCAATTTTGGTTGATCCAAGACCGGAGCTCGTGTCAAAACTTCCTTCAACCTTTCAAAAGCTCGCTGTCTATCCTCCGTCCACTCAAACCAAACATTCTTATGCAACAACTTTGTTAACGGGGCCGCAAAACTGGAGAACCCTTCCACAAACCTCCGGTAGTAACCCGCCAAACCAAGGAAACTCTTAACCTTCGTCACAGACTAGGGCTCCTTCCAACTCATTACAACCTCAACCTTATGCGGATCAACATGGATTCCTTCGGTGACACAACATGTCCGAGAAACACAACTTCCTTGAGTCAGAACTCACATTTGCTTAACTTAGCATAAAGTTGACTAGCCAACAACGTCTAAAGCATAATTCTCAAATGTCTATCATGATCCTCCTTGGTGCGAGAGTACACAAGGATATCATCGATAAACACAACCACAAACTAATACAAAAACTTAGGAAACACATGGTACATCATGTCTATAAAAGCAACAGATGCATTTGTTAAACCAAACGGCATCACAAGAAACTCCTAGTGTCCGTACCTCATACGAAACGCTATTTTGGGCACATCCACCTCTTTCACCTTCAACTGATAGTACCCCAACCTCAAATCTATCTTAGAAAACCCCGAGGCTCCCCTAAACTGATCAAACAAGTCATCTATCTGTGTAAGGGATACTTGTTCTTTATTCTCAACTTATTCAGCCGTCGGTAATCTTTACACATCTTCAACGTACCATATTTCTTCTTAACAAACAACACCGGTGCTCCCCACGGTGAAATACTAGGTCTAATGAACCCACGATCAAGCAACTCCTGCAACTGTGCTTTCAGCTCTTTCAATTCCTTCGGAGCCATACGACACGGAGCAATGGATACAGGTATCGTACCTGCAAAGACCTCGATGCCAAACTCTACCTCATGATCAGGTGGCAACCCTGGTAATTCCTCCAGAAAAACACCTGAAAACTCACATACGGTGCGAACATCCTGCACTCTCAACTCCTTTGATCCAGGATTCATAACATATTCCAAATATGCCTGACATCCTGAATCTAACATTCGACTTGCTTCCAATGCCGAAACAACACTAGACCAAAACTTGGCATTCTCACCAACAACCACTACCTCATAATCATCCGACAACCTCAAGGATATTCGTTTGGTCTCAAAGTCCATCACAACCCGATATTTGGTCAACCAATCCATACCCAAAATCATGTCAAAACCATGGAATGGTAACTCCATCAAGTCCACGGCAAACATAAGTCCCTGAACCATCAACGGACACCTATGATACAACCTCCTAACCACGACTGTCTCCCCAAGAGAACTAGTCACTCTAACACCCACATTGAGAATTTCAACAGATATATCAAGCAACTCAGCATGCTCACACAAAATGTATGAATGAGTAGAACGATAATCAACCAACGGATACAACGACAATGACTGTAGGGTAAAAGTACCTGCAATTACATCAGTGTGATTGCGACCCTCACAATGCGCATACACCATAGCCGGTCCACCTCCCTCAGGCTGGATAGAAACAGTATGAGCCACAGTCTATGTCCACCATCTCGATGCTAAAACGGTCCGCGGCCACCACCACGACCATGCTGCGGAGAAACAACAGGTGCAGCACCCTGCCCACCTCGAGCCAACAACGAACATTCACGCCTCTAATGGTTGCCTGACCCACAACTCCAACAAGCATTATCCACCACAGACGTAGGTGCCTGACCCTCCTTGGCTAAACGCGGGCAATCTCACCTCAAATGATCTTGGGATCCACAAACCCAACAAGTGCTAAACGGTGCTCTAGCCTGGGCACCCTGCCCTTGTACTCCACGTCCCACAACATCTCTGCCATGCCTAGGCTCTGGGTGAAATCTCCTATCACGGTGTCTCTTGGCCCGACCACCACCACAACTCGAATCAACAGCTCTCTTACCCGAGCTAGAACCTCACGATCCAGAAGCCAAACCCAAATTCTACTCCACATCCTTTGCTCACGAAACCAACACATCAAAGTCGGTGTAATCAGCAACAAGCATGTATGTTTTAACATTCTGCACAAGCCCGTATCGAAAATGATCACAATGCATACGCTCGTTAGGAACCAACTTAGGTGCATACCGACTCAACCTCACGAACTACACCTCATACTCCGCAACAGACATATTGCCCTGCACCAAAGCCATAAACTCACGCTTCTTCTCTTCCTGATATCGGACTCCCAAAAACTTATTCCAAAAAGCTTCACAAAAGAACTCCCGAGTCATATCATATGTCGTCATACCGGATATCGTGGTAGTCCACCATGTATAAGCATCACCCTATAGTAGGAAAACATCACAACCCAGCTTACGAGCATCGATGCACCCCATCTGGCCCAGTATCCTCTCAGTACTGGCCAACCAACCCTCAAAAGCCTCAGGCGACAACCTTCGAAACTTAACTCCGCCCAAACTACAAAGACGCTCAAACGGCAAACTATGCCCCTTAACCGGTGGTGTTGGCACACGAACACGTGCAACTACTTCCTAAAACGCACCGGTCATGGCCTGTATCAACGGTGCCATATCACCCATCCCTGGGCCAGCCGGCACAGGTGGTACTTGCTCCACTCCCTCAGGTAGATTAGGTGGGGGAGGTGGCAACCCTCTGGGAGGCACAACTTCTCCTTCATCATCCTGCCCAACGGTAGTAGCAATCGCACTAGATCGCAACTCTCTCTTGGTCCCATCATGCTAAAATATATCTAAGGCATGATAATCATTTCAAAACAAAACAGTCATGCCAGCCTCAAGAAAGGATCCAAGACTTTCATTTCAAAAATCAAAACTTCCCATACTATAATAATAAGGCAATGGAGTACCCCAAAACATCCCCAATATAGCATGCAACAACCAACATTCATATATCAATCACCGTACATACAACAATCACCGTACACATCATACAACATAGCATAACTCACGAAAACAACACAACAACCTCCCAAACGAACCTAACCTTGCTCTGATACCACCAAATGTAACCCCCTTGACCCAGCCTAGACGCCCAACCAAACCAAGAAGGCTACATTAGGTTTGTAGTAGCAAACCGAAGAGATACAACCAAACCCGGTCCATTTTTTTTCTTTTTATCTTATTTAGATGTCGACTATTAACCCTACATGTTCATACAAACATCAGGGCATCAATTTGACATCCAATTAATCACATTTGCAAGCTAGGGACCAAAATGCAAAAACAAAAAATTTGCTAATTAAAACTCATTTTTAAGTTACCAATCTTTAATTAGTCAGGTTCCAAACTTCCATCTCAAAATTTAACTTAAACCGATCATCCTGCCATATATAATTGCATCAGCAAGAATTAGGGACTAAAATACAAACAAAGTCAAACTACCCAAAAGTGACATTCTTAGGAGAAACAGTCATCTGTATCGGAACGAGTAAGCCCGTACCGATATGGTTTGAAACACTCTGTTTCGATACACCACCAAGCTGTTTTGATACGCCTAATTGAAATACCAAACTTTTGAAATATTTTAAACCGTACCGATACGGTTCTTTAGGTGCTTCGATACGCGGGTGCGTGTTACAAAAGTGAATTCCAGAGGTTAAAACTCGTATCGAAACGCCCATCCCCGTATTGGTACGCCAGGCCAAATTTGCATAGGCATATCGAAATGCACCAGACCCATATCGATCCCACAAGCCTGAAATTGCCTAGCTGTACCGATACAGTCTGCCACATATCGGTACACCTGAGCCTGAAATGTCACTTATGGCTGACATTTCATCCCAAAAGCATACTCAAACCACTCTAACATGCTTTAATCACAATATTAACATCTCAAACATATCTCATGCTAACTTGCAACATATATCTAACAACACAATGAGGACTTATACATCGAAGAGGAAATCTATAGGCATGCTTCCTATATGCATCCAACCAACTTACCAAGATATAAACCAGCACCAAAAACAATCCTTAAAGGTCATTTACAACCGAAGAACAACTAAAGAAACATGCTCAAATAGGGAGTTTCACAAAACAACTCCCAAAACACAACAAGTACCCCATTGCCCTTATTCATTATAGTCTAGTCTCTAACATACTTTGGAAACAAGTCTTATCAAGATCCCCTTACTTCTTGCTACCTTCCAATACCTCAATTATCTTCATTGATGGATAACAAGAGCGTAAGCACACAAGGCTTAATGAGGAGAGCTCTAAAACAAACACCATCAATGTATTTAAAACCATTTAGTTAACATCATCCTTTAAAACGTCATCATGCCCTTTTAAAAATGCACTTTATATCATTTAAACCAGCATATTAAACCATATGCTATATGTATCATTATTCAACAGTAAGTCACATTGCTAACCCTCCACTTAAGCCTACCCATGCATTACTACCAAACGCAAAGCTTAAGGATAAACATGTATAAATCACATTGTACAACAAAAACATTTCAATGGTACATTAACAATTATATTGGCTTTTAAGTGATCATTAAACAAGTCCATTAACAAAAGAGTTCATCGGATACACATATTCAACAAGTGTTAACCCAACACTTCAAGCTATCTCAACCGGAATAGCGATACAATCACAATCGCGGTACATTAACAACTGGGTACAATAACAACCGAGTACCATAACAACCTACGAGGACATCCACCCCAATCATCGGTTAGACGCTTAATCCACTAACGGGAGTATTCGGTACTGTTTAACCCCTATACCATTAGGGTACTTGGATGGAGTATTCGATACACCGTATAAACCCCTCAACATCCAAGGCGGCTTATTTACAGTGCACTCAATCCTATGACCGGCCAACTATATTCGATAACAATTTTAAAACCACATCACTTGCCAATATAATTAACCAAATAACATTTACCTCACAGTTTTTAACAATCATTAAACCATGCAATTTATCCAAAGCAACAAACATGTAAATTAAAACAAGTGCATAAAACCATTTCAAGCTAACACAACCGAGGGCGTAAACACTATATACTTACTTCTGAGTCTAGGTAAGCGTTTCAAGCTCTACCTTAACTCCTAAAACTTTGTTTTGAAACATCAAAACTCTTTAAACCATGTTTTCACTCACTGATACGCGAAACCTCAATTTGCCTACGCGAAATCAAGAATTCGAAGCCTCCAATGCTTCTCCAATCACTTCCGGATCAACCTACCCTATTTTTACCAAAAAACAATAGAGGATTAATGCATCATAATGCATTCTAAACACATCAGCTACAATCCTTCTTAGATTCCCACAAAACCTTCACAATTAACCATCCTCAACAACCGAAAACATAACCAAAACACTTCGATTCACAAGCCAGCCAACATCTATCAATCTAACATCACTTCCATCATCAAAACACATCTAAAAACAGATTCAAAACAACATACTACCTCCAGCAAACTTACCACCATATAAACACCACAAAACCTCAAAACTAATAACCTAAACAAATAAAGATTCTTAAGTTTTGGGATTCCATTGATAAAAAATCACTTATCAACATTATTAAACATCCAAAATATAAATCAAAGAATTCATTAATTACTAGAAATCAAATCCAATTCGCGAATCAACTCATTTTCCCAAAATAACTCAATTGAACATTAGGAAATCATTAAAATCAGATTAGAAACACAAAAACAAGGATCAAATGCTTGGGAATTTCAATAAAGAACCATACAATAGAGGAGATCTGGGACCTTACCCCTGTTGTGAAGTTCCTCCCTCAATTGATTTGTGGGAAGCTAAGGAAACACAAAATTATTGTAAAATTTTGTATAAAACAATTTGACATAATAAAATCAAGTTAGAAACCATCTCACCTCTGGAAATTTGATGAAAATTGAGTGTTTGACTGAGGAAAGAATGGAGAGGAAAAGTTGAGAGAAAATGAATGATTTTTGTTTTGGAAAAGATAACTAACTTTTTTAACAAAATCCTCTTTAATTATTAGTTAAACCACATGTTAAAATAAGTCAAATCAAGGGAGAAAATCATCAAAAACCAACTGGTAAAATAGCTCCTTAAAGATTCTAAGTATTTGACCCTTTTCATTTTAGTCACTAGAAAATCACAGTTTTCAAAACTTTCATTTTGGTCACTAACCAAAATGTCCATCTTCCAAAACCCATTTTCAAAATTGATTCCATCATTATTAAATATATAATTAATAATGATTTTTAAGCATTTTTCCTTAAATTTTCCAACACCAAAAATATACGATCCCAAAACTGACTCGAATCGTGGTTTTTAACCACCAAACCGCTAAGCCCTAAAACAAGGGCGTTACAATTGACATGCCATAGGATGAAGTGCACTAAAATATGCTAAAACTGGATCGTGGTTAAGAGTCCTTGAGGTAAGCAGTCGGCTACTCGGATTACAATGTTGTCACTTGGGTTGAGCGGTCGGTTCCCCTTGTTGATTTTAAGCTTGCGGTCGGCAAGGGTGTTATATCTTGCGGTTGGCAAGGGTGTTATATCATGCGGTTGGCATGGTGTGGGTTATGGTAGTGGTCGACTACCATGGGAGATCGGTGTATCTAAATCGTAACATTAACGGTCGGTTAACTAAGGATTATCGCTCGGCTAAACGAGGATAGTGATCGACTATTCAAGGATAGAGGTCATCTATTTGGGGTCACTATAAATGCCAATATATGTGAAATTTCATGTGTTGAACCTACTTTAATGCTTTGGATTTAAGCATGGTTTTGAATTTAATGCTTTGGATTTTAAGCATGGTTTTGAATTTAATTCTTTGTATTTAAGCATGGTTTTGAATTTAATGCTTTTGATTTTAAGCATGGTTTTGAATTTAATGCTTTGGATTTTAAGCATGGTTTTGTATTTAGTGCTTTGGGATTTAAGCATGTGGTTTGAATGTTTTGCATATGGTCGGTATGCATGTTGTGAAATGGAATTGCTTAGGTCATAGGCATGGTTTGAAAATAAGTTTTTAGTTTTCAAAGGGTTATATTGCATCATTTCTTTAAGAGCATCCTCACTAAGCATGCGTGCTTACGCTCTCTTTTTCCTAATGATGCAAAGCATTAGGGTTCGAGGCCAGCACAAGCAAAGTTTGAAGTGATCCAAGTGCAAGACTAATTTTGAGTATGAACTCGGTTTAAGTACGGATAATAAGGAAATGTGTTCACCATGTTTTTGGCACTTGTAATTCTATTTTCCCATGGTTTTCAAGCATGTAAAGTGCTGGATTTTATGGTTGGTTGATATTGTTAAGCTTGTGTGGATTTATGCTTATGTCGAGGCTAGATGAGTGCTTAGGTTTACATTTAGTTAGATTTGAATGATTGCCACGTTTTGATGATTCAAGCAAGTTTGTTATGATGTTTTAGATGTGTAAGCATGTTGTGTATGCCTTAAATGTACTGAATGTGAGTTTTGGTTGTTTGGTAGAGTGATATTAGGAAACATGCCTATAGAATATCTTAGGGTGTATGAATGCCATGTAAAGTTGTTGATTCTGTGATGTTTTGGTTGGTATTGAACCTTGGTAATGTTATATATGTGCTTGAGGCATGTTGGAGTGTTTTGGTTACCATAAAGGTATGTTTAGACATCAATTTGGGACATTACAGGTCCAAGTGTACCAGTACGGGTGTCCCTATTTCGGTACGAGTAAGCCCTTTCAGGCTTAGCATATCAGTACGCGGGCAAGCATTTTGATACGAGCCCAAGAAAATTTGGCCAGGGTTTCGGTACTCGAGATGGTGTTTCGATACGATATATGGATTTTGTGAAAGGCGTTTTGATACATGTAAGTGTATCATAATGAATTTTAGCTACTAAATATGGGTTTTGGAAATTGGTAAGGCGTACCAAAACACCTCCAAGCGTACCAGTACGGCTGCAATTAATTCTGTTATTTTGGAATATTTGGAAGTTTCTATTTCTTTCATTTTGGTCCCTGAGTTTTATGGATGCAATTGTATGAGCTTGGATGATATCTTGACATGAAATTTGACATGTAAGCATGTAATTGGACTAATTGAGGATTGGTAACCTTATTTTTAGTTTTGGTCCTCTAAATTATTAGATTTGTATATTAGTCCCTAAAATGTATGTTATGCAATTGGATGCCTTTTCGTGGCCCATTTCCTTTGAAAATTCACCCGCTGCAAGTATGTACACGTAGAACTAATATTATGCATCTAGACTAGATAAGAGAAAAAATGGTCCGATTTTCATAATATTTCTCTGGTTTGCTTCGACAAATCTAATATAGTTCTCTCGGTTCAGTTAGGCATTTAAGCTGGGTCGAGGGGGTTACACAAACTCAGGAGGCAAACTCAACCGATAGGCTACATGACCAATACGTTACAACACCTCATACTGTCTAATAAACCTTAGACTCAACTTTCCCTTGCGCCCAAAACGTAACACCTTCATCCAAGGTGAGGCTTTCAAGAAAACCTTTTCCCCAACAACGTACTCAACTTCTCTACGCTTCAAATCCGCATAGGATTTTTGCCTATTTGAGTCCTCTTTCAAATGATCACAAATCATTTTTACTTTCTCATCTGTTTCTTTCAACACATCAAGCATGGAAACATGTTTTTCCCCAGCCTCAGCCCAACACAAGGGTGTACGACACCTCCTACCATACAAGGCTTCATACGGTGCCATCTTTATACTTACTTGGTAGCTATTATTGCACACAAACTCAACCAAAGGCAACTGCCTTTCCCAAGTTCCTTGGAACTCAATGATGCAATATCTCAACATATCCTCCAAAATTTGGATCACACGTTCAGACTAACCATCCGTCTGAGGATGATAGTTCCTTATAACATTACCATTAATAACCATTTATGCATGTCTTTTCTTATTAACAGCTAGTAACAAAAGCCTTAAGCAGATCAACCTAACATATGGCCCCTATAGATTATCCATTCATCTTTTTTGTTACTCCTTAAAATTCAAGTTCACATACACCATCACAAGACCTTTAAGCACTAGCATCTTAAAACTTAGAAGGCTTAAGAACAAACATAGCATTACTTATATTCAAACTAAACTTTAACTTGGGACTTATCCTAAACCAGGTTTTATCGTATAGTAACCAATGAGTGTTACCAATATCTATTTATATCAAATATACATTTATGAGTTTGTATACTTATCATTCATCGTTTCATTTCTAGTACTAACTTGTCAATAGAATCCCAGTTCAGTCTAGTCAGGCACATCATTACCTAGCTAAACAAATATTCATATATCTTATCTATCCAATCATGTGCAACCAATTAGCTAGCATAACAGGAAACCTATCACACATATATTTAGGCATAAGTACACAACAACTATCATGGAAAACAAATATATCATACACATGCCCATTAATTTTACAAACCTTGTACCTTCTTCATAAGGTACTATAATCATTATAATGAATATAACAACACGCTAACTAACTACTAGTTAGCATGAACCTTTATTCTTATAATGCCACCCTAGGAATTTAAAGTAACTATAATTACCACATACTATAATCTTAGGTCAAATTTGTAAAACCCCCTCGGGTCTTAACTACATTATCTTTTTTAGAAGATTAAGCCCAAAACCAATTTTTTCTTTTATCTTGTCTAGATACATTATTCATGATGTTTACTGACCTGGTTTCAATCGGTATTTGAATTGACATCCAATTGATCACATTTGCAATTCTGGGACCAAATTGCAAATTTGGAAAATTTAGGGTCTTAACTCCTTTTTATGTTACCAATCTTTAATTAAGCAGATTTCATGATTACATGCTAAAATTCAAGTAAAAATGATCATCCGAACTCATTTAATTGCATCCACAACTTTCAGGGACTAAAACGTAAGAAAACAGAACTTCGGAATATTCCAAATAATCAAATTAACTACCACCGTACCGGTACGGTCAAGGGTGTTTTGATACACCTTCATTGTTTTAAATCCCTAGAATTCTAGTAGCCAAAACTCGTTTGATACGACATCGCGTATGAAACGCCCTTTATGAAAACACTGAGCCGTATCGAAATGCCTCCCAAGTACTGAAACATTGGGCAAATTTTCCCAAATCTGTACCGAAATAGTTGCCCACGTACCGGTACACTAAGCTTGGAGTAGCTTACTCGTACCGAAACAAGAACACCTGTACTAGTACGCCTGGACCTGAAAAAACCCAATTTTGCTAGTTTAACATGCCATTGACCACCACGAAAACATCCTAACATGCCCCTAACACACATCCAACATATTCAAGGATCAAACCACACTAAGACAACCTAATCTCAGCATCCACTCAATGCATTATACTTCAAATGTAAATCTAGAGGCATGCTTCCTAGAAAACCAATAAAGAAAATCATGAAACTTCAAACCATCACCACAAAACAATCATTAATGGCCATTTACAAACCAAGAGCAACAAAACAAACTTTGCTCAAACAGGGAGTTTAACAAAACACCTTCCAAAACAATGACGGAGCCCTATAGCCCTTACTACTTATAGTCTGTACCAAAAACTTACTTTGGTTACCAAGTCTTTCAAGATCCCTTGTTTCCCACTGCATTCCAAGATTTTAATCCTCTGCATTGATGGACAAAAGGAGTGTAAGCACACTAGGCTTAGTGAGGAATGCTCAAAAACAAAACACCATCAATGCATTTAAAACCTTTTCTCAACAACACATTGAAATCTCATTTCAATCATTCTTTAAACGTCATTTAAACCCTATCATGCCTTTAAAACCATGCACTTAACACCTTTTAAAACCAGCATATTAAACCATATGCAACATGTATCACTAATCAACAGTAAATCCCATTGCTCAACCTCAGTTTAAGCCTCCCCACGCATAACAACAATATGCAAAGCTTAAGGAGTAAACATGTATAAATCACATTATACAACATAAACCTGTCAATGATACATCAACAATTATATTGGCTCACAAGTGATGATTAATCAAGTTCCTTTACCAAAATAGTTCATCGGATACATGGAATCAACAAGTGTTCCCCGAACACTTCAAGCCATCTCAACCGAAAATAGCGATACAATCACAATCGCGGTACATTAGCAACCGGGTACACTTCCAACCCACGGGGACACCAACCCCTCACCTTGATTAGAAGCTTAATCCACTAACGGGAGTTTACGGTACTGTATAACCCCTCTACCGTTAGGGTACATGGATTGAGTTTTTGGTACATGGATCTAAACCCCTCAACATCCAAGGTGACTTATTATAGTGCTATTATTCATATGGCCGACTAACTATATCCGATAACAATTTTAAAACCACATCAATTGCCAATATAATAATTAACCATTTACCATTTACCTTACTGTTTTAACAAGCATTAAACAAACCAATTTTCCAAAGCAACAACCATGCTTTAAACCACAAGTTTAAACCATATACTTACAAGGATCACTTACCATGTGCATCCTTCAGCATTTCATGCTTAAAAATAGTATCTCAAATACTCTAAATCATGCTTAAACAGTGCATAAAATCATTTTACACTAGCATGATGGTAACACCCCTTACTCGTATCCATTACTGAATATGAGTAAGAGATGTCACGTGATACTTGTACAATAGTTCTTATTTCAAAATTGGTAAAATTTTGTTTCTTTAAAATATAAAAAATTTACCACTTTCTAAAAGAATATTTAATCAAGTAAAATTTAAAACTAATATTTCTAAGTTCAATCTAAACCTAGATTCAGGCAGCAACATGGCATTTCAATTCTAATTTATATGATTAATAAAATTGCCTAAAAACTGCCTAAATTAAAAATCATTTGGATAGCTAATAAAATACGATTTGAAAAATATTTAATTAATAATATCCACTCTAAGTATCCATACTCATGTTTATAACATCACAACCATTTCAAACATTTTCTTATCAAAGTAACCCAAAACATTTATAATTTACATGCCAACTAATAATATCTAAAAAGGGACATCGGGGATGTCTTACTGATAATGATGTATCGTTTTCAAAATATATGATGTATTCTCTTGCATCTCCTTACTCCTTACGTTCTTTTACATACGCGTGAAACATTCATACGCTAAGTATAAACTTAGTGAGACAACTATTATTTCAATTAAACTTTGCAATAAATAATTCAATAAATAACAATGAAAATAATAGTTTATGTAAATAAGGCAGTTCATACCAAAAACCACTATTCAAAAATTAATATCACTTTCACTCAGTCATTTCATTTGCACATTTCTGCGTTATTTAAATCACAGCCCAATGTAAGATAAATGAGAATGTATGGTATGCGAGTCACTATTGAGTATGCACATGTGCGACATCAACTAATTTGTTGTGCCAAAATAAAACACTATATCACTCTATCACTGTATAACTGTTGTAAACTTATACAACATCACTGTATCACTAGGTCATAGCTGTAAAACACAACATCACTGTTTCACTTTATAATTGTTTTACATTTATACAACATCATTGTATCATTATACTCCCACCTCATTGGCATGCCAATTATACCAAGAAATCTCATAATGCATACAATGGGTTTTAAACATTCACTATCATATATCATTCACTTATTTAAAAAATCAAAAGATATTAACATTTCACAATATCATATAAAAGTGCATTGGCAGTTCATACCCGAAAATTATTCATAGTTCATTAAAAAAATATAGTAGAGATGCACTCACCTGTTGCCTCACTAGAAAACTTTACCCTTATACACAGCTTCACTTTTGCACTTTTTCTTTATCTTTAGGATTGCTCGGTTCCCGGTTTGAATTCCGATTATGATCTACAACAATTTCACCAAAATATACAATTCAAGTATATGTTAGTACCATCCTAACATAAAACCATATTAGGAATAATAATAATATTCCTACTTTACAATGTAGTCCTCAACATTTTACAACCTTTCACATTAGTCCAATTAACCTTCTAAAACATACAAAATCATCCTTACACCATTTCTAACCTTAGGAAAAAATTTTCCATAATTTTCCCCAAATTTCCTCTAGTTGCCGAATTTGAAAGGTCACTTTGACCAAAATTCCCAACTTGATTCAAGCATGAATTTAACCTCCATACATCATATTCAAGCTTTTAAACTCATTTACAATTCAAATAAAATTTTTGCAAGAGTTTCCCCTAATTTTTCAATATTCCCAAAAAATACCTAACACCAACATCCATGGAATTTTCATCATATCATGCATGTAACATCATCACAACCTCAAATCTAATTAAAAGAATCCTTAAAACATGAAATCTCAACTTTTTATTTATAAACCCTAATCTCCAATCTCAACGTATAAGCATGAAAACCACTCAAAAATTATACCAAATGAAAGAGAATTCAATGGAGATTAGTTCTCTATTTCATGTTTCAACACAAAAACAAATCGAATCAAGCCAAAAATTGAATAAAAAATTTCTTACCTTGGCTAGGGAGGTTTTCGCCTTAGAGAAGAAAGATGAATAAATTCTAGTTTTTTTTCTATACTTTAATTATAAGACTAATTGGGATCATGGGTTCATGGGTTCATCGAGTGTTTTTCCTTGGGGTGCTTTGATTCTCTTTGTGAAAAATAAGGATGGATCGATGCGTATGTGTATTGATTATTGTCAGTTTAATAAGTTGACAGTGAAGAACAAGTAACCGTTGCAACGGATTGATGACTTGTTCGATCAGTTCCACGGGGCAATAGTGTTTTCGAAGATAGATTTAAGGTCAGGGTATTATTAGTTGAAAGTTAAGGATGTGGATGTTCATAAGATGGTGTTTCATACGAGGTATGGGTATTACATGTTTTTGGTCATGCCATTTGGTTTGACAAATACCCCGGTGGCTTTCATGGATATGATGAATAGAGTGTTTCATAAGTACCTTGATCGGTTATCGATAATATACTCGTGTACTCTCGTACCGAGGTGAAGCATGATCAACATTTTCAGATTGTGTTGCAAGTCTTGAAGGATAATCAGTTGTATGCCAAGTTTAGCAAGTGTGAGTTTTGGCTCAAGGAGGTGATGTTTCTTGGACATGTGGTATCCGTGGAGGGAATTCGTGTTGGTCCACAGAAAATTGAGGCTATTCTCAATTGGAAACAACCTAGGACCGTGTTGGAAGTGTAAAGTTTTCTCGGGTTGGCAGGATATTATCGTCGTTTTGTGGAAGGGTTTTCTAGTATTGAGTCACCATTGACAAAGTTGTTGCAAAAGAATGTTCCTTTCATTTGGACGGAGAAGCAACAACAGGGTTTTGAGAAGTTGAATGAGGTCTTTAAACATGCTCATGTGTTGGTTCAACCGGAATCTAGGAAGGAGTGTGTGGTTAATAGTGATGCATCGCATGTGGGTTTGAGTTGTGTGCTGGTGCAGGATGGAAAGGTTGTGGCCTATGTGTCGAGGTAGTTGAAGGTTCATTAGCGCAATTATCCAACTCATGATTTGGAGCTTGCTGTTGTGGTGTTTGCCTTGAAGATTTGGCGACACTACCATTATGGAAAGAAGTGTGTGGTCTTTACAGATCATAAGAGTTTGAAGTATTTGATGTCTCAAAAGGATTTTAACCTTAGGCAACGAAGGTTGTTGGAGTTGCTTAAGATTACGACTTGACAATTGAGTATCATCCTGGAAAAAAACAATGTTGTTGCGAATGCGTTGAGTAGTTGGGTGGCAGTTGAGCATAGGGAAATGTTTGCAAGGTTATGTGTGACGAGGGAAGGCGGGTTGTTGGCTAAATTGCAAGTTAAGCCTACGCTGTCACAGTTGATTAAGGCTAAGCAACCATATGATGATTCTTTAGTTCCTCATGTTAAGGACATAGCAGATGGTAATCTGACGGATTTTCATTTTGATGATGATGGAGTTTTGTGCTTCAAGGGTCGAATAGTAGTGCCGGAAGTCTCGAAGCTCAGGCATACTATTTTGGCGGAAGCACATTCTATTCCTTTTGCTATGCATCCTGGTAGTACCAAAATGTATCGTGATTTGAAGGAAAGGTACTATTGGGTTGGTTTGAAGAAGGATGTGGTGGAGTTTGTGTCCAAGTGTATGGTGTGTCAGCGGGTTAAAGCTGAACATCAGTTTCCATCCAGATTGTTGCAACCGTTGAGAATTCTGGAGTGGGAATGGGAAAGAATCACCATGCATTTCGTGTTAAGGTTGACGTTGACACTAGCTAAAAATTATTCCATTTGGGTTGTTGCCGATCGGTTTACAAAGTGTGCATATTTTCTGCCAGTGCATACGACGTACTCATTGGACAAGCTAGTGGATCTATTTATCTCTAAGATTGTGCGTTTGTACGGGGTACCAAAGTCAATTGTTTCGGATAGAGATTCGAGGTTCACATTAAGGTTTTGGAAATGTTTACATCAAGCTTTAGGTTCGAGGCTGAGTTTCAGTACCACGTATCATCCTCAGACGGATGGGCAGTCTTAGCGTGTTATCTAGGTCTTGGAGGATATGCTAAGGTGTTGTATTATTGACTTCCAAGGAACCTGGGAGAAGCATTTGCTGTTAGTGGAATTTGCTTATAATAATAGCTATCGAGCGAGTATACAGATGACACCATTTGAGGCATTGTATGGCCGGAGGTGTCATACGCCCTTGTGTTGGGCCGAGGTAGGGGAAAAGCATGTTTCCTTGCCTCGTGTGTTGAAAGACATGGATGAGAAAGTTAAGCTTGTGTGTGAACGCTTGAAAGCGGCTGCGGATCGTCAGAAATCTTGCGCGGATTTAAAGCGTAGGGAAATTGAATATGCAGTGGGCGATCGTGTGTTATTGAAGGTGTCACCGTGGTAAAAGGTGATGCGGTTCGGATGTAAAGGTAAGCTTAGTCCGAGGTTTATTAGACCATATGAGATTGTGGAGCAGGTTGGTCTCGTGGCTTATCGGTTGAGATTGCCTCCCGAGCTTGAGAAAATACATGATGTATTCCATGTTACGAAGGTATCGATCAGATCCTTCGCATGTTATGTCGGTGGAGCATATTGAGTTGAGACCAGATTTATCCTTTGATGAGGAGTCAATGGAAATCCTTGATTCCAGCAGCAAGGTTCTACGGGGTAAGATGATAGAATTGATTAAAGTCTTGTGGCGACATCGAGGTGTAGAGGAATCCACTTGGGAAAGCAAGGCGGATATGTTGGAGCAATTTGCGCATCTTTTTCCTCTAGGTAAATTTCGAGGGTGAAATTTCTTAAGAGGGGGAGAGTTGTAACGCCCTGGTTTTCGGTCTAGCAGTTTTGGGTCTGGTTAGACGATCTAGTGGACCGGGTTAGAGATTCGAGTCAGATTCGGGAGCAATTTTTTTCTGAAAGATAAAAATATGGAAAAATGTTTAAAAATCATATTTTATTATATTAAAAATATTGATGAAAGCAATTTTGGAAAACAAGCCTTGGAAGGGTGACATTTTGGCTAGTGACCAAAATGCAAATTTTGAAAATTATTTTAAAAGGTGGCTATTTTGTAAAGAGTCAAAACTTAGAATCTTTAAGGAGCTATTATACCATTTGGTCTAATCTGAGTATTCCCTTAATTAGGATTATTTTAAAAAGGTTTAATTGAAATAATTAAATGGAATTTTGTTAAAAAGGTAGTTATCTTTCTAAAACACATTTTGACGTAACTTTTCTTTTCTCGCATTTTCTCTCAAAACACTCTTAGCCAAACACTCTTTTTCCATCAGAGATTTAAGGTAATGATCTTAATTTCTTAACTCATTGATTTGCTAAATGATTTCTCAGTTTGTTTTCTAAAAACATTATTGAATTTCTTTGTTTTTCAAGAGGAAAAACCATACAATTTAGGGGAAACTCATTCATTGGAGGTAAGCTTCGTTCTTATGCACTAATGAAAGGTTCTTTACTGAAATTCCAAAGTTCTTCGCTCTTTACATATGTATTCTAATACGTTTGATTAATTAATTATGGATTTTAGCTTAATTGAGGTTTAATTGAAGGATCTTGTGATTTTCAAATTGGATCTATTTTTCCAGTGTTGTGGATTGATTTCAATCTTATTTTGGATGTATTATAATGTGGATAAGTTATTTTTAATAATGGAATCCCGAAATTGGTTGAATCTCTAATTGTTTAGGTTGATAGTTAAGGGGTTTTGGGTTGTTTAAGGTGTTTAATCATTGCTGGAAGTAAAAGGATGTTGGAAATGAGTTTTTAGATATTAATTGATGAAGCTTGATGTTTAAGATCGTTATTATATGGCTGGGTTAAGATTAAGTAGTGTTTGAGGTTGATTCGGTAAGTTTCGGATGAGTTTTGAGTGGGTACTTGAGAGCTACGAAATTTTGGGTTAAAACAGAGTATTGATGCATTTTAATGCATGTTTCCTCTGGTTTTGTTTGGCCGAAACAAGGGATAATCAAGGCATAGCATCTTGTGGTGGTTCTAGACTTGCCTAGAGCTTGTTTTGCTGTAACAAGCAAGGCAAAGTGAAACTGGTGAGTGGAAATGGTCTTAAAAGTCTTTCAAAGGTTTGAAAGTGGTTTTGGGAGTTTAGAATAAGTTTGAAATACTTACCTAAGCTCGAAAGTAAGTTTCCCTCCTTTTCTCTTTAATATCGCTTCGGATATGAGCATGTGTAATTAATATTTTGTTTGTAAACATGGTTTGTTTTTACTTACTGTAAATGCATATTTGAGTACATATGCACTGGATTAGAAGTGTATTAAATGCTAGTGAGCATTGGTTTTTATTCCAGTCGGGAATGTGATATTGCTATGGCAATGTGATTTGCATATGTGGGGATTTTGTGTAATTCATTGTAAATCAATCAGTAAATGGTTTTGTAAATGATATATTGGCTATGTGACAAGAGGAGAAAACATTTGGATATAGTTGGCATGCCATAGGATAAAGTGCACTGTAATATGATTAAAAATTGATCGTGGTTAAAGGTCCTTGACGTATAGCGGTCGGCTACTCAGACTAAGTTGTTATCACTCGGGTTGAACGACCGGTTTCCCCTATAAATGCAAAACTTGCTATCGGCAAGGTTGTTAAATCAAGCGGTCGGCATGGTGTAGTCTTGTTGATGTAAAACTTGCGGTCGTCAAGGTTGTTAAATCATGTATTCGGCATGGGGTAGTCTTAATGATGGTCTATCATTAAGGGAGATCCGTGTATCCGATGTGTAAAGTTAACGGTTGGTTAACTAAAGATTAGCGGTTGACTAATCAGGGATAATGGTCGACTATCCGGGGTCACTATAAGTGCCAATATATGAAAGTTCTTTTGTTGAACCTATTGATTTAATGCTTTGGAATTTAAGCATGG